>OV049925.1:87241708-87734208 GCA_920104205.1 Eupeodes latifasciatus
ATAATATAATATAATATAATATAATATAATATAATATAATATAATATAATATAATATAATATAATATAATATAATATAATATAATATAATATAATATAATATAATATAATATAATATAATATTAATATAATATAATATAATATAATATAATATAATATAATATAATATAATATAATATAATATAATATAATATAATATAATATAATATAATATAATATAATATAATATAATATAATATAATATAATATAATATAATATAATATAATATAATATAATATAATATAATATAATATAATATAATATAATATAATATAATATAATATAATATAATATAATATAATATAATATAATATAATATAATATAATATAATATAATATAATATAATATAATATAATATAATATAATATAATATAATATAATATAATATAATATAATATAATATAATATAATATAATATAATATAATATAATATAATATAATATAATATAATATATGTAAATTAATTAATAAATATAGTATAATTAGGTATATGTATTTATAAAATAAACAAAAAAAGGAACTTTCTTCGATAATAAACAAAACAAACATAAAAATAACACAGATTTTTTCAGTCTCTAACTTATTTACAAACAAAAATATAAACAAAACCTTAAACTCTTTTATATCATATTGGCTAATAAAACAACTTTGACATTGAATTACAATATATTAATATTGTTAAAATAATTTCTTTTCGGAAGAATACATTTTTTTAATTAATTCTGGCTTTCCTTTTTAATAATTCTTAAATTCGATGCAATTTAATTCAGGTGGACCTGATTGTTTCAATTTTCATATCGTTTTTTTTTCGTTTATCCATACATTGTTTAAAATTAAGAAAACTCTCTCTATAGGGGCATTAGACCCAGGAAGGCATAAACAAAACTGTACGATTTTTGAAATGTTTTCATACTGTATCATTTTTTCATTGAAAAACTTGAAAATTTCAACCCACCTATCTCCAGCACTCATTTGGATCTTCCATTCAAAATTTTTTTCTGAAGAAACATAATTTTGTACACAAAACTCGTCTAAAACATCAGTGTCATTAACTGAAATATTGCTTTTCTTTTTCATAATATTGTAATATTCGGCTTGGTCCGACGATTAAAACTTATTCACCTTGTAAACAAAACACAATTTTTACTTTATTTAAATTGCTCCAAACTTATTTATTGAACACTCAATTATTACATTCCAAAAACAGTCTTTACTTTCAATTATTACTTTTTACACACAGTTTTTACTTATCGCAGTTTACAACCAATAATGAATCGCTTCGCTTCCGAGCGCCTATTTATATACCTCAAATCGGTTCGAGAATCTACGAGGTTGTTCTCGATGCTTAACGAAGTTCTCCTCTTCATCACTAGATGCTTAACGAAGCTAGTTCTTAATCCCTAGATGTTGCCCCTTTCGAGGTTCTTGTATGCGCTGAATGAATTGAGTTCCCCTCTTAGCCACTAGATGTTTCTCGATGTTTAAAGAAGCTAGTTCTCCTATTAATCCGATATTAAAAGAGGTAAAGAGAGTATACACATTACATTGCCCCCTCCTTAGGATTGATCGTCCCGAACAAATCCATCTTTCTCATCACCACTGTAGCGATGTAGCCGGTCGCGATGTACAACTTTAGGTTTTCCTCTGACTCCCTTTTGTATCCGGTACACGACATCGTTGATTTTTGTAATGACTGTATATGGACCTTCCCAGTCCCGTTGAAGTTTCGGTGACAACCCTTTTTGTCGATGGGGATTGTAAAGCCACACCTGATCTCCTGCTTGGAACTCGGTTGTTGTCGCTCGTATATCGTAGCGTGTCTTCATTCGGTCACTGAACATCTTTATTTTCAACCTGGTATTGTCGTGGATCTGGAGGAGTCTTTCTCTGAGGTCGTCAATGTAATCATCCTCGGCTTGCGGCTCCGACGTGGGGCATCCAAATTTTATTTCGCTCGGCAGTTTGATGTTCCTTCCCATCAAAATCTCAGACGGTGTATGACCAGTTGAGCTATGTCTTGCCTTTCGATACGCCATCAAAAACAGTGGAATGTGTCGACCCCAATCTCGCTGGTTGTCGTCCACAACTTTGCAAAGATGTTCCTTCAGGGTTCGGTTGAATCGTTCGACCATGCCATCAGATTGTGGGTGAAGTGGTGTTGTTCTTGTCTTCTTGATGTCAAGAAGCCCACAAACTTCCTGAAATATTTTTGATTCAAAATTCCTTCCCTGGTCAGAATGCAGTTCTAATGGAACGCCGAATCTGCTCACCCAGTTGAAGACAATTTGGTCTGCGACTGTTTTGGCTTCTTGGTTTGGAATGGCGTATGCTTCAGGCCACTTGCTGAAGTAATCCATGACGACCAGAATATAACGATTTCCATTATTTGTTTCCGGAAATGGACCCGGAACGTCTACTGCAATCCTTTCGAAGGGTGCTCCGACATTATACTGCTGCATGTGGCTGTGGTTCTTTTTGTTCGGGCCTTTGGTGGCAGCACAGGTATCGCATTTTCGGCACCACTTCTCGACATCTTCCCTTGCATGTAGCCAGTAAAATCGTTGTCGAACCTTTTCTAGTGTCTTGTTCACTCCTAGATGGCCTCCCGAAACTCCACCATCTCTCGCACAACGCCCATAACCTTCGATCTCGGTAAAACTAGCTGCATTACATAAGACTTTCCATCTGCTGATTCCCATTTACGTCGAAGGACACCCTCTTGGACATGAAACGAGTCCCTCTGTGCCCAATAGGCCTTCAGAGTCGGACTTCTATCGGAGATATCAGCCCATTCTGGTTTTTCCTGGTGTTCCTTCCAAGCGAGGATGGGTTCAATATCTGAGTCTTCTTGTTGAGCCTTCCTCAACTCGTCGTTGCTCCAGCCATCAATGGGATCGGCTCTGGTTCGTTGGACAGTAACCACTTCTTTTTCTTCTTGTCGTCTGCAATGCTTACAGTCTTGCTTGCATGGTCTCCGAGACAATGCATCTGCATTTGAGTGAAGCTTCCCCTTCCGATGTTGAATTTCGTAATCGTACGTCTGCAGCCTCTCAATCCACCTTGCCACTTGACCCTCTGGATTCTTGAAATTCAAAAGCCAGTTAAGTGCTCCATGGTCAGTTCGGAGAAGAAACTTCTGTCCATAGAGATACTTATGGAAGTGCTTTGTGGCCAAAATCAGTGCAAGAAGTTCTCTTCTGGTCACACAATAATTTCTTTCCGACTTCGAGAGTACCTTGCTGTAATAGGCAATCACCTTTTCTTCGCCATTATGCACCTGCGATAGTACAGCACCTATCCCGACGTAGCTGGCATCAGCATCAATTATGAACGGTTTTCCTGGAGTTGGGTAGGTCAGCACTGGTGCATTACACAAGCGTTGCTTGAGCTCTTGAAAGCTGCGCTCGCACTCACCTGACCATTTAAACTGCTTTCCCTTTTCCGTTAGCTGATGTAGACTCTTGGCAATTCCAGCAAAATCCTTCACAAAGCGCCTGTAGTAGGTGGCTAGACCCAGAAAGCTTCGGAGTTGATGTTTGTCCTGTGGTGTTGGCCAATTCTTCACGGTGTCAACCTTATCAGGATCCGTTTTTACTCCTTGGGATGAGATGATATGTCCCAGATATTTCACTTCGGTCTTGAAGAGTGAACACTTTTCTGGGTTAAGCTTGAGGTGGGCTTCTCGAAGTCTTTGAAACACGGCTCTCAGATTTGTACAGTGTTCGTCGAATGTTTTCTCGTATACTATGACGTCATCTAAATAGACCAGGCAAGATTTCCATGTGAGTCCTTGCAGGACGCATTCCATTAGGCGCTCAAAAGTCGCTGGAGCATTGCAAAGTCCAAAAGGCATCACTTTGAACTGCCACAATCCGTTTCCTGTTGAGAATGCTGTCTTTTCTTTGTCCTCAGGATGGATTTCAAGTCCAAAGTTGAGAACCATTGTGCTCCTTCCATTGCGTCCAGAGTATCACTGATCCTGGGCAGAGGGTAGCTATCCTTCTTGGTCACATCATTCAACCTTCGATAGTCCACGCAAAAGCGGGTTGATCCGTCTTTCTTCTTTACCAGGACCACTGGAGATGCCCAAGGGCTTTAAGAGTTTTCGATGAGACCTTCTTCCTTCATGGTGGTTATCAGTTCTTCAACCTCACCTTGTTTGGTTAGTGGAAGGCGTCTTGCAGGTTGACGAATCGGCCTTGCATTCCCGGTATTGATTCGATGTTGCACCAGTTGCGTTCTGCCATATTTCCCTTTCGATGACGAAAAGATGTCTGCAAATTCTTCGAAGAGAACTTCTGCAGTTCTTCTTTAGATTGGATGACTTGAGAATGTTCGTCTTTATGGAGTTCAGCTCTTCGGACTTCAAGGATTGCCTTGACTCTTCTTCGTTGATCCTTGTTATCGCTGATACAGGTTCGCATTGTCCGACAATCTCACCTTTTCTAAGCTTAACTTCAAACGGCTTGATGTTCAGTATTCTTACCGGAACCATGTTCTTTAAAGGTCTTACAAGAGTCTTCCCAATGGTGACGTGTTGGGAGGACTTTACAGACGCTGGTTCAACCATAAGGTATCGATGGCTGCCAGGCTTACCCTTCAATTTCGTCCACACGAATACCTCTGAAGAAGCAGGCAAGGTGAGATCCTCTTTGATGACGGTTTTCACAGACGGCGAGGTCTCATACGAGTTAGTCCCATAGATCATCGGAATCTCGATGTTTCGATATTTCAGGACCTGGTTCCCGATGTCCAATATCACTCCGTGATCTTTCATGAAATCGACGCCGACAATGCACTCATCGCATATATCTGCTACCAGGAACAGGTGAGAGAATTCCAACTCTGCCATCCGGATCTTAAGGCGTACCTCACCATAAACTTTTGCGGCCTCTCCAGTTGCAGTCCTTAGACGATAGCTGTTGGTGTTGTGAAGCCGTGTCTTCTTAACGAGGTCTTGCCGTATGATGGACGCCGTGGCACCGGTGTCAATGGTAGCCACACATTTGTTGCCATTTATACTTGCTTCCACGGTCAGGCTCTTGTTGTCACGTTTCGTTTGAGAAACCTGGATGTTGTTTCTGGGGCCATCCATACCAGAAACCAGCTTCTGCCCCTCGAAGTTGGTTCTTATTCGTTTCCCGGGTGGGAAACAACTTCGGAAGCAACGTTGTTGGTGTTGCTTTGAACGGTTGAATTACTTCTATTTCCACAGTGTTGGCATGTGGTTCTTCTTCGTGGTAATCTGCACTGTCGCTGTAGATGTCCAGTCTTATTGCAGTTCCAGCATCGTACTGGTCCGTCTCGCTGACTCCTTTCCACAGTAGCCTTCTGACAAGAACATTCTTGGACTTCTATTTCTCTTACGCGATGCACGTTTTGGGAAGAAGATTCATGCAGAGAGTACATTCAGCTGTGCTTTATTATAAAATTAATCAATGGGTCAGTCATTTTTGGAACAATTAAACTTTATTTATAGCCGTTCAAGTATTAGAAGACAAGTTCCTTTACGTCCTATATCAAGCAGATTGAACTATGATAAAAACAGTCCCCTCAACCAGTTGATTTCAGTTTTAAGTATTACTTTTTGGTATATTCCGTAAGCGATGATTTTAAAGGTAAAACATTTAAAGTACATTTTTTCAATACTTCAGTTTAGCTTTTTTTTTGCAAATTGCTTAAAGCATTGTAAATCTATAAATCTAAGAATAAATGTAATATTAGTCTTAAGTTCTAACGTTAGTTTGTTTAACGAATTCAATAAATAAATTACCTGAATACATAATTTAAAATAAGATCATTGGAACACTGCATTCATTCAAATCTATTGATTGCGTCACAAATAAAGATGACTGTGCCTGGGTTATTACCAAATAATTGACGCCTAAAGGTTGGCTCCGTGGTAATAATGCTTCGAAACATAAACCGTACGCGTTAGGTGGTTAGAAAATTGAAGAACAATGTAATTTACGCGACGATACTGAAAGGAAAAATTCAAAGGCGAGGAAGTTCTCATTCCGAAGATCCCAACCGACATGCCGTTTGAATTTAAAAGACTTCAATTTCCGGTCCGTCTTGCATTTGTCATGACCATTAAGTCCAATCCTTAAAAGTTTGTGGTTTGAATCTAGAACACCCATGTTTTTCCCATGGTCAATTATACGTGGCATCTTCACGGGTCGGAAGGCCATCTGCGTTGTATGTTTTCGCGCCTGATAGTTAAACAAAAAATGTTGTGTATCACAAGATATTTAAGTAAAGAGCAACCTATGTACTAAAATGCAGATACAATAATGAGTGATTAATTTAGGTACCTACTTGATTTTTTTTGTATTTTCTAATAAAAAGAAAAATATAAAGTTCAATAATGTGCTTATTTATTGCCTTTAAGGCGGAACAGAGTTCGCCGGGTCAACTAGTAGAAATGAAAAAAATGTTTTTTCATTGTCTCCTTCAAACTTTCGTTAAATTTGTATGGTATTTTCTTTTCTTTAAATTTCTTCTTCTATTTTCAATTTTGTGTTCATTTTTAAACCACCAAAATACATTCCACATAGATTCCAATTTTGTTGGCTTCTACCAGCAGGCGTGATGCTGTTCGTTCCTCTTCATGATAGTACAATTCCAATGCATATATAATGTACAAATCATTCTTTCAAATGGTGTTTTTTTAGACGTGTGGTTTTCAAGAAGAATTAAAAGCATATAATCTAATGTTATGGCCAATAATTCATTTTTATTATAAAAATAAGGTTTTACCATTATCTTTTAAAAATGATTCAGGGCAAGTGACCGCTGTGGCTGGCTCGAATATATTCCAGGCTAGAGACTCAATTTTCGACCACTTTTTGCAACAATGTATGTCAGCGTCATATGACTCAATTGTCTTGGCTTCATATTACTCCACGACAAATGGTCCAGCGGTGTTAAATGGCACTATCTTTGAGACCACGCCACAAGTTCACGACGCGAGATAATGCTCGGGAAGTGCAAAGGTCCACATCAACATCCTCAATTCCCACACGAAATAGTCATTAATCATTGCTCTATAGCGTTCCTATTGACCGGCTTCATTTTTTAAGGAAATATTTACCAATTATTCGCTCTGCTAATAGAGTAGACAAAGAAGGGACGTCTTCAAATTGGTTTGTGTATTATGATCACTCCAAATACGAAAAATTTGCTTATTAATGTACCCATTCAACCAAGATGATCTTCATAGTGAACTGAATTGTAATATACCCAAGTAAACGGAAAGAAAACAAACCAAATTGAACTAATATAAATTATTGAAAAATGGGATTTATGTGAAAATTAATATTTTTCTATTCACGACCGTTTGTTTATGTGCAGTGGCTCCATTTACCATTATCAGTCGAAAAGCTTGGCGTTACTATTCTCTGGAAAATTTTACCAAAACAACGATCCTTAGCACAAGGCTAAAAAGGTTTGATCCTGGTTAGCAGTTAATAAACTACCTCCACATAATGGAAACAAGTTTCGATCCTGGTTAGTCTTTAACTTTCTCCACATAATGGAAACATAATTCCAAAGTCCAGACCTAAACCTCATTGCCAAGAAAAACATTAGATAACACACTATTTTTAAAAAGGTTGATCTGAAAATGGTTCTTGCAAAGCTTTCGAGTACGAACTCTGGGCTTCGATAAAGAAATTAATAGTGCATGATGTGTTAATTTACGGAAAGTTCTATCCATTATTATTTGAAGAAGGAATTGGTGCAGTAACCATATTGCGGGAAAAGCTGACCAAGGCATGGTTAGAGAAGAATATTAATATAGTCGAAACTATATTTACCAGCAGTGTGATACAAAATCAACAAACGAAATCTTAAGAAAATAATTACATAACCTTTACAATGCAACATTGTCATGCCTGTAGTTGCGAAGTTGAATTGGCCTGAACCCTAACAATCAAAAAAGTTATTCTATTCTAGTTGAATGACATATGCAAAACATTCAATGGCTGCGTTCAATCTCGTGTTGGATAGGGTATCTTGGATAGGTGGATTTTTAGATACCTTGTTGAACCAGTAGGATAGCTGTATTGAGATAGCTGTCAAAAAATAAAAACAACTTTCAACTGTTCAAAAAAGCAGAGAAACATTTAAGCTTCGAAGTCATAATTACCTTCTAAAATTCGGTGGCAAATAGCTTCTTCATCGTCTATTATGTACAGAACATCCTCAAATACAACTTCAACTAACATTTTGTATCTTTTTGTTTACCAAAAAATACAAAAAGCTGAAGTTAATTTTCAAGTTTCTTGAAATTCAACCATGTGTTGAATCAGCTGTTCTGTCAGATACCTACATACCCCAGAAATTCTTGGATACCTTTTTTGACATCTCATCTGGTTTTGATCAGCTGTTATTTTACACGTAAAACACTAACAAAAAGGTATCCGGATACCCTATCTGTCTGAGATTGAACGCAGCCAATACATTTATTTGTTGAGTCTCACAATTGTAGGAATGTAGGAAAAGAGGGTAAAGATATAATAATGTCACTTTCTGTGCTCTAACTTGGCATGTTTTGTTTGCCTTCTATTCCTGAGTGTTCGGTTTTTTTTTGCTTTTTTATTGTTGTTATGTTCGCTTTTTATTTCATTAGATTTTTATTTGTGTTGTTTTTGTTTTATAGTGTGCTTAATTTGTTCGTTGATTAACGAAAGAAAGCACGAGGCACGAGTACGATAACTTTGGCGCCAAGATATAATAACGGTTTTTGGTAGAGGGGCTTAATACAAGCATTTTTTTTACTATGGGAGGGGGGTCTATCTCCCCTCGTTTAGGCGGTAGGGGCAATTTAAAAAAATTATTATTTTAAATGGACAAAAATAATTCAAAAATAACGGTGATACTTACAATTAAGTTTTATACATATTTTTAAAGCCAACATTCTGTTCTATTAGCCAGTTTTTAATTCAAGTCAAAGCTATGCGAAGTTTTTGAAAAATTTAATTTTAAACTCAAAATTTGATTAAAAAAAGTCAAAAAAAGGATTAAAGTGTAATTTTTCAATACTTCAAGATTATCTACCATTGGTTTTATTTCAGAATTTAATGCTCTTATTTGTTTTTGATCAAAAACTGAAAACTAGATGATTTTATGTCGTTTAGTTTTTGAGAAAATTGAAAATAACCACAACTACTATTTTAATTTAATTCTTTTTTTTTGCTTGAGTGGTCTTATTTTGATAGTAACAATGTTAGGTGCGAGTTTGGGTGTATGCAACAGTAAGGTGTGTGCGAGTTTGGGTGTATGCAAAAGTGGGATTTGTAAGGGGGGGGGCATGCTGACCCCCTGAAACCCCCCTGCTTGGCAACACTATAGGATTTGGGGTGGATGCAAGTTGGAGTGCGTGCAAGGTGGGGAGGGGGCAAGGTTCGGTGGGTGCAAGATGGGGTGCATGCAAAGTTTCTTTTGCATTTAAATAAGCTGGATTTAAGAAAAAATAATTTACCCTAGGTGTATCTAAATCCATATTCGATTATGACTATCAAAATAAGACTACGTTAGCAAGGAAAAAGTAATTTAATTAAAATATTTTTTTTGGTAACTTTCAATTTTCTCAAGAACTAGAAGACATAAAGTCATCTAGTTTTCAGTTTTTGATCAAAAACAAATAAGAGCACTGAATTCTAAAAAAAACAGTAGATAATTGGAAAGTTTTGAAAAACTACACTTTAAACCTTTTTTCTTAATTTTTTTGGCATACATTTTTAGTTTAAAACAATTTTTTCAAAAACTATGCATAGTTTTGACTTGATTTAAAAACAAACTAGTGCTAGTAGACAAAAATGTTGGCTTTAAAAAAAGGTAAATACTTAATTGTAAGTATTACCGTTATTTCTTAATTATTTTTTTTCATTTAATGTACATATTTTTTTAAATTGCCCCTACCACCTAAATGGGGGGAGATAGACACCCCCCCTCCCATAGTAAAAAATGCTTGTTTTTAAATTTTCTATACAAATCCTTCATTAAACTTTGTCGCCAAAGTTATCGTACTCTCTCAAAGCACGACGCAAGGCCAATGACCGATCTTAACTTTACAATCATTCACTGACAACCAATGTTTTAACCAGATTAACTCAAGACTACCCCAAGCCTATACTTAAAATCTACTCGTGACGCCATAAAGTAAAACGTTTAACATTATAACATTATAACATTATAGATTTCAGTGAAATCTACTGTTAGCCTTGAAACTTTCATTAAGTGTTGAATTAAATGTAAACAAAACAGCTGCCGTCCAAAGAAAAATGTATTTCACTTTGATATATTTTGTTTCCACAACTCCAGAGATTTGAATTTGAATGAACCTTGATTTTGTTTTGGAGGACAGCTATCCGTCAGATAAAATGTTAAATAAATAAACAAAAACACAATGTAGTATTAAAATGTACAATATGTATGTATGTATGTACATACATATGTATGTATATGATCATATCATTTTAAACTTCAGGTACTCTTCAACCCAATACGAAGAATTTGTAGAAAACACAAAAATGTTTAATAGTATTTCTTTGCCGAATATGATTTTCAATTGCATCAATTAAAGCTTTTCTTTTAGTTTGGCAAAAGAGAACTACTTTTTTTTCTAATGATAAATGCTTGAGATAATGAAAAAAAGTTTAACGAAATCTTCATATTTTGTTCAACTTTCTTTGTTTGTCTTTAAATCAATTTCAATCGGTCGGAATGCATTTTCTTTTCACAAATAATATTTGAAGGACTAAACTTTTACTTACAAATTACAATTTTGCATCAATACAATATTCGACAGTCGATGTTGAAAAACCTGAAATTTCAAACGAAAACATGTACATACATATGTACGTATGTATGTACATATGTAAATGTTCAGTGAGAACGATTTTTGGGGTTTCGAAAATTTTTTGCCGAAAACTTGGTTTTGGGTTTGGTATCAAAAATCTATGTATGTACATATAATTAAATATTTAAAAAAATGGACATATTGAAAAAAAATAACAACAGTAAACAGTCGTTGGTTAGGTAATTTAACATAATAACATCGCAATACAAATACATTGTATATCAACTGCTGTCCCAATTTTCAATTACGAAACGTACATATGTATGTACATATGTGCGTAATTTTTTAATTGTTTATGAAACTGTCAAATCTTTTACATCTTTTAATTATTTAAAAAACTATGCTACTTCAAATTTTAAAAATTTTCAGCGCACAGTGGGTGATCATCATTATAAGGCAATCGATCTTCGCCGTTATTAGATAGCGTGGTATTCTCAAGCAATAATATGACATCTTGAGCAATTTCAATTCGTCTTGAATTAGTCTTCCCAACTCTATATCCCTTTCTTTTGAGTGTCATATCCAATGAACACAAATTTAACAACTTTTGCTTCAAATTATTGACATTTTTCTTTTGGAAGATATTTGTTCCAAAAAGGTGTAAATTATCAACTTTCGGTTCTCTCTTATGCCAAAGTTTATAATCTTACAATAATTCGTAACGTTTGTTGTTCGACTGCAGTCAATAGCATATGTGCATCGCTTTCCCTGAAGAAAACAAATTCAGCTCAATTTCATTTAAATTTTAATTATGTGTTTGCGAATCCATTCATTGCCGTCGAAAGCATGAATTTTAGGTTAGGTTAGGTTAAAGTGGCTGTCTGTGATGGAGTAGGACACACTTAGGCTTTCTTCTAAGCTCTATTAGAAAGTGCCCGGTTATGACACCGATTATTGAGCTTATGTACATATATGCGATCTGCTTAGAGATAGCAAGCACCTTGATCGCTTTAAATCTAGTGTAGGCCAGGTGTTTTTTGTCACCTGACACGTGGTGATGTTATTCCACCTGGTGTTTGTCTTCTTCATAGCACCCTGCATTAGCAATAGTTTACATGTAGCGATTGGTATCCCAGCATTAGCCAAACGTGGTAGGTATAATGGGTTGTACCATTCCTTTTGACTTCATCTGCCTTACAGATTCCAGGAATGTCTCTATGGCCCGGGACCCAGCAAAGATGAATATAAAACTGTTGTGCCATCTCCATTAGAGATGGTCGACAGTTTTGAACTGTTATAGAGTTTGTGGATACAGAGTCCAGAGATTTAATAGCAGCCTGACTATCTGAGAAAATACGGATATAAGATGTTGATATCACGTTTTCTTTAAGCCAGGACAAGACTTCATTTATCGCCAAAGTTCGGCCTGGAACACGCTACAATGATTGGGAAGGCGGAATAAGTGACTTAATTTCAGTCGTTCAGAATACACACCTCCACCAACCCCTTATTTTGTTTTTGATGCATCGGTATAAAAGTGGACTGACTCGTCTTCCAAGAATACCCTATCCTCCCAGAAAGTTCCGGAAGGTATAGAAATCTGGAAGTTTCTGTCGAATTGCAGTTGGGATAGTGTAGCCTGTGTGCTTTGGAATTGATTCATAGGCAAGCTAAACATTGGACTTTATTTAGTTATAGCTTTATAGGTTTATAGCTTTTTCTAAAGCAATCCACCATACTCCCACACTGTACATTAAAATCCTGTCTGATTACCGATGTGTATAACCAATGAGTAATTGGGAGTTGTAAGCCCAATTTAGAAAAGAGAGCTTCAGTAGCTTTTTTGACTCTTTCTTGTATATTGCGTTTCCAATTTAGTTTTTTTTTTCTTAAATAAGACGCAGGTACTTAGCCTCGTCTAAAAACTTTAATTAGATTCCTTTAATATAGGAAGGGTTAACATATGGAATTTTGTATTTCCTCGAAAATATGGCTAATTCGGTTTTGTGTGGGTTAACACCCAATCCACACCGATCGGCTCAAAGTATTAGTTTGTCTAAGGCATTTTTTAAGAGTTCTTTTAGGGTGTTAAGAGGCTTTCCTGAAACCATATAGCAAGGTCATCGGCATAGGCAATCACTCTAAAACCTTCCGCATCCAGACCAGTTAGGATTTTATTTACCACTAGGTTCCAGAGGAGAGGAGTTAGAACACCACCTTGCGGTTTCCTTTTACTAACGAATCTTCTAGCAAGAGAGTTGCCCAGTTTTGAGTTAATTATTCTGCTAGTAAGCAGAGGTGTTTCCACTAAGGCACCTCTCCTTAACAGATGGCAGCGGAGGAATTCCCGAGATGGAATCAACGGTGGCGTCTACAGTTACAGTAAGGTTGAACTACTTAGTGAACACCTTATAGGGCTTCTACGACTTATTCGGAGCCCAGGCCTATAAGGAGCGGTTTATCCGGCTCCCCGTCCTTGCAATCATACCAAGGATCTGGCCCTCCAGGTTGGGTGTTGTGCCCTCGGGGTGACTTCCTGATCACGTAAAAATATCCTAGTTGCGAAGCACCAACAAGCCTCGGATACGGACGGATTTACTGTTGACAACCTACGCAAACGAATTAAGGACAACGAACTTCGGATATGCCACGTGCAGTCGAAGAATTAGCGGAGGCCCTATACTGCTATAAAGCAGACATCACCGCCATCCAGGAAATACAATGAGATGGGCCGAGAAAACCAACAGCGCTTATTTGGATGCGGCTTTGTTATTGGAGCCAGACTTAGGCACAAGTCTTGAGCTATAGGTGCATCAACGAGCGCCTCATGACCATCCGCATCAAGGCTTAATTCGGCAACATTAGCCTTATATGCGCACACGCCCCCACAGAAGAGAAGGATGACAACACCAAGGATATGTTCTTCGAGCTCTTAGACAAAACATATGAACAGTGTCCTAGCTACGATATTAAAATTGTTGTGGGCGATTTTAATGCCAAGCTAGAAAGGGGAGACATCTTTGGTGGAATAATCGGGGAAATAGCCTGCACGACAACACTTTCGACAACGGATTCAGGCTCATCGACTTTGCTGCGGGCGAAACGTCATGTTAGCCAGTACGCGTTTTCCACACCTCTACATCCACAAAGAAACTTGGAGTATTCCAGATCAAAATACAGTTAACCAGATTGACCATATTGCGATCGACGATAGACACGCTTCCAGCATCATGGATGTCCGAACTTTCCCAGGAGCTAACATCGACTCGGACAACAACCTCGTTGTAGCCAAGGTAGCACTTCGCGTTTCCAGACCCAAGGCAAAACAGGGAGATGCTGGGAGAAGATACAAAGTCGAACAGCTACAATCGCAAGAGATCGCCAAATCCTTTTCCGACCGAGTTACAAGTAAGCTCTCTCGAAGTTCTCTGCCGCCAACACAATGTATCGAAAACCAGTGGCATCATTGCCAAGATGCAATCAGAGAAGCCGCCTTTAATGTGCTGGGTTTCAAGAAACCACCAACAAGGAAGCTATGGTTTGATGAGGAATGTCGGCAGGCAAATGCAGCCAAACAACAGGACAGGCACGCAAAACGGCGCAGCATAGAAGGACGAGCGAGAGCTGCTCATGAGCTCTATGAGCTCAGAGAGGAACACCGGCTTCTCAGAAGGAAAAAGAGAGAGCATGAGAAGCGTGCGGTCGAAGATGTTGAGAGGATCAAAAGCAGGAATGAAGTTTGAAAGTGTTATGAGCAGGTGAAACGGAATTCACAAGTCCCTTTGTATATACATATGTATATTTGAATAGTAATATCATGAAGAGGAACGCTCGACCTGACATCTTTTTACGACTTCCTAAACAATTCGTTCCACATGTTTTGCATGTGGAATGTATTGGGGTGGGGGTAAAAATGAACAAGAATTCCAATATAAAATAATAAGTTTCCAGATTATTAAAAAAACAGAAGATAGAGAGGAATGTATACATATTCAGCGAAAGTTCGAGGGAGTCAATGAAAAGACATTTTGGTTATAATTTATTATTTATATTTTGTATAATTTGTTTTTTTTTTTTGATTGTTTGATTGGTTGATTGGCAATGAAATCAATTAAAAAAAAACACAGGACAAAAAAGACTTAGAATATAAACTTTTTGTGGTTGCCAATTAGAAAAATTAAGGATTTCCCTATTTTTTCGAATCGTTTTCAAATGAGACAAATATTTTATACCATTCTGATAATAGTGCGAACATTTTTAACTTCCCATAGGAAGTTATTGTAATGGGTCCGATTTGTCAAATTGAAAATTTTGACATTCCTCGCCCTTTGAAGGTCCCTAGAGTCGAAATAAAATTTTTTTAGAAAGATGTCTGTGCGTGCGTGTTTACGTACGTTCGTACGTCCGTACGTTCGCGACGTTTTTTCGTCGTCTATAGCTCAAGAACCAGTAGTGATATCGACTTCAAATATATTTTGTTATACAGGTAATAATGCAGAAAGATGCAGAAAGGGCTCTCAAGAAAATTGCGTGGGTGGTTTTTTTGCCATAGCAATTTGAAAAAAAAGGCAAACATTTTGGTTAACCCTAAATACCTATCTCACGAACGATACCAAACAAATATATTTTTGGAAAATCCAATTAACGGTTTTTTTTATAATTAAAAAAAACTGAAAAAAAATATTTGTCACCTCGAAAATTTTACGAACAAAAAATGATTTTATCTCCAAAACAATTTTGTGTAACCAAAAATAAGGCAAGAGTACGATAACTTAGGCGACAAAATATTATAACGGAATTTTTTAGAACAGTTAAAAATAAGCATTTTTTACTATGGGAGGGGGTTCTATCTCCCCCCGTTTAGGCGGGAGGGGCAATTTAAAAAAATTTTTACTTAAAATGGAAAAAAATAATTAAAAAAACGGTAATCAATTAAGTTTTATACATTGTTTTAAAGCCAACATTCTGTTCTATTAGCCACTTTTTAAATGAAGTCAAAACTATGCATAGTTTTTGAACAACGTAATTTGAAACTCAAAATTTAAGTAAAATCATAAAATCATCTAGTTTTCAGTTTTTGATCAAAAACAAATAAGAGCAATGAATTCTAAAAAAAATAGTAAATAATCTTAAGGTTTTGAAAAATTACACTTTAAACCATATTTTTAACTTTTTTTGCACAAATTTTGAGTTTAAAACAATTTTTTGCAAAAACTATGCATAGTTATGACTTAATTTAAAAACAAGCTAATAGACAAAAGTGTTGGCTTTAAAAAAAGGTATAATACTTAATTGTAAGTATTACCGTTATTTTTTTCCATTTAATGTACATATTTTTTTAAATTGCCCCTCCCGCCTAAATGGGGGGAGATAGACCCCCCTCCGATAGTAAAAAATGCTTGTTTTTAACTGTTCTATACAAATCCGTCATTAAACTTTGTCGCCTAAGTTATAGTACTCTCCCCAAAAATAACGTTTTTGACATCTGGTAAAATTATGAGAAAAATTGAATTGACAGTTTTTGTACAAAATATAAAAACAATACTAAAACTTGGTAAAAATTTACTTTTAACTCAAATATCTTTTCAAAAATTAAAAACATTGGCTTCAAACTAATTTTATCTCAGAGAAAATATTATTTTGGACATTCAGCTAATTTTTATAAAAATCCAACAGTTAAGTAATTAATCGGAATGGGAAGTTATCAGTGTGGGTCGCATCCCAGCATCTTTTTTTTAATATATGTATATTGAAAATATGTTTATGTTCAAATAACAGCTTTTATGGTAATTTATTTAAAAACTCTTTTTAGTTGATGCGATGTTTGTACCATATAAATAAATCAATAATAATTGAGGTTAAAATTAAAATTTACAAAGATTTAGTTTGATATAAAAAAATAAGTTAATTTTAATTTAAAATTTGAAGTGCATTCCATCAATGTTAAGGTTTTTCGATATTAATTTCTTATTTAAATTCCTTACAATTAAAATGTAATTTTTTGTATCGTGATTACTTAAATAATTAATTACACCTGACAAGCCAAAAAACCAAAACCATTTTTCCTTTTTACTAAGAACGCAAGAAACTACTACACTATCTTTAGTTATTTGTCCGTTAAAAAAAAAAAAAAAAACAAAAATCAGGGTAAGGAGAATAGTAGGTTCTTAAACTAATTTTTTCACTTTTTTGGTTCAATACATTTATTTAACAAAATTAATTCCTAGAAACTGCCTTACAGTTTTATCTACTCAACAACCTGCCAACCTAAACAGATACTATCGTACTTTTTCATGTATCTATTTATACCCTGGACCTATCTGCTTCCAAAAGGATAAATATAGAAAAATATGTTTCCAAATAGGTATGCATAAATTCTCAATTTTAACACTGTTGTTTCAAACTGCAAAATATTAAAGAAAAAAGTCTGAAGCTACTATTATATAGGGTGTCCCAAAATTACCGCAAGATTTCTTGCGTTAATTTTAGGTGTCCCAAAATTAACGCAAGATTTCTTGCGTTAATTTTGGGACACCCTTTATAAAGACAAGTATTTTTTTAAACACTTAATCAATCCAAAAAGGTTACCATTTGATGAGATTTCGTTTCTAAATAAATATGTATATCAACTTGTTTGAAATTAACGCAAGATTTCTTGCGTTAATTTTGGGACACCCTATAGAAGGTCAACGTAAACGGTCAACGCGTTGACTTTTTGACGTAAAAAAGACGTAATTTGTAGATCTACAATTATTAAAAACCACACAATAATTATCTAATATGCTTACACTGTACCAATTTTAACATGCTTTCACACTCTAGTATGAAAAAAATAAAAATAACGTTGGCTTAAATAAATATTTTTCTTTCTAATCGTGTGATAGTCAACGTCTTAAGCATTAACGCTGTGAACGTTGACGGTGCGTTGACACAGAAAATGTAGATGTTTTAATGACGTCAGAGATGCAACGCGTTGACCCTTTATGTTGATTGTTTAATTCTAGTTTGAGTCATGGCTTAATTCCAATCACGAAACGATTTTAGTCCTTACAATTCTGCTTAATACACACCAACCTACCCTCCTTAATACTTACTTTTCTACATACCTACCCACCCACTACCCACATTACAATAAAAAATACAAATGTAAAAAAATACCTACATCGAATGTATTTGCTATGGAAAAATTCAAAATATGGCAACGAAGCAGTGTATCAACACTTAAATTTGAAAACGTTGATTTTAAATTTTCAGATTTCATAAAAATAGAAAATCTAAAATCAAATGAATTTAATTTTCTGCTAACAAATCTAAAGTTGAGATCACACGATTGGTCAAATGTACCGATTTTTGTCCATTTGTATGTACAGATCGTGTGAATGGCAGAAAATATTGGGCATAAGGAAGATAGGACAATTTTTTTGACAGATAGGCAGGTAAAAATGAGCTGTCTTGTACCAATCGTGTGAACTGTTCATACACCGATGAAGACAGACAAAAATCTTAAATGTGCAGATAAATTGTTCTGCCACTTAATGACCGAACATAGTGACCAATCAAAGCAAATAAGTGCAGTTTATATTTTAGTATCGCCGATATACTAAAAAATATATTCTATCTGTTCTCCACCGGAGAACAGAAAATAAAAGACAAAAATTCGTATTTAAAAAATTGTCACTTTATTCAATTTGAAGCCTCAGATCCCTTACTGCTGGTGGGAAAAAACAAAGCCCTGGCCAAAAAGTTACACATTACTATAATGAAAAACACCATGGATGCGCTTTCAGAGTTGGATGATGGCTAAATTTTATTTCTTTCCTATGAATTGATTACATTTAATTTGAAATTTAATAAAATTATATAAATATATGTCATACACTTGTTTTTTTTTTTTAACATAGAACTTTAAATTGGTAAGGTATTTCACCAGCAGCCGACATGAAGTATTGCTCGAATTCCTGCGAATTTCTTTGGCTTCATTGCTTATGTACGTTGTTTGGTGTTCTTCTGTTCCTTGCTGGCGTAATTCAAAAGCATTTTGGTTGAGTTCCCCTAGAAGTAGGTTGCCTTCAGCATCCATAGAAAATCTATCCATGTAATTGGTGTTTTTTTGTATTAAAAAATTGTGCAAGGCACAGCAAGCCAGGGTTACCAGGGTTGTTTTATTTTCATTCAGCTGAATAGGCCGATATAATATTTGGAAGCGCTTCGTCATTATTCCAAATGCATTTTCAACTACGCGTCTGGCCCGTGACAATCGGGAATTGAATATACGTTGACCTGCACTTAAACTTTTACCTGGATATGGTTTCAGTATGTGTTTTTGCATTCGAAAAGCATCGTCCACCACAAATAGGTATGGCACATTCAGTACACGGCCCAATAAAGGTTGCGGCGGAGGTAATCCAAGAGATTCATTGTCCAAAGCGTGCTGAAATGTACACTTTCCAAAAACTCCTCCGTCCGAAACTCTTCCATTGCAGCCGACATCAATGTATAACAATTTGTATTCGGCGTCAGCAATGGCCATGAGAACTATGCTATGAGTGCCTTTGTAGTTATAAAAGGTACTACCAGACCGCGGCGGAGCCGTCATAACAATATGCTTTCCATCAACTGCGCCGATACAATTGGGAAAATTCCATTTCGCATTAAATTTTTGGGCAATGTCAATCCACATCTGTTCATTGTTTGGGACCTAGCAAGAGCATAATGTGATATTAATTTATATATTTTAAATATGATTATATATAGTATGTATATTTTTAAATATTCATTTTTTAATGCATCATAGATGGCCTTGCACACTTCTGGCACAAACAAAGATATGATATTTGGTGCTATTCGAAAGTGAACCGATAAGCTTTTGAAGCTGTCTCCAGAAGCTAAAAAACGTAGCGTGACTGCCAATTTTTCATTTGGTGTTATTTTTTTTTTTTATTTGTGGAGAAACTAATTTAAGTGGATCATTAAAAGTGGCTTCATTCATTCGCAAGAAATTTTTAAATAAAATTTTCTGATTTTCGATTTCTCGGAACTCCGCCAAAGCTTCTACAAAAGCGCCATCAGTACTTCTTCTCAGGAACCAATCCCGCACCCAAACACTTCGCTTCCGTGCCTTTCTTTTTTTTGTTGTTGTTTTTCAATTAAATATACACAAATGCACATTATGGCAGCTATTTTCTTTTTTTTCCGTATGGACATCATTTTAATTTTATATAATTTTAATTTTCATTTTAATATAATAATGACAGATCGTGTGACAGGGTTGTACAGATATCGGCCATATTCTTGCAGTGTACAAATAAGCGCAGAAAATATTTGGCTAAAATACACCAATCGTGTGAACACCTAAAAATATTTTCGGTACACCAAATTTCTGTCACCAAATGTGTACAGAAAAATTTCGGCCGAAATCGGTACATTTGACCAATCGTGTGATCTCAGCTTAAAACACATACAATTAAATATATTGTATATGCATACCTTCTATACATTGATAGGTATAAGTACAAAAATCTCAGGTAACGTTGGCAACGACTGATTTTTGTTTACATTTGAGTAATTTATTTTATTTATTTATTTCAATATTTTTATACTTCCAGTCGCTCTTAGATTCCACACTTAATTTTCGTACAGGCAGCGCCCTCATGGTCCGCCTTCCGTAACAAAATTTTGTGCTTCATGATAGTACTATTCCAATATATGTAGGTCTCCACATAATGGAAACATAATTCCAAAGTCCAGACCTAAACCTCATTGCCAAGAAAAACATTAGATAACACACTATTTTTGAAAAGGTTGATCTGAAAATGGTTCTTGCAGAGCTTTCGAGTACGAACTCTGGGCTTCGATAAAGAAATTAATAGTGCATGATGTGTTAATTTATGGAAAGTTTTATCCATATTTATTTGAAGAAGGAATTGGTGCAGTTACCATATTGCGGGAAAAGCTGACCAAGGCTATGGTTAGAGAAGAATATTAATATAGTCGAAACCTTTGTATATGTATGTAAATATTTGAATAGTACTATCATGAAGAGGGACGCTCGACCTGACATCTTGTAGTAGTCTCCAAGGTGGATTCTACGTCTTTGTGATAAGGCAGGGCATGTGCACAGAAGATGAGAGATTGTCTCTTCTTCTTCTTCGTCCATGCAACTCCTACAAAAATCATTTGCAGGGGCTCCAAGTCGAATAGCATGCCTTCCTATTAAGCAATGCCCAGTCCAGTCAGGACACCTATAACGTAGCTAATGTGCAATCTACTCAGAGAGATTAATTGTTTTGAGCGCCTGGCGCTAAGAATAGGCCAAATTAGTTTTGTTGCGACACAGGTGGTGGTGTTATTCCACCTGAAGTTTGTTTGTTGAGAAGATGCGTATATCATTAGTTGATATAATGTTTTCTCTAAGCCAGGATAGGACTTCTTTTATAGCCAGGATTTCAGCTTGGAACACGCTACAATGATCGGGTAGACGAAAGGAGAGACTTAAGTTTAGTCTATCTGAGTATACGCCTCCACCAACCCCATCCTCCGTTTTTGAACCGTCTGTATAAAAGTTTATAGGACCATCGTTCAAAAATGATGTATTCTCCCAAGAAGACCTGGGAGGTATAGTCACTTTAAAGCTATAGTTATTAAACTGAGGATGGGGTATGGTGTAGTTAATATTACTGTTTATAGTTCTGAACGAGTTCAAAATAGTGGTGTGGCCAATTCCATTATTGATCCACAGAGAGGAGGCTTGAAGCCGTATGGCAGTATTAGCGGCCGTTTGCTTGCTGAAAATGTCCAGCGGTATTAGATGGAAAAGAACATCTAGTGAGGCGGAGGGGGTGGAGCGAAGTGCTCCTCCCATACACAGGCAGGCTGAGTTTATCGCGATTTGTCGCTATATCTAGCGCCGTCCACCATACCGCTACTCCATAAGTAAGGATCGGTCTTATGACCGAGATGTATAGCCAGTGTGTAATACGGAGCTGTAGGCCCCATTTATTACCAATGGCCTTTTTACAGGAGAACAGGGCTACTGTAGCCTTGTTTATTCTCTCTTGAATATTAGGTTTCCAACTTAATTTCTTATCTAAAATGAGACCCAAGTATTTTGCTTGTTCAGAGAATTTAAGTGGTACACCGTTTATGAGGGGAGGGTCAATGTGTGGGACTTTGTATTTCCTTGTGAAGAGGACAAGGTCGGTTTTTTGTGGGTTAACGCCTAGTCCACACCGATTTGCCCATCTGGTGAGCTTATTTAAAGCGTTTTGTAAGAGTTCTTTTAGTAAATTGGGATGTTTACCCGTTACTGCAATAGCTACATCGTCCGCAAAGGCAAACACTCTGTATCCCTCTCTTTCTAGAGTAATTAGTAATTCATTTATTACTAAATTCCAGAGGAGAGGGGATAGGACACCTTCTTGCGGCGTACCTCTGCTGACACCCATTTGTGTAGTAAAATCGCCCAGTTTTGAATTGATAATCCTGCTTATCAGCATCTGATTAATCAATTTGCTGATCGACTTATCTACCTTCAGAGATGTCAATACACGTGCAATTGCAGATGTGTCGACATTGTTAAATGCACCTTCTATGTCTAAGAAGGCAACTAAGGTGTACTCTTTATGATGGAGGGAATATTCGATTGTACGTACTATACTGTGTAGAGCCGAGAGTTATAAAGAGATAATAAAGTGTTATAAAGAGATAATAAAGTGAATGAATCAGTAAATTCTCTGGTATTTCTTTTTATAAAACCCAGCATCTGATTCGCTTTATTGATCAAGTAATCATAATGAGGAAGGAACGACAGATTAACATCTAGGATTACTCCCAAGTCTTTTTTTTGATTAACCCTTGTTAGAATTATGTTATTGATATTGAAATCAAAGACAATTGGATTAAGAATCCTGAAACACGATAGTATTTGACATTTTTCTCGTTCAAATGAAGGTTATTTATCCTGCACCAATCTACCAATCTCACCAGGTCTTCTAGCAGAAGGCTACAATCCGATATGCAGGTAATCCTACGGTAGATCCTGAGATCATCGGCAAAAAGGAGACAGTCAGAATTTTTAAAAATTGTTGGAATATCATTCACAAAAATAAGAAAAAGTAAAGGTCCTAAATGGCTACCTTGTGGAACGCCTGATGGGACATAAATATCATGAGAATAAAAGTTTTTAATTTTAACAATTTGTACTCTTCCAGTCAAGTAAGACTCGAACCAGTTTAAAAGAGACGAACTTATACCAAAGGAAAGTAATTTGTGGAGTAGAATTTTGTGATTGACTCTATCAAATGCTTTGGCAAAGTCGGTAAAAATTATATCGGTTTGAAACTCTTTTTCCATATTATTTATGATTGCATTTACCATAATAGTTAAGTTAGTTGCAGTAGATTTACCTACTACAAAACCGTGTTGGAACACTGATATCTTTTCTTGGATTAAAGACGAAATTTTTTTTTTTCATTTTTATTGTAGCAAAATATAAATACATTATTAAATATGGCAGAATTGCACAATTTACATAGATATGGTTATAACCTACCTTACTAATGACAATTAACATTATTTTTTTGATATAGGTTTCGATTGAAATTTAAATTAATTCGAAGGAAAAACTACAACAAAACCTTCATTCAAAATAATAACAATAATAATACATAGGTAATACAATAAATTATCGTCTTAGAAGAGATGAGAGAAGGAGGGTAGGTAAATTATTAGACAAATATATCTCAATCACGATATATGTACCAGTAGTTATTTTACAATTAATAGTATGTATGATCAATAATTACCAAATCAGTCTTATAGTCAACTAAAAACAATATCACAGTTAGTATCACTTAAGAAATAAATAAATAAATAAATAATTAAATAAATAAACAAATTATTAAATTAATAAATTATTAAATAAATAAATATATAAAAAAAATATATAAATAAATAAATAAAAAAATAAATAAATAAATAAATAAATAAATAAATAAATAAATAAATGAATAAATATATAAAGAAATAACTTAACAATTAAATAAATTCACAATTAAATAAATAAGTACATACATAAATAAATAGTCAAATAAATAATTTAACAATTAAAGAGAAAAACAAGTAAAATAAATGTACAGATACATATACATAAATAGAACTGCACATAACTTAAAAAGAGAAAAATAATTATATAATCAACAGTAATTAAGAATGAATATCAAATATAATTAAGCAAACAAATTTATCAAAAAACAGATAGGTTTTTAATAAATATAAAGCTGACTGTAATAAATACAAGTACATATACTCGTACATCAGTTATAATATCAAATTTGATATAAGTGAATTATCAGAAGATTCACAAGAGAATTTGTATTTTTCATATAATTTATGAATTCTTGCCTGCACAAAATCAATATTTGTTATAGTGTGCAATTCATAAGTGGAAAAATGCCACGGTAGATTTAACATCATCTTCAATAATTTATTTTGGCTTATTTGAAGTCTTTTAATGTGTGTTTTTGCACATTTTCCCCAAGCTGGTGACCCATAAAACATAATAGCTTGGAATATGGATTTGAAAATTATGAGTTTATTTTTGGTGCTTAGTTTGGACCGTCGATTTATGAATGGGTAAAGAATTTTAATAGTTAGATTAACTTTTTTAATTATTTGTTGTATATGTAGTCCAAAAGTGAGTTTTTCATCAAGATGAATTCCTAGATATTTAGCACTTTTTTCCCAGTTTAGAGTAGAACCACCAATTTGAAGATTGGTGCTTGGTAAGAGGCATGCTTTTCTTTTTCGTGTAAAAAAGATTGCCTGCGTCTTAGAAACATTTAATTTTATCTTCCATTCATTGAAATACTCTTGTATTGTATTTAAATCAAATTGCAGGTTGGTTTCTATTACGGAACCAACTGAATCTGATGTAGACGAAATTTTGTTATACACCAATTTTTCAAATAATTTTGGTATAGCAGGTAGCTTGCAGATTGGTCTATAGTTTGTGACCTCTTGCTTTGATCCCAATTTAAAAATAGGGGATAAAAATGAGATTTTCCAGGTTTTCAAAAATTGGCCTGTACCTAAAGAAATATTAAAAATGTATGTTAGTGGCTGAGCTAACGCAATTGCACATTTTCTTAGTAGAAAAGGTGGAATTTTGTCCGGGCCTTCACTTTTATTTAAATCTAAATTCAATAAAGCCTCCTCTATTTCATTTTGACATAAAACAAGTGAATCAATGTCAACGAATTTGCTTAAGCCTGATGGAAGATCGTAATTTGTAACAGTTTCTGAAGAATAAACAGATTGAAAATATCTCGCAAATAAGTTGCAAATTTCAGAAACTTCACTGGTAGTTGTGTCTAGATATCGACAGATAGATATTCAGCTAGGCAGCCCAAAAGATTTACGTTTGGAGTTTAAGAAATGCCAAAAACGTTTGCTATTGCATTTGAGTTCGTTTTCAATTGAAAGAATGTAGTTACGATGTAGAAATTTATTTAAATAGTCAAATTTTCGCTGACAATCTATATAATTGTTTCGTAAACTTAGATTTTCTTTATTAATTTTGTGTAATTTGTATGCTTTATTTTTTTGATTTTTGAGATTAGTAAGCCTTCTATTATACCAGGCAGGGTTAGAATTTGTTTTTAAATATTTCTTTGGTACATACTTTTCAACTGCATTATTTAAAATATTTGTAAAAATTGCGTAATTGTTATCTAAATTAGAATCGCTGAGTATAATTTGCCACAAAAACGATAACAAATACTCAATCATTGCATCAAAGTTAGCATTTTTATAATCATAAATAATAGTATTAGATTCATTTTCATTTTACAAATAACTATAAAAGATAAAATCACCTTCTAATGCCAGATGATGAATTGAATTTTCCACTAAAGGAAAAATAGACTTTTCCACATAAATAAGATATTCCTTGTCTACAAATATAAGATCTAGAATGCGATTTAGATTATTTAATTGAAAATTTATTTGTATTAAATCATACTGACTTAAAAAATCAATGACAGTTATTTCAATTTCATTTGTTATATTAAACGGAATTAAATATTTATCATCAGAGTCTAGGCTCCAGTTTATATTTCCTAGGTTGAAATCTCCAGCAAAAATAATATGATCTAAATTTAAATTATCCAAGATATTTTTAGAATTAAGCAAATGTAAGTTATAAAGCTCTAATGGACTCTTAGGAGGTATATAACTCGCTAAAACATACAATTTATTCTCTTCTATTTTTATAGAAACAATAAGCTGATCAACATCCAGGTTAGAAGAAGAAGAGTTTGATTGCAAGTCAATTGCTTTACATGGAAATGAAGCCCGAACCGCAATCAATACTCCACCCCCCCTTTCCATTCCTGTTTTTTGTTTACATCTATCCTTTCTAAACACAATATAGAAATTTGAAAAAAATTCAGATGTTAAATGATTCTCGGATAACCAAGTCTCTGTTAAAATTATTATATCATAAATACATGAAGATAAAGATAGATATAAAGAATCAAGTCTTGTTCTTAACCCACCTACGTTCTGATAATAAAATGAAAGTTTACTTCTTCCAAAATGAGAAATCGAAGTTTTATTTGAAAAATTTAGAGCTGAATTAAATGATGATGATGATTCTCCAGCAGGTACATCAACAGCAGCATCAACAATATTATTTATTAAGTTGTTAGGATTTGAGAAGAGAGATTGACGTTTTTTGGAAAGTTTATAAATTGTTTAACTTTAACTGAAAACGGCCATATAGACTTGTTATTCAACAAATCATTTAAAAGAGTTGAAGGCACGCTTAGTTGGCGTTGGTGGCGGTGGTGGTGGGGGCGGTGTTGATGGCGATGACAGCAGTAACACTCTCAGACTCAATGCTTATGATTTGTTTTGGTTGAGATTGTCCCACTGCATTTATCGATGGTAAATTTTCAGAGACGATGGCGGGGATTTCATCTGATGGTACTGCAATTTGGTTTGTGTTGGAATCGTTTGGGGTTGGTTGAACAGGTGGGGAGGCGGGGATTTCGACTATTGGTATGGCGATTTTGTTAACGATGGTATCGTTTGGCGGTAGTTTTGCGGTAGGGGAGGAGGGGATTTTGTCTATTGGTTCGTCGGTTAGGTTTATGTAGGCTTCCACTGCTGCGGTAGTGGCAACAGCACTCACAAACTCAGGGGTTTTATCATAATGATCTACATTTTTAGGTATTTGCGTTGATGGCCGAACGGATGGGGAGAGAGGGATTTTTTGTGATGATTTATTTAAACGATTATTTTTGTTCTGCACCACAAATGGAGAGCTTTTGTTGGTGCTTAATGGGAGTTTTTGGCGAGAATTTTTTGATGATGATTTCGAGGGTTCAATGACCTTTTCTACTCTCTGGGTGATCGTTGAAGGGCGTACATTACGATTTATATTAGATATATTTGGTTCCTTATTTATTGGATCAATGTTGAGATTTAACATAAGATGAGAAAATTCATTTTTAATATCAGAGAAATCGTTGTCAAGCACTTTCATAATGTCGTTTAATTTGTTTAAACAGATTGAAATGGGCTTTGATTTGCACTGATCACATTTATAGAATATGTTTTTATATGATTTTATAATAAATAGATCGGATTCTTTTATTTTAGCACAATTAATGTGAGTAAGAGCATTGCAAATATCACATTTAACTGAGGTTTCTAAAGATACTGCGATTTTGCACTTTACACAATTGATCATAGTGAGATACTTTAAAGAGCGACTGACACTGGTGAAAGTTGAACTTCGAACTTCTTTAGGGTTGACGTGGCTGGATTTTCCAGCTTTTGGAATAAAAACGACTTTAACTTGTCTCCAAGACATCGGGATGTATGCCAATTTAAGACATCCCATGAAGATGTTTTCTAGGATGGGTATTAGAAAACTTGCATTTTCTTGCAGTTCAGCTGGAATTATACCATCCGGACCTGCAGATTTATATGGCTTAAAGCTGTTAATAGCGCATTTGAGTTTTTACCTAGTGACTAGACCTTGTGGGGGATATAATGTATTGTCACAACTATTTGGTACAATGGTATTAATAATATTAGAGCTACCAGGAAACTGAACGTCTAGTAGCAAGTTGAGCGATTCTTCGCTTAAATTGGTCCAGAGGCCAGAGGCGTTTTTCAAGCAGCTTGGTCTGATTGGATCTTTGGAGAGGATTTTGCGCAACCTGTATAAGAGGACATGCAGTATCTAGAGCTTTGTTTAGAGCTAATATTAGATTATTGACTTTGTCGTCAAGATCTTCAGTGTTGGAGGGGTATTAAAGAGTTCACGTTTTACTAAATTGTTTAACGTTCTCTTGTATTTTGGCCAATTTGTTCTTTTTTAGATTTCGAAAGATCGGTTGGCAAGGTGGTTCATTTATAAAGTTAAATTGGATGTATCTATGATCAGAAAAGGAGTGATCTTTAGATACCTTCCAGTTCAAAATATTATTATTAATGAAGTCGGAGACAAGAGTTATATCTTAAACTTCTTGTCGATTTTTAGTAATAAAGGTTGGCTCTTTACCAACGTTACTTATGAGTAGGTTAGTGTTTAGAATATAGTCGAAAAGAGACTCACCCCTGTCGTTTATATCCGTGCTACCCCACACTGTATGGTGGGCGTTACCTTCACTTCCGATGATGAGGCCGATGTTGAGCCTTTGCGCTTTAGCTATTCACCATTATGTTGACATTCTGTTTCGTTCGAAAGCTATTCGAATTCGTATGATACGTATTTTCACTTTCTAATGATTCGAAAGTTCATTTTAATTCGAAACTAAAGCAAACTTTGACTTTCTAATCATTCGAAACAAATGTAGTTTATTAAGCGTTCACATCTTGATGAGAGAATTAAAAGAAAAACATGTAAGTTCTGTTTTTTTTTCTCGAAAAAAAAAAAAGAAAATGGAATACATTTTTATGAAAATCTGTTGATGTTTTTATTAAAGGTCACAGTCACACTCAAATTGGACAACTAGAGAACAAAAGGAAGTTCTTATAAAATTAATGGAAGAAAACCATGAAATCGCAAAAGGTTTTCTTACAAATCGAATCCCCAATGGATTTGATGCATCCATAATTCTTCTTCTATTTATGCTGTTTTGATTTTTCATAAATAAAACAATTTGAATTTTTGAAAGACAATTTAAACGATTTTAACGACTGTGTTACTTTTTGATTCTTGTTGACAATTGTGAAGTGTGACCAGGTGTGATTCAAATAAAGAGACTTCAAAGTTACATTTTTTTGGTAATGCATGTGGGACAAAAGCAAATCGAATTATAAGTACATTAATTATTTTATTAGATTTAAAGGTGCTGAGTTAGCTGTACAAAATTTTGTAATGTATTTTTTTACTTTTCATATCAGTAAACTTAAATTTATGTTCCCATATTCAAAGTGTCATTGATGGTTTTTTAAATAATTAACATCACAAGCACTTAGAACTTTATTAATTTAATTCTTCTTAAGTTAAGGTATTTTTGTTTTCCATCCAATTGTTTCAATGAAATTGGAAGTTTGTGGAACAATTTTAAATTTTGTTACTTTGGTCACACTAAATAAGATCGAAACTTCAAACAGCTGACTTCGAATTCGAGTTCATTCCGGTTCATTTAATATATTCATTCAATATAACGATGAACATTATTCGTTAGAATGTCAAAATACAGAAATTTCATTCTAATGATTAGATCTATTCTAACGAATTGGCTATTCATTAGAATGTCAGAATAAGCGTGATTAATCTCTCCAGAGTGTCACCCGGGAGGCTTCGTTTTACTAATATGCAAGATCTGGTTTCATCCTCACCTGATGCATATAGCACGTAGTATTTGGGAGTCCTGATTTCTCGAACAATGGATTTAACAATCCAGGGTTCTTGAATCAGGACAATATCTTCATCGCTGCTGGATAAGCGAAGAAAAAGGGAGGCACTCCCAATCAGCCTCCAACACAGTGATGTCGGAGTCATCTATATCAGAGGACGATCCTAAAAGAATGTCCTCATCTCCGCTGTCGTAGACCTCGGCCTCCATTGCGGAAAAACCTTGGTCGGTGCTACTGGGGATACCTGGGATGCATCGTCTTCCAATGAAGGAAATGTGACCGATGCACCAGGTTCCTCAGCAACCGTTTTCGCTTGTGTGGGTGGGGAAGGGGGAAGGGTTTGTGCCTCGGCCCCATCTTTTTTGTAGACACTCAGCGGTATTTCATCAAACCCGAACCTAATCACACCTTTTGATTGCGCTAGAGGAGAAAGAGACTCTGCATTGATGATTACAATTGCACCCTTGTAGGGTCCCTTTGGATCCTCCAATTTCGCAACCTTCCAGTTGTGAGTAGGAAGGGTTGGATTGGAGAGCCTGATTACCTTCAGAACGTGGTCAGCTTCCTTGAATATGGCCGGAACCGTGATGCGAGCCCTTGGTCTGCAAGAAATGTCCTCCTTTACGACAACCTCCAGCTTAGCACCAGGCCAGACCTCCCCAAGTCGACTAACCGCCAGCGTCAGTAGATCGCACGACCTCCGATCATCACAGACCATCCACTTGATGTGTCCCTGATGCCAACCGCCATCTTTTGTGATGGGCGGTGGTCCCGGATTGCAGACATGATCTCGACAAAACTGAAGGCCCGCTGTCCTTTGGCCAAGGTCCAGTTCTCGGCAGAGATCGTGCCATCTACGTTACTTCTGTCGATAATCGCGACTACCATTTTGTCCTTCAGAACGTCACTGAAGGACATTTTTGCCTTGCGAGGGTCAAGAGAAGTGCTGGTGTTTAGCACTTTGGGGCGTTTAGGTAGTGAAACACTACCCTCCATAGACCTTTGTCGCTTCGACGTTGAGTCTTGGCTGGTCTTTAAATTAGTTTTGGCCAGGAAGCTCTTGGCAAATTTTATTTTAGCGTCGTGCTGAGAGTTTCCTTCAGCGCCTAGTTGTTCACCAAACGTCTGGAGAATCCTCTTAGCATTGCGCATGTCCCTGTAGTAGGCCTTGGAGGGTTTGAGCTTACGCCCATCTCCCCCAGGACCTTCTTTAGGATTCTTTGCTTTGGTGGTAGAAGGACCTGGCACCACAGCCCTACTACCTCCGACTCGCGGTGTTGAAGAGTTGAGAGGTTTACTCTCTGTGGTAGTAGAGGAGCCGTTCTTCACAACTGCCTCACTACAGGAAGAAGGTAATATTACCAGATTATCCGATATTCCACTGGCGACAACAGGGCTGTGAGTGTCCACAGCCATGTCAGCACCAGTGAAAGAGGGATGAGCAGCAGACAACTTTGCCGTCGTACTGCTGGCCAGTTCGGTCTTTTGATTTTGTTTTGTTTTTAAAAAGTTCATCCCACGAGTAGCGGATAAGGGGTGGTCCATCTGTACAGAGATCCGTGTATACAGATAAGGCTGGTTAATCCGGACGTCGCCAGGTATCCGGATACTCCGTTAGCGACTGAGCTAGTTTTTTAATTGGGCCCTCAGCAAGGCTGATCGTCGGCACGGGTCGTGTAACACCTTAGATCCAGCCCAATTGGGAGGTAGATTGAGGGAAGGAGAGAGAGGGTAGGGAATCAGGTAGTTTACACCGATAGAAGGACTGATTATAAGGATGGTTAAGAGAGGAATCAAAGGCGGGGTTTTGGTCAGCTCAAAGGAAAGTTCCGTAGGCTTAAATATTTGGATATGAGCGATATGGACCTTATAGAGCAAATAATTGCAGCATGTTGCATACTGCATAACTTTTACATTGATTTGATTTTTACATAAATGCTTTTTAATTCAATTTGTATATATGTATGTATTTCGGGACGATTCCCCTCTAGTTGAGTCAGCTCACAGCTGTGATTCTTCCAGCGAAGATGAAGATAACATTCAATCATCCGCTGAAAACAACGTTTGTTCTAAAAGAGAACAGCTAATGACGCTGCTGGAAGGAAAGCCTCCATTCCAAAAAAAAGACGCTCTCAGTTTAACTAACTTTTTTTTAATGAAATGTATGCAAATCTTATAATCTAATTTTGTATTTTAAAAATAAATACTAAACTTAAACATTTATAAAAAAATCCAAACTAAAGAACTTCATTCTTGGTAAATAATAGATTAACATAAATAAATTAACAAAACAACTTCATTATACGTAATAAAATAAAAACTAAAGATACAATTAAGGCACAATGAATAAAAGGAACAGTAAGTATATTGACCATGACCACACATTTCATGTTCTTAGCTCTTCAGGTAATTATGTAGTTTTTTTTTATAAAAGATCTTATTTTTTATTTTTTTTTGTAAGATTTGGCGAAGTAAATCGTTTCGATCTTCTTCGATCTTGATTTCCCGCTCCCTCAATTTAACAAATATATCAAGATTTTCTTTTGCCAGCTTTAATTTTCCCTCTTGTAAAGCAATTTTTTCTCATCTCTTTCTGCAGCTTTCTTTAAAATTTGAATGCGTTCCTCCTCCAGCTTTTTTGCAATTTTTTTTTCCTTGTAGTAGTTTTCATTTGCTGCCGCACGCCTTTTGTTTTCAGTGGGCTTAACCAAAGGGCAACCATCGGCAATGTGAGCGGATTCCGGAAGCAATAAATCATCTGCAAAAATGTAAATATGAAAGGTGATTACATACAAAGGTACATACTATAAATTGTGCAACGGACGAATCCTTATTACACACTTACCATTTGAAGCACTTGGCATGGACGAGATGTTTTTACGATCGCGCTGAACTGTTTCGTCTTTTTTGAAAAAATCAGCCACGTCTTCTTGAATGTGCCAATGTCTTAGAGCTCCTGCTCCACTTGTCTTATTATTTTTTAAAATCCCAAGATACTTCCGCTTAATATTTGCCAGTTTTTTGCTTAAAATTTCACAAGTTATATTTGGGTCATACTTGGCACTAAATTCAAATCGAATGGATTCCCAAAATGCCTTTCTTTTAACGCAGGGACTTCTGTATTGCTTTTCCCGCTCAAGAAGTAAACTCACGAAAAACTTTTCTGTTTCATTTGTCCACGCAAATCCACAAAAATCATCGTCTACAGATGCTGCGGGCGAATGTGGAGGTAGAGATATATTTTCTTCTTGAGAATATATCTCATATGGTTGCAGTGAAGTGGTTGATGGGTGGTGGTGTCGCAGATTGGAGTTCGGTTGTGGTGAACTGGTTGATGGTTGGTGGTGTCGCAGACTGGAGTTGACATTTTCATTGATGAGCCGATGTAGTCTTACGGGGTCTTAAATAGAAAGAAAAAAGTATTAGATAGTTAGTTAAAAAAAACATTTGCTTTTCGGTAGTGCTAGTTGTGCTTACCAGTTCTCAATGCATCTATATTTTCGGCTGTATCGATCAAAAGATATTGCACCCCGTCGAACTCAATAATTTGCTCAACTTTGTCACTCATGTTAACTAAGTTATAAAAAATTTTTAAATTTTATTTCTTTTCTTAAAAATATAATTTTCTTTTCGCCACACAAAATAATTTAAATAACGCCCCACACCAGACAAATGACAACTGAACAGCTGTTTTGGGTGAGCAAGCAAATTGAGAAATGAATCCATACATTTACAAGTTCTAACTACAGTTTTTTCTGAAAGTGCATTGTGGCTTATCAATAGATGTTTGTTAAACTCTTTAGGCTATTCATAAATAAATGCAAATCAAAGTTAAGGGCTAAACCTGAATAACTATAAACATAGAAAATGCTGTGTTCAAGTAATTATTATCGCAGCCAAATTTCATAATTGATTTTTTTGGTGTATAAAAAAGCTGAAAAATTAATTTATGACAGATACATTTTACGTTAACACTAAGTTCCAGAAAATATCGATTGATACCGCACTTGTAGAACATATGGATATTTTATATAAATATTCCTGGTAAACTGTAGAACTTTATTATTTCCGCCTTTTATAATTCAATGTAAAATAATTCAATGCAGTATATTTTAAATAATATAAATAAAGTCTAGTGTAAAAAATCTTAACCTTGTTACACTCTTTCTGCACACATCCTTTCTTGTTTTGGTTGTTAATGCCATCTATCTGTAACTTAGAGAAAAAGAAGAGAAAAACAAATTCACCACGAACTACCGGTATAACTTCGCCCGTTATTTATTGACAAACAAAAATGTTTTGCTAGAATTAATTTGAATTATAGGAGTATTTTTGTAGATATAAAAACGACAAGATGTTAGCAAAATTAAAAAAAAGAAATTCATGAGAATTACAAATATTATAATGAGACTTTAAAAAACATAGCCTTCTTGGATATTAATAGACAAAAATGAGAAATGTCGCATTGCCCGGAACTGATGTTTTTTTGTGTACTCTTCTCCGAGGTGAAAACATGTATACACCGATACGAATTCAACACGCTATAAAAAATGAGAGTAAGAGGTTTCGAAAGGACGGAGACGAGGAAATTTGGCTCTCTCGGTTAGTTTTTTCTCTCTGGCGTCAATCTCATGACGATCAGAGATCGTGTTATCTTTTATCCTTGGCTGTAAATAGTTTCGGGGAAATCTGGTCAGGTGAAAAGCTCAAAGTTTTGCTTAGGAGGATATTCCTTGCAGACCAAGATCTCGCACCATTGTTACAGGTGAACTTTCCAGTTTATATGAAATACTAATTCGACTATCGAATCTATTCCTTCCTACTCACAACTGAAAAATCGCGAAATTGAAGGGAAAAAGCGACTATAATATGATAGTAGTCTATGTATATTTACTCCCTTATTTCAGAGCTTATTACCACCGCAAGACTGGATATAATGTGACTTACTGGCTGGCCTTGGCTTATCTCGGCCATTACCACCTTGGTGTCCCAGGGGACACTCTCGAGAGAGATTAATCGCTAAAATAGGTAGGCAGAAGATCGTAATGATTATAACGCCCAGCATGCAGTATGGATTAGCAAGAATACATTCAACAGAGGCAATAATTAGTAACGTCGGCAATGAGCCAACATTCGTTATTAAAAACGATCGAAAATTCTTAAACATAATTCTTATCTCTGACAATTTTGCAAACTGGAAAGTTTCGAAAGATTTTTTTGTGATAATAGATACATCCAATTTGAAATAGTTTCAGAACCTCATATATACTATTTTTGCAAAAAATTATAGTTTCGCGAAGAACCCAGAAGACGATGTTGCAACCTTTCTATTAAAACTATCAGAAATTGTGTAAATCCATGGTTTTTACTAAGGTTTTGATTTCATTGCCAGCGGGATATAATCATTCCCACAAAGCATGCGAATATGAAATTAAGGTTATTAAATAATGTTAAGCTTGCGAGCCCAACTGATGGCGGTGGAGTTGAGATTAAAACAACAAGATCAAATCGGAGAACTGTAGGCGCTTGTGGCTAGCTAAGAGTACATTTTCAATAAAAAAGAATTTTAAGAAAGAATATGCATCAAATCCCTACAGTAAAATAATTAATAATGGTGAAAAAAAAACAAGTAAATGTTTCAAATGTTGTTGCGGTAAATTTTACCACAACAAGGTTCACCTCCCTTTTTGCTAACCACCCTTAACAATTCTTACTGCGGCAGCAAAATTCTGGAAGAGTTTAGTAGAAACCTGGACCATCAGCCAGTGACCTGCTCTTCTAGCATTTTGGGAAAGTAGATTTAACAGGTCTTACCAAAGTGTGCGAAAGGATTCCACACCAACGAACTGTGCGACGGTTGGCCCACATATTGGTTGAACAATATCGTCAAGGCATGAAGACGATACCCATGCCCAACAATGTGTGTAGAAAAGTCACACCAACTTTAACGTAGTATGGCCTAGGCCCACCATAAAGTATTAACGATAGAAAAATCACTCCAAGAATATTTTAATAACTTTTATTTTAATTATAGGCTTGGCTACCGACTTCCTTCAACACCACATAAGTAGTCTTTCCTCAACCAAAAACTAGCGCGTGTAGATACTCGGTAATGCGAGGAATTCCACATGATTTTTCCAGAAAGTCTTGGCTGGAATGGGCTGCAAAGTGAAGAGCTGAGCTCACTCATTGAGCTACTGGGTGATCGCATCACCTTTTTAAAGAGATCGCGTGCGATGAAAGATACCTGGCTTCTCGGTCGCACACCCCAATCTTATGGATGGAGGAAGTTGCGGGACCGAGACAGATCGATCACCACGCAAAAGATCCGAGAGGATTGCCTAAGGGCAGGTAGCCGGAAGGGTCAAGCTCGCCATGATGATGGCCACTTTTTGGATTGCGCCCAAAGCTAAAAGACCATTAAAAAAATTGTGTGAAGGAATTTTGTTTAAAAGACCTACGTAACGTAATTTTTGTACGACAGTTTTTTTTTTTTTATTTTATTGAGTTGAAGATATTGTTCCGCTGTGGAGAAGTATTGGATTGAGAAAGGACTACGATAGCTGTTGTGGAAGTTGAAAAGCTAAGTATAGTGTTTTCTTTGTTTCCTAAGAATATTGCTTTTCTTTGTGTCCTTCTTTTGTCTCAAATTCGTCCTTTTGACCTTCGGGTCGAAGTGTTTAACCGTTTGGTTTTGCTTCCAAAATTTTCTTGAAGTGATTTTTCTGGGTTTTTCTTTTTGTTTTCCAATTTTGTTTAACAATTAATAATCTTTTTTTATGTTTGCAATACATTTATCGAGAATTGACCTTCTGTCAATCTCCATAATTCAATTTGTATCTTTCCTTTTGTGTAAAAGATCAGGGTTTTTAATCCCGGCTTCGGCCAAGGTTTTCCAGGCAATAAAACATAACTTAAATTTCCCATCCGGAAAACAAAACCTTTCTTTTATTTTCTAACTTGGTTTGAAGACTAATTTTGTTCAGCTCTTGGTTTTGGTAAACTTCCATTAAAAAGTTTCCTGGCGCCCATGATAACCAATACGACTTGGTGAAATTCACCCCTTCGTATTTCGATATCATTTTGATATCACTTTTATTTAAATTTTATTGATCACCTCGATTAATAAAATATTCACCTAATCGAAACCCCTCCTTAGGCTGAGCTACCGTGCTGGCAATACTTTTATTGCTACCTGTGGTGAATTCTTTCATCTACCTGACATATCGACTGACGTTTCTCATAAATTGTCAAATTAATTCTCGCGGCACATCGGCGGTGTGCAATTTCGACGGGGATAATGAGGGTCTTATATAGCGACACTTTGGTCCTTCGAGAGAGGGCTTTGCCACTCAATTGCTTTCTTAGCCCAAAGAAACAGCGGTTAGCAAGAGCTATTCTTCGTTTGATCTTAGCGCTGGTGTTGTTTTCCGCGTTAATAGCGGAGCCTAGGTAGACGAAGTCCTTGACTACCTCAAAGTTACGTCTGTCGATGGTGACGTGCCTTAATACTCACAAAAGCCCCATTGACATCACGCTGAGTTCTTCCGATGTCAATGTCATCAGCATATGCTAGTAATTGGACAGACTTTTGAAAGATAGTGCCTCTAGTGTTGACGTGTGAGCTCTACACTATTCTTTCAAGTACGATGTTAAAAAAATCGCATGACAGCGCATCACCTTGTCTAAAATCGAAAGGTTCTGTTAAGCTGTTTCCAACCTTTATGGAGCAGAGTGAATTCTCCATGATCGTCCTGCACAAACGGACGAGTTTGGCAGGGATGCCAAAACTAGGCATGGGCCTATTCAGCACGTCCCTGTAGATGCTGTCATATGCGGCCTTGAAATCGATGAAAAGATGGTGGGCGTTGATTAATGTTCTTGGGTTTTTTCCAGGGTCTGCCGTAATGTGAATATTTGATCAACTGTGGACTTTCCTTGTCTAAAACCAGCGGAATTCGGTTCTTCGTCGCCGTTATACAGTCTGCAGAAGTGGTCCTTCCATATCCTCAGCATTAGGCGTGTACCATCAACTCAGGCAGGATGATCCATTCAACATGGACGACGAAAGCCAACAATCGCGTCCTCCCGACTTAGACGAAGTAAAGATTGCCATATCTATCTAGGCTGGTCTAACAAAGCCGCTGGAGCAGATGGCTTGAGTGCCGAGCTCTTTAAAGCAGCTGGAGATAAGTTGGTTAGGAGCATGCACCAACTTATCTGTAAGATATGGTCGGAAGAAAGCATGCCCGATGAATGGAACCTCAGTATTGTTTGCCCGATTCTGAAAAAAGGAGACCCTCTAAACTGCACCAATTATAAAGGAATCAGCCTACTTAACATCGCTTAAAAAATTTTCTCTGCCGTAATATGTGAACGTCTAAAGCCCATCGACAACAACCTGATAAGTCCTTATCAGTGTGGTTTTAGACAAGGAAAGTCCACAGTTGATCAAATATTCACATTACGGCAGATCCTGGAAAAAACCCAAGAACATTAATCAACGCCCACCATCTTTTCATCGATTTCAAGGCCGCATATGACAGCATCTACAGGGACGTGCTGAATAGGCCCATGCCTAGTTTTGGCATCCCTGCCAAACTCGTCCGTTTGTGCAGGACGATCATGGAGAATTCACGCTGCTCCATAAAGGTTGGAAACAGCTTAACAGAACCTTTCGATTTTAGACAAGGTGATGCGCTGTCATGCGATTTTTTTAACATCGTACTTGAAAGAATAGTGTAGAGCTCACACGTCAACACTAGAGGCACTATCTTTCAAAAGTCTGTCCAATTACTAGCATATGCTGATGACATTGACATCGGAAGAACTCAGCGTGATGTCAATGGGGCTTTTGTGAGTATTAAGGCACGTCACCATCGACAGACGTAACTTTGAGGTAGTCAAGGACTTCGTCTACCTAGGCTCCGCTATTAACGCGGAAAACAACACCAGCGCTAAGATCAAACGAAGAATAGCTCTTGCTAACCGCTGTTTCTTTGGGCTAAGAAAGCAATTGAGTGGCAAAGCCCTCTCTCGAAGGACCAAAGTGTCGCTATATAAGACCCTCATTATCCCCGTCGAAATTGCACACCGCCGATGTGCCGCGAGAATTAATTTGACAATTTATGAGAAACGTCAGTCGATATGTCAGGTAGATGAAAGAATTCACCACAGGTAGCAATAAAAGTATTGCCAGCACGGTAGCTCAGCCTAAGGAGGGGTTTCGATTAGGTGAATATTTTATTAATCGAGGTGATCAATAAAATTTAAATAAAAGTGATATCAAAATGATATCGAAATACGAAGGGGTGAATTTCACCAAGTCGTATTGGTTATCATGGGCGCCAGGAAACTTTTTAATGGAAGTTTACCAAAACCAAGAGCTGAACAAAATTAGTCTTCAAACCAAGTTAGAAAATAAAAGAAAGGTTTTGTTTTCCGGATGGGAAATTTAAGTTATGTTTTATTGCCTGGAAAACCTTGGCCGAAGCCGGGATTAAAAACCCTGATCTTTTACACAAAAGGAAAGATACAAATTGAATTATGGAGATTGACAGAAGGTCAATTCTCGATAAATGTATTGCAAACATAAAAAAAGATTATTAATTGTTAAACAAAATTGGAAAACAAAAAGAAAAACCCAGAAAAATCACTTCAAGAAAATTTTGGAAGCAAAACCAAACGGTTAAACACTTCGACCCGAAGGTCAAAAGGACGAATTTGAGACAAAAGAAGGACACAAAGAAAAGCAATATTCTTAGGAAACAAAGAAAACACTATACTTAGCTTTTCAACTTCCACAACAGCTATCGTAGTCCTTTCTCAATCCAATACTTCTCCACAGCGGAACAATATCTTCAACTCAATAAAATAAAAAAAAAAAAACTGTCGTACAAAAATTACGTTACGTAGGTCTTTTAAACAAAATTCCTTCACACAATTTTTTTAATGGTCTTTTAGCTTTGGGCGCAATCCAAAAAGTGGCCATCATCATGGCGAGCTTGACCCTTCCGACTACCTGCCCTTAGGCAATCCTCTCGGATCTTTTGCGTGGTGATCGATCTGTCTCGGTCCCGCAACTTCCTCCATCCATAAGATTGGGGTGTGCGACCGAGAAGCCAGGTATCTTTCATCGCACGCGATCTCTTTAAAAAGGTGATGCGATCACCCAGTAGCTCAATGAGTGAGCTCAGCTCTTCACTTTGCAGCCCATTCCAGCCAAGACTTTCTGGAAAAATCATGTGGAATTCCTCGCATTACCGAGTATCTACACGCGCTAGTTTTTGGTTGAGGAAAGACTACTTATGTGGTGTTGAAGGAAGTCGGTAGCCAAGCCTATAATTAAAATAAAAGTTATTAAAATATTCTTGGAGTGATTTTTCTATCGTTAATACTTTATGGTGGGCCTAGGCCATACTACGTTAAAGTTGGTGTGACTTTTCTACACACATTGTTGGGCATGGGTATCGTCTTCATGCCTTGACGATATTGTTCAACCAATATGTGGGCCAACCGTCGCACAGTTCGTTGGTGTGGAATCCTTTCGCACACTTTGGTAAGACCTGTTAAATCTACTTTCCCAAAATGCTAGAAGAGCAGGTCACTGGCTGATGGTCCAGGTTTCTACTAAACTCTTCCAGAATTTTGCTGCCGCAGTAAGAATTGTTAAGGGTGGTTAGCAAAAAGGGAGGTGAACCTTGTTGTGGTAAAATTTACCGCAACAACATTTGAAACATTTACTTGTTTTTTTTTCACCATTATTAATTATTTTACTGTAGGGATTTGATGCATATTCTTTCTTAAAATTCTTTTTTATTGAAAATGTACTCTTAGCTAGCCACAAGCGCCTACAGTTCTCCGATTTGATCTTGTTGTTTTAATCTCAACTCCACCGCCATCAGTTGGGCTCGCAAGCTTAACATTATTTAATAACCTTAATTTCATATTCGCATGCTTTGTGGGAATGATTATATCCCGCTGGCAATGAAATCAAAACCTTAGTAAAAACCATGGATTTACACAATTTCTGATAGTTTTAATAGAAAGGTTGCAACATCGTCTTCTGGGTTCTTCGCGAAACTATAATTTTTTGCAAAAATAGTATATATGAGGTTCTGAAACTATTTCAAATTGGATGTATCTATTATCACAAAAAAATCTTTCGAAACTTTCCAGTTTGCAAAATTGTCAGAGATAAGAATTATGTTTAAGAATTTTCGATCGTTTTTAATAACGAATGTTGGCTCATTGCCGACGTTACTAATTATTGCCTCTGTTGAATGTATTCTTGCTAATCCATACTGCATGCTGGGCGTTATAATCATTACGATCTTCTGCCTACCTATTTTAGCGATTAATCTCTCTCGAGAGTGTCCCCTGGGACACCAAGGTGGTAATGGCCGAGATAAGCCAAGGCCAGCCAGTAAGTCACATTATATCCAGTCTTGCGGTGGTAATAAGCTCTGAAATAAGGGAGTAAATATACATAGACTACTATCATATTATAGTCGCTTTTTCCCTTCAATTTCGCGATTTTTCAGTTGTGAGTAGGAAGGAATAGATTCGATAGTCGAATTAGTATTTCATATAAACTGGAAAGTTCACCTGTAACAATGGTGCGAGATCTTGGTCTGCAAGGAATATCCTCCTAAGCAAAACTTTGAGCTTTTCACCTGACCAGATTTCCCCGAAACTATTTACAGCCAAGGATAAAAGATAACACGATCTCTGATCGTCATGAGATTGACGCCAGAGAGAAAAAACTAACCGAGAGAGCCAAATTTCCTCGTCTCCGTCCTTTCGAAACCTCTTACTCTCATTTTTTATAGCGTGTTGAATTCGTATCGGTGTATACATGTTTTCACCTCGGAGAAGAGTACACAAAAAAACATCAGTTCCGGGCAATGCGACATTTCTCATTTTTGTCTATTAATATCCAAGAAGGCTATGTTTTTTAAAGTCTCATTATAATATTTGTAATTCTCATGAATTTCTTTTTTTTAATTTTGCTAACATCTTGTCGTTTTTATATCTACAAAAATACTCCTATAATTCAAATTAATTCTAGCAAAACATTTTTGTTTGTCAATAAATAACGGGCGAAGTTATACCGGTAGTTCGTGGTGAATTTGTTTTTCTCTTCTTTTTCTCTAAGTTACAGATAGATGGCATTAACAACCAAAACAAGAAAGGATGTGTGCAGAAAGAGTGTAACAAGGTTAAGATTTTTTACACTAGACTTTATTTATATTATTTAAAATATACTGCATTGAATTATTTTACATTGAATTATAAAAGGCGGAAATAATAAAGTTCTACAGTTTACCAGGAATATTTATATAAAATATCCATATCTTCTACAAGTGCGGTATCAATCGATTTTTTCTGGAACTTAGTGTTAACGTAAAATGTATCTGTCATAAATTAATTTTTCAGCTTTTTTATACACCAAAAAAATCAATTATGAAATTTGGCTGCGATAATAATTACTTGAACACAGCATTTTCTATGTTTATAGTTATTCAGGTTTAGCCCTTAACTTTGATTTGCATTTATTTATGAATAGCCTAAAGAGTTTAACAAACATCTATTGATAAGCCACAATGCACTTTCAGAAAAAACTGTAGTTAGAACTTTCCCTCACAGATTTTTCCTTGTCGGTATATAACTGAAAGATAAGATATAAATAGTTAGAACTGGAAAACTTATAAAAATGATGCATAAGACTTAAATTTTGGTTGAAAAACAAATTTGTATATTCTTTTCACAAAACCACTGGCCTAGCGAGAATACAAATGTTTTTGCTTTTGTACAAAAGTACTTTTCGGCTTATGTAGTTAAGCCTTTGAAAGCAACACACTAGCATTGTGAAAATCAGTAAGAATAGCTTATCACATACTCACAAATCTTATGCAATGAAAATTGGCAACAGAAGTAACAAGTTGACGGTCCTTTTATTTAGTCTCTACTTAAATCACTTATTTTCAGCATTTTGGAAATGTCGTGAAATGTCGTGAGTAATGTTAAGAAAATAAACAACGAGTACACACAAATAAAATAGGAATGGAAAAAGAGATGAGTAATGTTTTCAATATTCCTGCGTTCTTTTCTTTCATCTTATTCTGTAACTCTCGTTTTCAATGTTCCTGCAACTCTCGCATCGAAAAACTCTGAAAATTGAAACAAATCTGAGTTTGTTTGCATTTTTCAATGGTCTGAGCGAAAATTAAACGCATAAACGTAGATATATAGTAAAAAAATAATAGTAGTAGTGCTTTCAGAGTTGTATGATTCTAGGTCCTAATTCTCATTGGACTGTTGCACCACCTAATTTATTTTACTTACTTAATGATTAAAACTGGCTTAAAATAACTAACTAATATTTTTCTAAATGCGTAATTTAGAATTGTTTCTAAATCTTCATTGTTCTAGCACCTAACAAGAGTAATTAATTTCACTTCATATTCGAATGATATTACTCCCAAACGAACACAATGAGAGTACCAAAAAGTTGTTCATACACAATTTTGAATTTTCTTTGAACACCTCTGAACAGCTGACTACATCCGCCATTTTTCAAAGGTGGTCGCCATTTTTAAAAGGTGGTGAGCAGAGAGAAAAGAGAGAAAAGTTTTTTCTCTCTGGTGGTGAGTATGCACACCAACTTGCAAAAGTATTTGTTCCCCACACTTAATATAATTGAAAGACTGTCCCTGAGCTAAAGGCCGAATTAAGCAAACGTGGCTTAAGTGGGACAGGCGTAAAAACCGAACTCGTTAAACGGCTGCAGGAATATCTGGAGCAGCAAAATGAAGACCCACATACGTTTGCTTTCGAATTAGAAGCAAAAGTGGAAGAGGTAAATGCAAATGTTGCCTTATCTAACATGATGTCACTTCTTTTAACCAAATTTGAAAAGAATGAAAATAATGTCCTGAAAGAACAGCAGAATGTCTTGAAACAACTAGAAACTCAAAGGAATGACCAAAGGCAAGAACAGCAGAATATTCTAGAGCGATTCGACGAACAGAAAAACCTTTTAGAAGGCAGGTTTGCGGACTTCGAAGAGAAAATCAAAACTGTCGACGAGCGCGTCGAAAAACAAAATTCACGTTTCGAGAAAATGGACGAACGAATCGAAACTATTACAAATGAACTAGAAAAAGTGCGAAAGATGAAAGCTCGAGAACCTTCTGGTGAGTGCTCAAGGAAGAGAGAAGTGAATCCACCAAGCTTTGATGGGCAGATTCCGTGGTCAATCTACAAGAAACAGTTTGAAGCAGCAGCGTTAACAAACGGCTGGGACGATCACGAAAAATACATTGCTCTTGCGCTTGCTTTAAGAGGATCTGCTGCTGAACTGCTACAAACCATCCCAGCAGAGAAGAGTGGCGACTTCACAGTTCTGGTAAACGCAATCGAACAGCGGTTTGGGGATAGTCACATGACAGAAGTCTTCCGAGTTCAGCTTAACAATAGGACACAGAAAAGAGGTGAAACTCTGCAGCAGCTTCAGGCAGATATCGAGCGATTGGTTCACCTGACATATCCAACAGCTGGTAACGAGATAATAAATCAACTTGCTGTTGAAGCCTTTGTGAGAGCTGTGGGCGATATAAATTTCCAAAGGGCTATCCGCACTGCCGGAAAGCGAATATTACCAGAAGCATTGGCTTTCGCTCTGACGATGGAAGCTGCAGAACTCCTTCTATTCTGTTTATATGGACTGAATAAAAGGGAGCCCATATTATGCAGCCATATTGAAATATTGGTCTTACAATTAATATATAAAGAAGTTTAAAAATATAAGGTCGCGAAAATCATGTGAAAACCGTTTTATAAATCCTAGTGTCTTATTTGCTTTTTTAATAATATAGTCATAATGATTTGTAAAAGTTAATTTTGAGTCAAGAATAAACCTAGGTCAGAGAAAGTAAAGAGCTTAGTCAGATAAGAAGAGTCTAATTGATAATTGAAAATCAAAACATTTTGTTTGCGTGTAAAACACATTGATTTACATTTGTCTATGTTTAGTAAAAGCTTAATTATAAAGCACCATTCGAGAAAACTATTTAGATCATCTTGTAGGAGTAAACAGTCATCAAGTGAGTCAATACGTTTGAAAATTTTAATGTCATCAGCGTAAATTAAAACAGATGAGTGTTTTATAATAGAAGGTAAGTCAGTTACGTACGAAATAAACAGTAAAGGTCCTAAGTGGCTACCTTGTGGTACGCCAGAGTTGGTATATAAAATATGATGACCGCTCATTCCTAAAAACTACGCTGTATGATCTATTATATAAGTACGACGAAACCCAACTAACTAATTTATCGTTAAAGCCTTGGGATTTAAGTTTGGAAGTTAATGTTTTATGGCACAATTTATCAAAGGCCTTACTGAAGTCTGTGAAGACATAGTCAACTTGTTTCCGTTTTTCAAACGAATCTAAACAAAAAGAACTAAAATGAAAGAGGTTAGTAACTGTTGACTTATTTTGAACAAAACCATGTTGACTGTCACAAATTATAGACTTACAATTAAACGATATGACCTTACAAATAATGGACTCAAATAACTTAGGGATGACGGACAGTTTTGCAATGGGACGATAATTTTTTATTTCATTTTTACTACCCTTTTTATGTATCTATGTTATGTACGAACCAAATTTCAGGAAAAATTGAAGATTTGAGCGATTCATTAAAAATAATATGAAGAGGATAGGATAAATAGGATGCGCAATTTTTGAAAATATAAGAAGGTACACCATCTGGAGCAGGGCTATAACAAATGTCAAGGAGGCTTTGCGAACGATTTCATCTTCAGAGATCCAAAGACTAATTGAATTCAAATGAGGAAAAATTTTGTGAGAGGGCCAATAACTCAGGCGTTTGACAGGAGTTCGCTACTTCGAAAGCATCTTTGAAAAAATTTGCAAACATATTTGAAATTTTTTCAGAGTCATGGCTAAGTTCGTTGTTGAAAGACAAGCAGTTTGGATACCCGTCAGTTTTTCTCTTACTATTAACATATGTAGCTCCAAAATTTTTTTGGGTTGTTTTGCTAAAATAGCGCGCTCACTCAACCATTCATTATTTTTGTAAGTATAGTTAGAAATAATGTTTGGAAATACATTGTTGATAAGTTCGTCTGTTGATGAGACAAAATTACAGAAATTATTTGGAAATGATATCAATCCGCTCGATTCATCGACAGGTACTTGACCATTACCGATAGTCAGCAATTGCTTAGAAAAAAAATCTTCAGCAGATGTATGTATCATTAAGCAATGCAACTCTGATGTTTGTTGTCAGCTACAGTTTCATACATTACATAGGGCCATAGATTCGACAATTTGAGGCAAGCGTTTATTTCGTCGGCAGCCGTAGATCTTGGAATTACTTTCAGTGTTTGGCGGAAATCGCCAGACAGTTAAAGCATTGCCCCTCCAAAACATTTCGAGTCATTGCGTAAATCTTTCAATGTTCGGTTAAGGCGCCAGTTATATTATAGCTATCATTGAAATCAATCCGGAAAATTTTTTGAATCGATATTTGATGGTGTTTCCCTTTGATTAGAAATGAAAATTATATACTGATCGATCGCAAATCACAAAGAATTATTTTTGAGAAAAAAGTGTATTTACGCATTTATTTTTCTCTAAAAATGTATTTTTCTATTTTCCGGACGGAAATTCATTTTCCTGAACAGCTGATACCTTTGTATATACCTATATTTGAATAGAAAATTTTGTTACGGAAGGCGACCATGGGGGCGCTGCCTCTACGTAAATTAAGTGTGGAATGTAAGAGCGACTGGAAGTATAAAAATATTGAAGTAAATAAATAAAATAAATTACTCAAATGTAAACAAAAATCAGTCGTTGCCAACGTTACCTGTGATTTTTTTTTACCTATCAATGTATAGAAGGTATGTACATACATATATACAATACATTTAATTGTATGTGTTTTAGATTTGTTAGCAGAAAATTGTATTCATTTGATTTTAGATTTTCTATTTTTGTGAAATCTGAAAATTTACACAAAATTTTCAAATTTAAGTTGTGATACAATGCTTCGTTGCCATATTTTGAGTTTTTCCATAGCAAATACATTCGATGTAGGTATTTTTTTAAATTTATATTTTTTTTTGTAATGTGGGTAGTGGGTAGGTATGTAGAAAAGTAAGTATTAAGGAGGGTAGGTTGGTGTGTATTAGCAGAATTGTAAGGACTTAAGTCGTTTCGTGATTGCAAAATTAAGCCATGACTCAAGCTAGAATTAAACAATCAACTTATAGGGTCAACGCCTTGACTCTCTGACGTCATAAAAACATCTAAATTTTCTGTGTCAACGCACCGTCAACGTTCACAGCGTCAATGCTTAAGACGTTGACTATCACACAATAATATTTATTGAAGCCAACGTTATTTTTATTTTTTTCATATAAGGGTGTGAAAGAATGTTAGAATTGGTACAATGTAAGCATATAACATAATTATTGTGTAGTTTTTAATTGTAGGTCTACAAATGACGTCATTTTACGTCAAAGAGTCAACGGGTTGACCGTTTACGTTAACCTTCTAATAGTAGCTTCAGACTTTTTTCATTAATATTTTGCAGAGCGACACAACTGTGTTAAAATTAAAAAAATGAGAATTTATGCATATGTATCTATTTGCAAACATATCTTCCTGTATTTATCCTTTTGGAAGCAGATAGACTCAGGGTTTAAATAGGTACATGAATAAGTACGATAGTATCTGTTTAGGTTGGCCGGTTATTGCGTAGATAAAAATGTAAGGCAGTTTCTAGGGAATAATTTTGTTAAATTTATGTATTAAACCAAAAAAGTAACAAAATTAATTTAAGAACCTACAATCCTCCTCACCCTCATTTTTTTTTTATACCGACAAATGGCTAGATAGTGTAATAGCTTTTGCATTCTTAGGAAAAAGGGCATAATACAAAATATCCTGTTTAAGTAAAAAATTTTAAAATTATTGTCTCCTTCTAGACTTAACTTGATTTAATGAAAAAAATGGTAGTTAAATTCAAAATTAAGATTTTCTCCAAAATTGAAATAAAATGTTCACTTATTTCAATTTTTTCATTTCTTTAAACTATTTCAATGTTCGCTTGAACTAAAATGACACTTTTATGTATGAATATGTAAATTGAAATGAAATATTATCGTTTACACGGCTTTTTTAAAATGGGTTTGTATGTTTGTCAGGTGTAATTAATTATTTAAGTAATCACTTTACAAAAAATGCCATTCTAAGTTTATATCTAACTAAATCTTTGTCAATTTTAATTTTCACCTTAATTATTATTGATTTATTTGTATGGTGCAAACATCACATCAACTGAAAAGAGTTTTTAAATAAGTGACCATAAAAAATGTTATTTGAACATGAACATATTTTCAATATATATTAAAAAAAGATGCTGGGATGCAACCCACACTGATAACTTCCCATTCCGATTAATTATTCTAAAAAATTTAAACATTAAAAAATATGTTGCATATATGTACCTAATTAAATACTTTGATTTCAAAATCTATTTTTTAAACGAGATTTCAGTCAAAAAACAATTTTTACCAATTTTAGTACCTACTATTTGCGTACTTTTTTTGTAGATTTTAATTTTTTATAAAAGAACTGACTGTTGGATTTTTATAAAAATTAGCTGAATGTAGAAAATAACATTTTTTTGTGAGATAAAATTGTTTTGAAGCCAATGTTTCTAATTTTTTAAAATATATTTGAGTTGAAAGTAAATTTTTACCAAATTTTAGTATTGTTTTTTTTTTAGGTTTTTTATTTTTTGTACAAAAACTGTCAGTTCGATTTTTCTCATAATTTTACCAAATGTTAGAAACGTTATTTTTCGTTGCATACAATTATTTTGGAGACAAAATCATTTTTTGTTCGTAAAATATTCGAGGGGACAAATATTTTTTTTCAGTTTTTTTTTGATTTACAAAAAAAAGGTTTGATATCACGTTACGATATATAATATAAAATTTAACTCAAGTCGCTAGCGTCATTGGTTCACCCTTTGTTTTTTTTTAATTGCTATGGTAAAAAAGCCACCCACTCAATTTATTTGAGAGTCCTTTCTGCATGATTCTGCTTTATTATCTGTATAAAAAAATTTATTTGTCAATATCTCCATTGGTTCTTGAGCTATGGACGACGAAAAAAAGTTCCAGAACTTACGGAAGTACGGACGCACGGACGTACGTACAGACACACGCACATACATCTCTCTAAAAATCATTTATATCGACTCTAGGGACCCTGAAATGTCAACATTTTCAATGCGACAAATCGGACCAATTACATATTAACTTCCTATGGGAAGTTAATAACATTTGAATTTTCTCAAAAAATGTCTGAAGTTAATGTACCTTGTATAAGTCATTCTTCTTATATTATTTATCCCTAAAAGAAAACTGAAAAAAAAATGTACGCACTATTATTAGCATGGTTTACAAATATTTGTCTCATTTGAAAATGATTCGAAAAAAGTAGGTACAACCTTAATTTTTCTAATTGGCAACCACAAAAAGTTTATATTCTAATTCTTTTTTTGTATTGTTGTGTTTTTTTTAAATTTTCTTCATTCCCAATCAACCAATCAAAAAACCACATTATACAGAATATAAATAATAAATTATAATAAAAATTTCTTTTTATTGCCTCCCTCGAACTTTCGCTGAGTTTGTATACATTCTTCTCTATCTTCTGTTTTTTTAATAATCTGGAAATTTATAATTTTGTATTGGAATTCTCGCTCATTTTTTACCCCCACCCCAATACATTTCACATGCAAAACATGTGAACAAAACATATAAACGATCTGCCAAAAAATTTCAATGTTTGTTTTCAATGATGAAAACCAATGATAGCTATAATGGCTGAATCACAAACATGCTTCAGCTTCGGCTTCGCCTGACGTTTATGGCTGAATCACAAACACGCTTCGCTTTTGCTTCGCCTGACGTTTACGAGTTCAGCCATAGGAATTCAATGCATGCTATCACAATGGAGCTTCGACCTCACGTTTTGTTTGATAATCGTAAGGAAAAGAACGTAATGTAACGTAATGTGACTCCAAGCGGAAGCTCTAGTTCAATTATCTGAACATTTGCTTTGTCTGACAGCTCAACAGCTGTAAACAAATGTCAACAAACAAAATATTTGCTCTTTGGAGGGATGAAATAATAGAAATGTCATTCAAAGCAACCTCGAAGCAGGCTCACCGTAACGCAGACGAAGCCGAAGCTGAAGCGTGTTTGTGATTCAGCCATAAAAGTCAGGCGAAGCCGAAGACAAAGCAAATGTTCAGATAATTGAACTAGAGCTTCCGTTTAGAGTCACATTACGTTCTTTTCCTTAGGATTGTCAAACGAAACGTGAGGTCGAAGCTCCATTGTGATAGCATGCATTGAATTCCTATGGCTGAACTCGTAAACGTCAGGCGAAGCCGAAGCTGAAGCGTGTATGTATGTGATTCAGCCATAACTGGCGCTTAAGTCAGAGAGAAAAAACTAATCGAGAGAGCCAAACTTCCTCGTCTCCGTCCCTTCGAAACCTTTTACTCTCATTTTTTATAGCGTGTTGAATTCGTATCGGTGTATACATGTTTTCACCTCGGAGGAGAGTACACAAAAAAACATCATTTCCGGGAAATGCGACATTTCATATTTTTGTTTATTGATAGCCAAGAAGGCTATGTTTTTTAAAGTCTCATTATAATATTTTTAATTCTCATGAATTTCTTTCTTTAATTTTACTAACATCTTATCGTTTTTATATCTACAAAAATACTCCTATAATTCAAATTAATTCTAGCAAAACATTTTTGTTTGTCAATAAATAACTAAAGAAGTTATACCGGTAGTTCGTGGTGAATTTGTTTTTCTCTTCTCTTTCTCTGAGTTACAGATAGATGGCATTAACAACCAAAACAAGAAATGATGTGTGCAGAAAGAGTGTAACAAGGTTAAGGTTTTTTAGACTAGACTTATTTATATATTTGAACGAGTACATGTTTTTATAAATTTATGTTTTGTTTATTTCAATAGTAATACCTTAACTAATAACTTAACTACTGTATTATCTAAAATATACTGCATTAAATTATTTTACATTGAATTATAAAAGGCGGAAATAATAAAGTTCCAAGTTTACCGGGAATATTTATATAAAATATCCATATCATCTGCAATTGCATCATATCAATCGATATTTTCTGGAACTTAGTGTTAACGTAACATTTATTTGACATGAATTACTTTTTAAGCTTTTTTATACACCAAAAAAAATCAATTATGAAATTTGGCTGCGATAATAGTTACTTGAACAAAGCATTTTCTATGTTTATAGTTATTCAGGTTTAGCCCTTAACTTTGATTTGCATTTATTTATGAATAGCCTAAAAAGTTTAGCAAACATCTATGAATAAGCCACAATGCACTTTTAGAAAAACTGTAGTTAGAACTTTCCCTGGCAGATTTTTCCTTGTCGCTATATAACTGAAAGATAAGATATAAATAGTTAGAACTGGAAAACTTATAAAAATGATGCATACGACTTAAATTTTGGTTGAAGAACAAATTTGTATATTCTTTTCACAAAACCACTGAACTAGCGAGAATACAAATATTTTTATTTTTGTACAACAGTACTTTTCGGCTTATGTAGTTAAGACTTTAAAAGCAACACACTAGCTTAGTGGAAAGCAGTAAGAATAGCTTATCACCTATTCACAAATCTTATGCAATGAAAATTAGCAACAGAAGTAACAAGTTGACGTTTTTTTTATTTAGTGTCTACTTACATAAATCACTTATTTTCAGCATTTTGGAAATGTCGTGAGTAATGTAAAGAAAATAAACAACGAGTACACACAAATAAAATAGGAATGGAAAAAAGAGATGAGTAAATAAAAATGTTTTCAATGTTCCATGTTTACATTCTGTAACTCTCGTTTTCAATGTTCCTGCAACTCTCGCATCGACAAAATTAAGTCGATAAACTCTGAAAATTGAAACAAATCTGAGTTTTTTTGCATCTTTCAACGGTCTGAGCGAAAATTAAACGCATAAACGCAGCTAATAAGACAAATAATAGTTGTAGTGCTTTCAGAGTTTTATGTTTCTAGGTCCTAATTCTCATTGGACTGTTGCACCACCTAATTTATTTTACTTAATGATTAAAACTGGCTTCAAATAACTAACTAATATTTATCTAAATGCGTACTTTAGAATAGTTTCTAAATCTTCATTGTTCTGGCACCTAACAAGAGTTATTAATTTCACTTCATATTCGAATGATATTACTCTCAAACGAACACAATGAGAGTACCAAAAAGTTGTTTATCCACAATTTTGAATTTTCTTTGAACACCTCTGAACAGCTGACTACATCCGCCATTTTTCAAAGGTGGTCGCCATTTTTCAAAGGTGGTGAGCAGAGAGAAAAGTTTTTTCTCTCTCGTGGTGAGTATGTACACAAATTTGCATAAGTGTTTGTTCCCCACATTTTTTTATATGGAGTTAATACATATGCAAGTTGGTGGCCAAATCACTGCTTGTAGGCAAAAAGAGAGCAACCGTCGAAGTTGGTTCTCTCCAAAAACACTCTATATGAAGATATAAATCCTTCGTACGTATCACCCTTCAAAACCCATTTGTTTAAATTGTTGTATTTGTAATGTGGAAGAATTCAACGAGTAAAATTGACGGTTTTCACGCACACATAGACACAATTACTGAGTTTTTAGGGGAAATTTCATAAATTAGAGCAGAAATTACACACACACTAAGAAATACTTTATTAGGCCAGTTTCCGGTTTAGCTTGTTGGCAAACCAATATGGCTACCGAGGATTTATATCTTTACTAGAGTGTTTTGGTTCTCTCTATTAGTTCTTTTCTCTCTGCTTAAGTGCTTCTAATCAGTGTTGCCGCTGAAAAAAAATCAAAAAGGGTACAAAAAAGGGGCCCGACACTAAAAAGGGGCCAACATACGAAAATTGGACACCATAGAAAAAAAGTACAAATAAAACAAAACTGTATTCAGGAGTAAAACAAAAATGTATTCAAAAACTTAAAAAAACAATTTTATTTCAATAACATTAAAATAAAAACTTAAATTCATTTAAAAAACAAAACAGTAACAACAAGTCAGTTGTTAATAACAACAAATACATAAATAAATTAATGGAAGCTAAGTCTTTCATTTTTTTAATATTGTCTTTCTGTATAAATAAACAAGATTTTTTTTTGGAACCCAATTTTCCAACTTATTTTTGTTTTCAATTAAATTAAGAGCTGATATCATCGAATTGCACGTTTTCACAATCAGTCTATTCGTCAACTTATTTTTAATAAGGGTCAGCTTTGAAAGAACTCTTTCGGCAGAGGCACTGCTATGGGGCAGTGTAAAAATGTTTGTAACAAAGTTGTATACATTTGGAAACATAAATTCATCTAAATTGTTTTTACATTTCCCTATTTCATACCAGAATTCTTCAATATCATTGATTTGAAATGTGCTTTGAAAAGCTTTATCCTCGGATTTTATCTCAAGAGTGGAAAAGATATAAAATATCTTAATTTATCCTTGAAAATTATTTTATTACTAGTAAAATCGTAAAAAGGGGCCAATTGTGCAATTTCTAAAAAAGTCGAGGCCACGGGGATCGAACGCAAAAAAGGGGCCAAATGGCCCCTTTAGAGGACAAACGGCAACGCTGCTTCTAATACATGTGACATGTGTACCAAAAACACTCCATTACCAAGACCGGAATCTCAGACTGACATTTCGGTTTGCCTACAAGCTACGTCGGACTAAATGATTGATTATTGCAAATGGATAAAAGTGTAACTCAATACTTTGTAAAACAACAAAACAGACAATTTTTTCAGCTTTAGTTTGCTTAGAGCATTTTTTTGGCGACGTTAGAAGTTCAGGTGGAAACAATAGGCGGGTGCCTCCGTATTTTTTTTGTACAGACAATGCTACGAGAAGCATACTTGTGAAGTTCCATTGCCAACTTTAGCTACTTCAGATTCCTCAATTAGATTAGTATTTTCATCATTTAAGCAGTTCGGTAGTTGCAAGACCAAATTTTAGTTTTGTTTGTTGCAGTTTGTTTCTTTTTAAGGGACTTTGTAAGAGTTAGAATTTTGTTTGTAGTTAGATTTTTGAATAAAAATTTGAGGGAACCATGTTTTAAAAATAAGTTGCTTTGTGTAAAGCATCTTTAAGGAATAGAAATAGGCAATATGTTTACACACAATACCAACTAAATGAGTGCAATAAATAGATTTAAGTAACTTTTTTTTATTCCAGTATGGGGAAACCGAACACCCAATAGAAAAAAAAAACGGTATACGCGCCAAAATCCATACTTCTTGACTAAATAATGTTATCTTCTATGTTTACGCATAAAATTACGAATTTTGTAGCGTATGAAAATTTCTAGACATTTTACAATCTGAAAAATTAATTATGCTATGAAATAATTGGCTGCTATTAATGCTAATTTTTTTTCTAAAAAGTTGATGAAAGTTAGCCGAAGCGGAAATTTCTTTAATGAACATACCTAAAATATTATTGGCTTTCTCAAAAATATTTTTCTACACTAACCTCTGCTTTATACCTGAAAACTATTGTTTATGTGTATTTTCTTCTATGTTCTGCATTTATTAAATGTAATCTATGGAAGTATTTACTATATTAAGAAAAACATGTACGTAAAACTCATTAATTTGTTTCATTTTTAGCAGCACTTTTACTAAACATACCCTTCAAACAATAATAAGTAAACTTGAACTTTGGTAACTAAACATTTTTAAGGAATAAATGAAAATTATATTTTGCGTTAAACTGTGGAAATTCACTAAAAAAAACTTCTGTACGTCAACAATAAACATTCATGACGATTACATGTTCTATTGAATTAGTTGTGCATGAATTCAGAACGATTTTAAAACGTTTTCATTTTGTGATATATGTCAAAATTTGCATTTTATTTGCTCTGCATTTATTGACCAGGTTCGCTATAATCGTTCTGATTACTTTTTTAAAACATTGGTGTTCCTTTGATGCATAGTTTTTTTGATAGCAAATACATGTTTGCTTCCATCAATCAAGAATGTTATGGATAAGATATTTTTCGATTATAACTCTTTTTTTAAATTTAATATTTATTAATCATAATGGAATTGAAAAATAGTTGCAAGCTTAAATCATTAAAAACAAACTATAAATATACTTGGATTAATTAAATTGATACAGACTTTAATTAGTTGCAAACAAAATATTTGGGCCGTTCGTTAACGAAAATTTATTAGAATTTAATACAAAAATTGAGCTCGCACCCTTAACTTGATGGTTCTTCGAACGCATCTTTGATACAAAAATCCGAGGTTTATTATGAAATTTAAAGAATTTCGTAGTGATTACTGTAAATTAGTGAATTAATTATAATAAACTGATGTTGAACATGCTTTTTTCAAGACAAAAAGGTACATTGGTTCACTATCCACAAAATGACTGCAAAATTAAAGCTTAAAACTGACTTTTTCATCGAAAAAAGTAAAAGGAAAAACCTGAAAAAAACTTATTAACCCCTCCATTTTGTTTTTGCTATGCAAAGTGCCGCTAGCCCACGGCATCGTTTTTTTTTTGTTTGTGCTCACATCTATTCATGGACTAATTGTCAAAATTACAAATACAACAATGTAAACAAACGGGTTTTGGAGAGTGAAACGTACGAAAGATTCCGGTCTTGGTAATAGAGTGTTTTTGATGTGTACGTTTTCCCAGATGTCGCGTACAAAAACACTATATGAAGATATAAATCCTTCGTACGTATCACCCTTCAAAACTTATTTGTTTACATTGTTGTATTTGTAATGTGGAAGAATTCAACGAGTAAAATTGACGTGTTTTCACGCATTCATAGACACAATTACTGAGTTTTTAGGGGAAATTTCATAAATTAGAAGAGAAATTACACGCACACTAAGAAATACTTTATGAGGCCAGTTTCCGGTTTAGCTTGTTGGCAAACCAATATGGCTACCGAGGATTTATATCTTTACTAGTGTTTTTGGTCGCGTATTTCGTTCCTCTCCACTCCACGATAGTAAGGTACTATTCCAATTTACATCACGATATCGATACTTACTTTCGATATCACTATCAAGTTTATTACATTACAATACACACTACTCAGCACATAAATGTACAGAGTAGAGAACACAGCACCTTGAGCGACTAGACTATATAAGGTGATAACAACACAAGACATTAATACAAGACAGAAGGACAGAAGAGAAAGAACAACAGAAAGAAAGAACACATGACAACAGCACGCGGTAGGTTTCGAGACGGTCCCCCATATCAAGTTTATTATTTCGATATCATTGATTTCTGATTGGTATCGTTTCATTTTCCATTTTATCCTGCGGATTTCCATTGTATACAAATTGGAATTGGAGTTTATTTACAATGGATTCCCCTAAAATCGGTTTTTGCAAAAACGTCAACAATCATCAGCTGTTATAGTTATCGTTTTTGTTTCAAAGGCCAAATAGAAATGACAACTAGAATTTATTTTGTTGCTTGGTGCGCACACGTTTACCGACTGCAAACGAAAATACTTTTTAACAATAGTTAGAAAAAGCAAATTGCATAAGCTTACTCTTAGCCAAATCTATAAATACAATTCAAAGAAAACAGTTCATAAAAACAAAACTCGTCTTAAACCATTTTTGAAAGGTTAATCGTTTTTGCTTGTGTTTTGTATTTTTGTCATTTGTATCGCAATAAACACAATTCGACAGGAATATTTTAAACTGTTTCCATCTTTGCCTACACGTTCAACATTTACCAGAATTTTTACAAAAATGGTAGGATCCAATTCTAACAAGTACTTATATCTAAAGGATATTCCAAAACTCAGTCAAAGTCACTGTAAAATGAAGGATCCTCACCGTGTTGAGAAAATCATAAATGAACTTATACTTGGAGGAGTGGATCGCTTGCAAGTTGTCTCTGACTTTGATTATACAATAACAAAGCAAAGAACTGAAGATGGTTCAAAAGTATTGAGTAGCTTTGGTATTTTGAATGCATGCAAATCACTTCCAAGTTCGTTTGTCGAGGAATCTGGAAAATTGTACGACAAATACCGTCCTATTGAAATTGATCCGCACATACCGGTTCAAGAAAAGGTCAAATATATGGTTGAGTGGTGGAGGAAAACTGGAGATCTATTGGTGTAAGTTTTTTCCTTTTTATTTCTTAACAATTAAATAATAACAAAAACTGAAAAAGGCGCCAAAGGCAAACCAGATAAACCATAACAATGTTTCTACATGAATCTAGCTGACTCAGCTAAAGTAAAGTAGATGGCATATTTTTCTTTATAATTTTGACCCAGTGCTTTCATTAATGACATTCGTATAAAATAAAAATCAAAGTTGAGCACGTTGTATTTGTAGCGTTTTCGTGATATATTGAGTTTAAAAACAAACTGCTTATAACATGCGGTATAAAACACGTAGTTAATTGTTAGTTAATAATTCTTTACATTTTATAAATTATTTAAAAACTATTTAACTTTTACCTTTTCCCCACCTTCAAACTTTATCTGTTCATATAAAACAATTTTTTAACTGAATTAAATCAAAATTTACTTTTTCAATACATTCTTCTATGCTTTTACCTACAAAATATAACAAACCATCATCGGCAAACAATCTTAGAAATTAATTTTTAGTAACGCAAGGCATTTAATAAACTAAAGTTATAAATTATTGTTCTCAACACGCATCGATTCATTCTAAGACATCTAGTTCTTTGTGTACGCCTCTCCAAATAAGATTGAAACCTCTTTTACTCAATATCTTATACAGTTTTTCTCTTTTTAAAGGTTCAAAAGATCTCCTCAGGTTAATAAGAACGCAACAATTCTCATTTTCTGAAGATTGATTAAAGATTTTCAGCTATGTCCCTCTCTGAACCCTGATTGGCATTTCACAAGCAACTGGATTTCTTCCACGTATTTCTGAAGTTGCTTTTAAACTATTTTTTCTAAAATGTTTCCTTTATTAGGCAACATATTTACTGGACGACATTCCCAAGAATACAACGGGTTACTGTCTTTGGCGATAGAATCTACAATTGACATGTGCAAAAACACCCTCTCTAAGAGATTCATATACTATTCTGCTCAAGCTGCCACCAACTATGTATGTAAAACGAATGATAAGTTTATCATGTTTATATTTATAAAGGACTTTAACTCATTAAAAGTAAAAAACTGAAACCTAAAAGTTTAGTCATCGTCCTCAATGTATCTAATCATAATAAAAAGCTATAGGAATTAGTCTATTGACTTCAAACACATTTGTGTAAAATGTGTAATGTAAATTGTGAAAAATTGGATCTAATTTTTGTTAATTATTTTGAATTGGTAGCAGCATCAGCAATTTATTATAATTATCTTAATTTTTGTTGGTTTTATGTTTTTGAAAACTAAAGAAACTTACCATTTGTTATTTTATACTTTATTTGATCTGAATATTCGAGATTAGTATTAAGGAATTTAAGAATGCGCAGCATACAACTTAAAATTAAAAACATAAATATGAAAATAATTCAAGTACATGCACCGACAGAGAGAGCTGATGACAAGGAAATGCTGATGGTTCTAAAGGAACACAAATAGCAAAACGGAAGAAATGTACATATGTGACGAACAAGAAAATAAAATTTTGAGACCCAATGGATATGGAAAAAAGAAATGAAAGAAGAGAAAGAAGAATAAACATCAACTAAACTATCAAATGTGAACATCAAAAAATCTAATCTAATAAAATATCTGACGAAACCAGAGTCTTAATTTCAACAAGAGATGTTCTACGAACCAAAGAACACTTATTTAACCAAGAAAAAAATAATTTTATGAATTAAGAAAAACTATCAAACTAGAAATAAAAAAAAGTTATTAAAAAATTCAACGAAACAATAAAACGATGGATAATCAGTTTAAAAAACCAAAATGCAAACAAAACAACAAATAGAAAAGATTTAAACGGAAATGTCACTGAGCTCTTTGAAAAACTTTTCTCCTCAACCAAGAACCTAATTAACGATGAAAATATTAAAAGCACAGACATCGATCTCACTACAACACAAAAACCCATGTTTTGCAAAGAAATTATTGAAAGGACCCTAGACTATTTTTAAAGAGACAAATGGCCTGGGAATGATGAAATCTCTGCAGAAATTATAATCTACGGAAAAGAATCGTTTTCTGAAATCTTAACATCTTTATTTAACAAAATAATACAAAAGCAATACAAAATAACAAAAGATAAGGCAATAAAAGCTTAGATAATTAAAATGTAGAAATAAAGAACTTTTATAAAAATGGTAGGATCTAATTCTTCAATATTTAGGCAACAAAAATTGGACCGCTGATAGATTAAAAAATGTGGGGACAAGAGAAAAAAATAACAATTAAGTCAACAAAGAACCGATTAAGTCAGGAATTAAGCATATTATGAGTTGCTTCGATATCACCTGTTTCGAAAATTTCGAACTTGGCACATTTTTCTAATTTGTTCTTATTCTTTAATAATATTCACTGTTTCATTGTTTATTTTCAGTGGTTTTCCACTTGGTCAGGACGAAATTGATGAAATAGCGTTGGACTGCAAGGATAAATTAAGAGATCATACTCATGAATTGTTCCATTCACTTAATCGCTTAAACGTTCCTGTATTAGTTTTCTCAGCTGGACTTGGAAACTCAGTAGTCTCCGTTTTGAAACACTCTAAAGTAATGTATCCCAATGTAAAAGTTATTTCTAATTTCCTGCAGTACAAAGGTGATATGTTAGATGGCTTCCAAGAGCCTATGATACACACATACAATAAAAATGAAACAGCTCTTGAAGGTAGTGAGTATTATGATCTTGTGCATTCTAGAGATCATATCATATTGATGGGTGACTCAATTGGTGATGCCGGAATGGCTGATGGAGTTCCCAGTTCCTCGCATATAATTAAAATAGGATTTCTTTTCGATCATGTAAGAATGGATTATATTTTGTTTTAATCATATTTTTGATCTGATAAAATTAAATATTGTTTTTTTTTTGTTTTAGGTTGACGAGAATCTTAGTAAATACATGGATGCTTTTGATATAGTTCTAGTTGATGATCAAACAATGGATGTACCAAGATCTCTTTTAGAAATAATCGAAAAGAACAATTGAAGACATAATGAATGAGAAGATACCGTCTTCATTATGTTTTATATTTCTAACTCAAAGTTGTGTTTTGTTTAATTTGATGGTAAAGACGTTTTCTTATTTTTCCAGGAAAATAGTCAATGTTTCTATTAATTTTATGAACCATGACATGTAATACGACGTAGATTTATTCTGTGTTTGTATAACGAGCTTATAAGTACTATATTATAAATCCTGTAATAAAGAAGATGTTAAGAATAATTGTTTTTGAAAACTAAAAATAGAACGTAGGTATATTTTCCACAACTTTTACACAATTGGTTAAACGAAATGAGTCTTTCCTTGTTGATATAAAATTAAGTTGTAATTTTAACACAAAGTAACTAAAAGGCATAGGGGCTACTAAGGATGGATTTTGTGTTTAAAACTGAAACTTAAGGAATTACGTAACTAAAACATTGATTTTTTACAAACTCTATTTTGGTATTAATACATGTATGGGCAAAACTATCCCAAAATGCTTAAAATGTGTCCTTTATTGAAAGGCAACTTGAGCATTACTTTGCATCGGCTTTTAAATGAAATATAAGCTTTCTTAATGTTGAGTTTGCGGCTTGTTACATAAGTAACAACACTAAATTTTAATTTTCTATTCGGATTTAAATACAAAAAATTATGAATCCCAAAACAAAACTATTGCCAAATACGTTTGTAGTGGAAAATCTCGTACAATTTTGCATAACGAACGGGTTTTGTGATACGATTCTTCGGAATTCTTAAAAGTTTCTGATTACGATGGGATTCGTGATGGGCCTGATTTAAGATGTGACGTTTTTGCAAATTCGTGTTACTTTATTTTTTTAATATATTTAAGTTACCATATTTGAGTCAGACGGAAGGAAAATTGTTTGAAGAAAGTCCAATACAACATTCAAGAAAGAATTTGGGTGCTGCTGTTAAGCATAAAGGAGGAAATGAGATATGAGTCAGCCCGCAGAAAAAAATGAAAAACAAGATAACGATCCTAAATTATCATCGTTTGTTGTGAAAGAATGGTTGCTTTATAATACCAGAAACCAGCTGTACCCCAACCTCAGTCAATTCATTTTTAAAAAGAAGAACTGTAACCCAAGCGATACAAATCTTTTGAAAGCGAAATTCACCGAAATTTGGGAGAATAATACCCTCGTATTTCACAAAAAGAAAACATGCCGTGGCAATTACAGGCTGTGATAACGACTTAAGGTGGCAAGGGGAGTTAAGTTTACTTATGGATGTACATATGTACATTTACCTTTTATAATAAGAAAGAAATTCACCATTGTACATGTGTATTAAAAAAATATTTCGTTATCTTCCGCACTATTAGTTTGACTGGTTTTCAGCATCATAACTAGATTCCGGTCTTGGTCTCATTCAACGAGTCAACATTTACCGTTCTTCGAGAGATTTTTTTTGATAACCAAGATGTCAAAGGAAAACAATGTACTTTCTTAATAATAATGAACTTTATCGGACCTGAATTCTTTTTCCATGATAATTTTTCTTTTGATTAGAAGCTTAATTCAAAGCAGCGGCTTCTTTTTTTTAATTAACTTACATTTTTCCCACTTTATAGTTAACGTTTACTTCCTGTGCTTCTCCAGTCAAAAAAATATGGGTGCACAATCTGCGCGACGCCGATGTCATTTATGATGTTTATGAACATATCTTCTGTGTTTGTAGGCAGACTTTTATGAAAACACCCAACATGATCCGTCGCGGTGTCACTACCAAAGACATAGATTGACTGTTTGTTGTTTTAAAATGAACTGATATTTGTTTGTATGTGTTTATATTAAATGTTCATTATAATTGAAAACGAACGTTTTTTTTGCTATTTTTTCAATCAACTTCTATTCATTTATTTTAATCAACTCTGTATTAAAATATTTCTCATTTTAAAAAATAACTAAAATAACTTAAAATTCCACAAAAGTCAAATAATGTTTTTTAGGTACAATAATAGTCATATAAAAATCAATCCTTTCTTCATCCATAAACAATCGTGGCAACTGCAAAATCCTGGAGCAGATTAAGTGTTGCTAAATTAATTTAGCCTATTCGATGTGTCGATTGTAATTTGATGTGTTTCGGCAACAAAGATTGTTTTTAAATTATTGTAAGACTAGCAATGCACTGTCAAAATGTTTGCTTGTTTAATTTATTAAAGTAAAAATAAATATTTATTCTATGTTGGTTTTGAAAGACGTTCAACTTCCTGGAAGAAAACAAAATAAAATATATGTATTCAAGTATTTTTAACGTAATATTATATTATATTATTGAAAGCTATACAAAGATGATTCGGGTAAAAAAAAGAAAACTTCACAGTTTACCCCGTTTTGGGGACAGCCTTCCCCTTGTTTTCTTAAAACAAACATTATTAGGATCAATATGTATGTATACTCAAGATTCGGCAGTCTTTAAGTGTGTCAAACTGACAAATGTTATGTTGCAGAAGAGCCAAAAATAGGTAAGAATCAATATTGAACAAAAATTACTGTAAAATTTCAACTAAAATTACAAAAAAAAATATCAACGAGAAGATCTATAACACTTGAATACGCGCAGACATTTTTGAAAATACTTTTCAGAGTTTTTCCAAATGTTGATGGGTATTGTGCCATCTGTTGGTGCTAACTACTCCTTTAAGATGTTAAGAAAAGGATTATCCAAATCAACCACTAGTTTTTTTTTTGTCCACTTGCAAAGCTTTCTACCAGAAAAAATTGAATATTTTTTGAGTCAACAAAAATTATAATTGTTACTGCATTGGACTAAAATCAGTTTTTTTTAAGTTTGGTAGTGAGTATACTTCCACCTCTACATTTAATCATTTCGTAAATTAGTTCCGGTATGGACCCTAAAGCCCTTTCTTATATTTCAACGATATTTCGCTAAACCCTAACTAAATTGCAGAAATTAAGGATTCTTTGTTTTCAAACTGACGACCACCTTCATTAACTATGGGTACTAACTATTCAAAAATATATTAAATATTGTTTAGATTAGACTCTTGCCCATTCTTTATTTTGCACACCGAGTGAATATGCGCGTTACCATGTTGGTATGCCAAGTTTATGGGTCGAAAAATATTAGATTATTTACGAAAACTTCTTTCCAAGATTCCCTTATACCCAGCTGCAGTAATTTTGAATGTAACTACCTCAACCTTAACTGTTCCATAATAACTGACTGCTTTCCATATTACAAAACCTCACGGTTGTGATGAATCTTTTAACGCCTTTTTATATTCTCAAATCCTGAAAATAAAAGGTTGGCTCATCAGAGCCATCGAAATTAAATAGTTTTATTGTCTGAAAAAACCACGTAGTACCAGATTATTTGCGTTTTAAAAAACTCTTATAGCATAACTTTCATTTGTTCGTCAAGTAGCGGCTTTTTTTATTAGCTGCTGCATGTCCGGTTAGGTATTAGTGTCTAGTCAATTCGATTTTAGCTTTTGAAACAAGTCAAACACTAAAATCGTTGGTTGAAAACAAGACTTTTTTCTTTACATCTTAAGGGTGGGTGTAGTAGCATCAACAGATGACACAAAAACCATCAATATTTAAAAAAAAAATTAAAAGTATTTTCGAAAATGTTTGTGCGTTCAGTTGAAGCGGAGTGTATATTTTACCTGCCCATATTAATACGTAAAAAAAATTATACAAACTTACATCTAATTAGTTTTGACACAATTTCTGCCTGGCTGATATTGAAAGTCAAGATCCCCCAAAAATATTTTAGTGTACTTTGGCCAAATAATATCCATTGGTCGCTTGGTTTCGGTTTTTGGCAGCTCTAATATCTTTTCTGTAAACTTATATTCTCTCTTTGGTGGTTGTGGTTCAGGCGGAATTGCATTTGTTATTGTCATTAGCCTATCAATTGATATGGTTTTCTTTCTTTTTTTTGTGTTATGGCCAGTTTCGATGGCGTGTATTCGAAGTTCTGTCTCTGACATATAACTTGAATTACAATATAGGCAGGGAAATGATTCGTGTTGCTGGTGCTGTATCAAATGATGCTGAAGCTTGTACTCATAAATGAATGTCATTCCACATTTATTGCAATGATATTCGCCATAGTTTTGCAAATACAAATGATAATCGAGGAACAATCTATTAAAAAAATTGAAATATTTAAATTAAATAAGGAATTATATACGTAAATAATTATCGAAATCTTACTTTGAAGTAAATCGACCTTTACACTTTCGACAATTGTAATACGTTTTTGATCTATGCGTTTTAACTTCATGGAAACACATATCTCGTAGTCTTCTTGTTGTATAATCACACCCAATAAAAGTGCAGGTATATTGAAAAATTTCAGATTGCTCTATTAGTCTCTCCAGCATGATTATGTCTGTAAACAAAATTTTGGATTATAGTTAAAATATATCATATCTTAAAGGTATCATGCAGTCTTTAAAAAAAAGTGTTTACCATACTCCTTTTGACATAAAACAATTGGATCCTCAGCAGCTATTTCAGAACTAAGCATTTTGCATGTTTTGTTTACCCAGCTCTGAACAAAGCTAAAATGATCCGAACACGATACTGACAATTCGTCATCGTTATCATCTTCATCATCATAATCCACAGATTGTGCTGACTGCTTTGTTAAACCAGTCTTTTTCGAAATAGACGCACAGTGGTTTTCTGCTTTGTTTTTCTTCTGTAGTATTTCCGATTGTGCATATTGTGATCGAGCGGCTAGAGATCGAGTCACGGATCGTGTAGAATGTCTCGTGATGGATGTCTTGGCCATTTCCTTTCCAAAGCATTCAGCTTGATGGATATCGCGTTCGGAGCTTGTAAAAAAGTATAAATGGCAATAATTGCAACTATGCTGCTTGAGATGAATTTTTGAATGCTTTTTGAGCAGTTGCGAACTAGAGAATGTAGTGGGACAATCGTCGCATTTATAAACAACATTTGACGGTGTAGCACGAGCTTTAGATGCACTTCGACTGCGACTCCGAAGTTTACTTTCATGCGATCTGATATGTCTATCGTACATTTTTGGCCGTACAAACGTTTTTGAACAATATAAACATCTTTGCGGTTGGGGTTTGTACTGGTCGGGATTGCCACCAGATTCAGTTACCAAAGCGGATTCCGAAGTCTCAAACATGATGTCCAAATCATTTGAGTGATCGGAAATCATTCTTCGATTCTGATGATCTTCAATTGATATTTCTTTTATGGCTTTTTCATTGTTTTCACCAATATGCTCTTCTTCTTCTTCCACTTCTTCAGGTTCATTTATTTCATCACTTTCGTTATTATAGTCTGAATCCATTCGAATATTTCTGCCACCTGCAAATTCTCTTTCAAATATTTGTTCATCTGGGATAATTGAGCTATTTGACGATGAAGAGGATTCTGATGACAATGATATTGAAGGTCGAATTCCACCAGTTTCAACTATGAGATCACCTACAACAAATAGTTGTTTATTTCGAGATTTTTTATATTCTTCGATTCGACTATGCTCAATGAACGTATACAATTTGTAAAGACATTTTAAGCAGGCATGAGTTACTTTTTTGATGATGCTCGAATGCTAGAAAAACATAAGAAATGATGAAATACAAGTCAGTTATATAAAGTCTTAAGATCAGATTATATTATGATAATGTTTGAATCAAAAATCAATGTGTTCTTGGGTACTATCTTTAGTACATGTTGAAAGCGTCTATTGGCAAAAAAGGTTTCAAGACGTTACAATTAAAAAGTTTAAGATAATTTTGGTGACAAATACAGATGATGATTTGATTACAATCTAAGTTTAAAACAAAACCTATGAGACAGATTCATAGAACATACTTTTTAAAATAAAACTTGCATGAACATATTAACATATTTCTCAATTTGAGTGAGTGAGAATATAATAATGTTTTTTAATGGTAATTATGTATAACAGTTTTTTGTATCACTTCACATCAATATGTACATATACAGTGGTGGGCAAGAATTTAGCACACTTATTTGATGAAATGAAAAATCTTGTATTTAAAAGTTTTTCTTGCACTGAAACCAGAGAAAACACAAGCTATCTTTTTCACGAGAAAAAGAAAAGCTTGTGCTTTACCGTTAAGTAACTTGAAAATTAATAATTCAGATATTCCGTGGGTTGATTCTGTCAAGTATCTTGGTGTATATTTAGACAAGACATTAACCTACCGAATCCATGTGAATAATGCATTAAACAAATAAGTTTAGCAACTAGAATGTTATATCCATTGATTTGTCGACGTTCATGTTTAAGTAATCATAATAAAATTACTATCTACAAAGTCATTTTTCAAGCAATTATTCTTTATGCATGTCCAGTCTGGGGAAGGTGTGCCATGTCGCATATTAATAAAAATTGAAAAACTCAATAAAAAATTCTTCTATAATTGTAAAGATTCTGAAAATTTGCTTATTAAGAACTTGCAAATATAAACTGTTAAAAATTCAAACAAAACTCTGTGATATCAATGTCACTTTTAATGTTAAATTATTGTTGTATTTCTTTTGTTCATTTATTTATTTATTTACATATATATTTATTTGTTAATTAATTAGGTAATATATTTACTTATTTATTTATTTACTTATTTATTTATTTATTCATCTATTTATTTACTTATTTATTTATTTATTTATCTATTTATTTATTTATTTATTTATTTGTTTGTTTATTTATTTATTTATTGGTTTCTTTATTTGTTTATTTATTTATTAATTTATGTATTTATTTATTTATTTATTTATTTATTTATTTATTTATTTTTTTTTTATTTATTTATTTATTTGTTTGTTTGTTTGTTCGTTTCTTTATATATTTATTTATTTATTTTGTTTATTTATTTATTCGTTTGAATACTTATTTATTTATCTTGTTATTATTCATTTGATTGTTAATTTATTGATTTATTTATTCATTTATTTGTATCTTGTTATCTATGCATTAAATAATTATCAATTTCATTATCATCTGGTAATTCCATTAGTTTTAAGTCCATTTTATCTATCCAACAGATTTCTAAAATAAAGAAATCCTTAGCTTGAGATTCAAATGTTAAATGAAGGTTTTTCTCCGTAGTTCTCCTTCAATAGTTTTTCATTCTACATCTCTATTACCATACCGAAATATATATTTTCTTCAGTTGTAAGATATAAACTAAATATCATATCTCTGTGCAAGCTGTGTGTATTCACTTTAATTCATGTAAAATTGTAATGCTTTATTCTACGCAAATAAATATCTATCTATCTATCTTGCACTGAAAGCTGTAAGTTTATTTTATTTATTTGCATTATGGTGGGATATATGTTTTTACCGAAAAGAACATTGTACAAGTTATACTTGTAAAAAAGGAATTGAAAAATTTGTTAAAACAACTTCTTTTACCTGGACATTTGTTTAGCACACTTTAAGTTTTAGATGGATAACTTTTAATGTATGCAATTTACCATTATGGAGGATTCAGTATTTGGTAGGGAATCCTTTTTACTATGTTTTAACAGTATATCGAGGATGGTGTTACATATTCTGTGGACGCCATTCATATTGCCATGTGAACCAAACCGACAGAATTTGAATTCGTCGCTCCAAAGCACTTTTTTCCAAAAACTATGTGGTTTGTTCAAATTTGTTTTTGCAAACTCAAATCTGGCTTTCAAGTTTTTTTTGAAACGATTGGCTTTCGCTGGGCAACGCAACCACGTACATTTTTTTTATTTAATCGGTGTCTTGCTGTCCTTGATGATATGTTTACATCATAATTTTCTTTCAGTTCGTTGCGGATGGCGCTGGAGCTCTGAAACGGATCTTTGGCTGAAAAACGATAAATTACTTTGTCTTCTTTTGGTGTGGTCTTCCTTTTACGAGGACATTGCTCCATGTTTTGAATGGTTCCAAATTCTTCAAAATGCCGAAGCGCGTTGTAAACCTATTTTCTGGAGCACTCCAACAGCTTGGATATGTTAGAAACTGTCTTTTCCTTGTCTTTCATCTGCAATATTATTTTTCGTTTATCTTCTGAGCACCATTGTCCTTTTGCCATGACTATTTAAGTACATTTTGATTTATTTAATAATACCGGATTACCTCGAAAAGTGCACTTTTGTTCAACTAACAGGGTTAAAAAATGTATTAGGACTAAAATGTCCTAAATTTATGTCCAGCTAAAAATAGTTTGAATTACAAACTTATGCAGTTATCTCAAAACGCAAGCAAATTTATTTATTTAGAGTAACAGTTTTTAGTTTTTAATATGGTTGTCAATGACTACATGAAATTTATTTATTTATTTATTTATATTTATTACATCAATTAGAGTTAACAGTATACTCAAATAGACTAATGAATAACACAAGTTTTATTTAAAATATTATATTATAAACTAAGAATGGAAAGTTAAAAAAAAGAGGCTGAGCATATATTTGAATGTATTTCTATTAATATGAAAATTAAAGTCAATATAATTAGATAAGTTATTAACTTCTCTAACACTTCGAGTTAAAGGTTCGTTTAAGGCATAGTTCACTCTATGAGCGTTTTCGCGAAATAATAAACGATTTCTCAAATCACGTGAAGGAGCGTATAGATCTATGAGAGCTAATAAAAAAGGACAGTCTATGTGGTAAGATAAGATGTCATGAATAAAAGTTATCGCATACATCTTCCTTCGGTTTTCTAGTGACTGGATACCAATAAGTTGACACCTTACAATGTAAGAGGGCATTTCAATGTTCCATCTTAATTTATTAAACATATATCGTGTGAATCTTTTTTGAATTGCTTCTATTCTACGATTATGGATGTTATAAAAAGGATTCCAAATGATGCAGCAGTATTCTAGAATTGACCGTACATAACTTATAAAAAGACTCTTCAACGTATACGGATTATGTAAGTCAATAGAGTTTCGATAAATAAAACCAAGCATGGAATTCGCTTTGTTAACTAAAAATTCGATATTTTTGCGAAAGTTCAATTTATGGTCAAAAATAACACCAAGATCTTTTTTTGTAAAAACTTTTTCAAGTGTATGATTTCCAATATTATAATTGTAGTCAATCGAAAATTGGCGGCGAGTAAAAGAGAGTGATTGACATTTATTTATCATGTTCAGATTTAATTTATTTATCTCACACCAGTCGGAAAGTCTTTTGATTTCATTTTGCAAAAGATCGCAATCGCTTGTACTTTGTATACGTCTAAAAAATTTCAGATCATCTGCAAATAGGAGACACATTGAGTTTTGAAGTACATTAGGTAAGTCATTAATGAAAACGAGGAATAAGATCGGACCTAAATGGCTTCCCTGGGGAACTCCTGATGAAACAATTATAGGATTTGATAGATTTGAATCAATATGTACATATTGACAACGATTAGTTAAGTATGTTTTTAACCAGTTAAGCATATTAGAATGAAACCCGATTTTTTTAAGTTTTTTCAATAGAATATTGTGATGCACCCTGTCAAATGCCTTAGCGAAATCTGTGTAAATAACATCCACTTGGTGACCCTTCTCCATTTCATTCACTACATAATTAGTAAAAATAGCTAAGTTCGTAGAAGTGGATCTACCAGAAACGAATCAGTGTTGAAAAGGAGATATTATTTCTTTGAGTAAAAATTTTAGTTTTCCGCAAATTATCTTTTCAAATAACTTCGGTATCACACATAGTTTACTAATAGGCCGATAGTTACAAACGTCTTGTTTAGAACCATTTTTATGGATTGGAATTATATAGGACGTTTTCCATTCAGGAAGAAACAACCCATGATGAAGTGAATTATTAAAAAAGGTGAATAATATTTTGCAACAAGCAGAAGCACACTTTTTTAAAAGAATAGGGGGAATTCCATCAGGGCCAACATTCTTATCTTCGTTTAACTCATTTAATGCATTCTGTACTTCTGGTAAAGTTATACTTAAGTGTCCTATGTTTATATTGCTAAAGGACTGTTCATCAGAAAAAATTAAGTTATCATTTGAATTGATATAATTCGATTTAAAAAACTCAGAGAAAGCATTACAAATGTCAGTCAGATTATTTAAAGTCGATCCTGAATACTGCATACATTTTGGTATTCCATTAGATTTTCTTTTATTTTTTATAAAGGTCCAGAAATATTTGCTATTGGATTTAAGTTTAGATTCAATTTCATTGATATAATTCTTATATAGGAATTTATTAAGAACGTTAAAATTCTTCTCCAAATTTAAGTAATTTGTACGCAGATTGGAATTACATGGAGATTTTCGTGAAAGTTTGTATGCTTTATTTATTTTATTATTTAAATTAATAAGCTGTCTGTTATACCAAGGAGGTTTAGATGTGTTCAAACATTTAATTTTAGGCACGTATAGATCAATACCCTCCTTCAGGTAGTCTAAGAAATTGCTATAGTATTCTGATAAATTTTGACATTCGATCGTGTCTTGCGGCAACGAAAAATTTTTAATATAACTCGAAAAGTTATTGAAATCAGCTTTAGAAAAATTATATTTAATTCGATCTTGATTTGGTTTAAAAAAGTTAATAATATTGAATTCAAAAGTAAAAGCTACATGGTGAATTGAATTTGAAAAAATAGGAAAAAGGCTATTATTGATTGATACACAAAGTTCTTTATCTACAAATAACAAATCAAGTGTTCTTTCTAGACTGTTTTTATTCTTGTTAATTTGAACTAAATCAAAAGAGGTAAAAGAATCAACAACTAAACATTCATTTTCAAGGCTTATATTATATGGAATAAGATTAAGATCATCTGAATCATAAATCCAACAAAGATTAGGCAGATTAAAATCACCAAGAATTATACAGCATGTTATATTCAAATTCGTTTTTTAGTTTAGTAAGATAAAAAATACAATTATTTATGTGTGCCTCATATAATTCTAACGAGCTATTGGGTGGAATGTAGCTTAAAAATATGAAAATCTCCTTGCAACTATTTAATGATACCTTAATTATAATTTGGTCGACATCAAACGGATGTGATGAAGGCAATGAAAGTTGACTGCAGGTATGTGAAGCTCGTACTGCTAGCAGCACCCCACCTCCTCTTGTTAGACCGGTAGTGAGAGAATATCTGTCCTTTCGAAATACTGAGTAATGGTGAGGAGTAAACATTTCTGAATTGTGGTGATTTTCATTTAGCCAAGTCTCAGTAAATGCTAAGAAATCGTACTGTTCAGAAGATGATGATAAAAGTATTTGACGCATTTTTGTTCTCATTCCTCCAACGTTCTGATAGTAACCTTGAAACCTCTTAGCATCATTTTGAGAATCTGATAACAGAAATTTTGAGGCTGGCGGTGTTGTTAAATGTTGACTATGCATAGTTTGTGAAGTACTCTGAGAGTGTGACAATGTTGAAAGTTGCGTGGGCATTCTGAGAAATGATGATGACGGTGCTGGTGATATCGACGGCGGCGACGACGGCGGCGGCGATGGCGATGAAGACAGTGGCAATGATGGTGAGAGCAGAGAACAATAAAAAGACGGATGGGAGAGCGATTCACTACCATTGTGCGTTAGTGGTGGAATAGTTGATGATGAAAGTTGAGATGTTGAAGATGAGAGTACGCATAAGGGAACTGATTGCGATGTGGTTGACGTTGTAATATATGTTAATTTTGGCGATGAGCGAGGTGATGTTAGGATTGAACCATAGGGGTCGGAGGCAGAAGTAAAATGCTTTCTGTACTCTCTTTTTTGTCTAACGATAAAAAATATTTAATTTGAACATGGCGAGGCCAAATTGCAGGGTTCATAACAACTGGTAAATGGTCCAAAGAGACACTCAACTTGAAAGTTACAAACTTCAATTTGGATAGATCGGCATCTTTTTTTGTCAGCATGTAGCATTTAAATAAATCAGGAGAGATATTTGTTTTTTCCGATACAAATTTTATGATGTCCTCAGTCTTTGTTTCAATCGAAAAACGAGATAGATGAAGCCATTTAATCTTCGGTATTGCATTTAAGTTTGATGACTCATCAGTACCAATGATCTTTATTTCTCTTTTTGATTTTTGTTTTTTCTCTATATTTTCAGAGATTATTAAAGTTTTGTTTTTATTTGTTGCAAAATCACTAGGGACGTTATTAACATTTTCGAAGTTATATATTTGTATAGATTCAGGTTGTATGTCAATATCATTATTTGAATTTAAATTTAAATCACTTTGGATATTTATTTTGCCAGAGTAACTTGGGAGAGATTCTGGATTTGTCTTTTTAGCTAACTTGCGAGGGGGAGAATTGTTAAGAAGAGATAATTTAAGTGAAGAAAACTCTTTGCGGAGATCATTTACACTCAAAACAAGATCATTAAAATTATTAAGAAATTGAGAAAGGTTTATATTAGAACATGAATTACACTTCCAAAATAATCTTTTACAAGAAATTGTCTCGAATTCGTTATCACTTAATTCAATACAATCTTTGTGGAAAAATCGACCGCAAACATATTCACATTTGATGAATTTAATATCTTTGGATCGTTTTATTGGTTGATCGCATTTGGCGCAAACTTTAGACATTTTAGCAAAACACTAGTGACCGGTAGAAAGATTAGTCGAAGACTAATTTCAAGATGAACCCAATAGTAGTGAAATGAAGCACCATGAGGTAAAAATAAATAAATTGCCTTTGTTACGAGGCCTATCCACAGACTGATTGTATTTTATTTATCTAAAATCAGTGAGTATTTTTCTTAATATTTAATAAATAATAAATCATCAAGTGTTTTTATGAGGAAAATTTAATTACACGTAAAGCATGTGTTTCCGTGTGCACTTGCAATAGGTGGCTCTAATAATAATAATTATCCTCTGACTCATAAAATATCTTTCAATTTTGCATCCCACTGTATGATTATTGATTATATACATATTAGTAGTATTTAGTATAAAAAGGGTATAAAAAAGTGCGTCACTAGGATGAGGCCAAATACAAAATTTCAGAAACAAACGAAAAATGAATAAAATATTTACATTTTATGGATTCATTAAATATATTAGGTGACCCAACAGTCGGTTGAGAACTAGGGCCTAGTGACTTACAACTCTCAACCATTTCTGTGTGCGAGTAATGTTGTCAGGAATGGAGGGAACCTACTGTTTATAGCCGAATCGGAATGGTTAATTTGAGAAAGCACTTTTCATGACAAGGATTATTTTTGGAGGATTTGTCCATTCCTCGCAAGAGGCAGATGCAACTAAGGTGTCCTTGGGCCCTACTATGTAACTCGATCCTACAATGAAATTGCTCGAATTCGAAAAATTGGTACTATGTATCTATTTGACTACTTTCGAACAAACGAGAATCGAATAGTTCTAGTTGTGCCAACTATATTCTTATGAACTTTCGAATAAAAGAGGAACTACGTAACTCGAAAGTAGAATTCAAAACAAGGCAAAATCGAAAATAATCACTCTACATCAAATGTGTTTGCGAACGAAGTTTTTTTTTGTCAAAGTGTAAGTAAAATGTTATAAAGTATTAATATGCAATTTGAATTTAAAGGTTTTTAATTCAACTTTTTGTGTTTTATTATTTTACCACCCCAATTACACCGGGAATTCGTGATTTTTGTCAAAATTAGAGTTTGGACTTTCGTTTCTCTTCCTCATTCATTTCAAAATTCATCATCAGCGGGCACATGACCCTTTCGATTGAAGTCAAAACTTCGGCAGGTATTTTTGACATGGTTTGCTTTGCACGTCCAGCGTTCTTGTCACCACCGATTTCACTTCAATGCTGCTGATAACTTAATGATAATCGGAATAGCATTTTGTCTTCTGCGAGTATTCATGTCGGATGATATGGTGTTAAGTAAGAACATAAATCCGTCTTTAGAAAGACGATAGTTCTTAACAAAACTAAAACAAAAGTATATATTTTTCATTAAGAATGCGTTCAAATATTCTACCGTATATATAAAGGGTTGTGTGGCACGAAGCGCCGTCCTGTTGAAACCAAAAATTCGTTCAACATGGCCCGATAACGATCGACATTGACTGTAACGGCGACGCCTTGCTCATTTTCGAAGAAAAATGGCCCAATTATACCTCTGGGCCAAAATCCGCACCAAACAGTGACTCGTTTTTGGTGTATCGGCTATTAAATGTATGCGTACGGGTTTTCTGTGCCCCAAATGCGACAATTTTGCTTGTTTACATACCCGCCAAGATCAAAATGAGCTATACACAACCATATTCGTTCAGCGGAAAGATAAAACTAATTATCTGTGAAATCAGACATGAGCTTAGTGTATTCACGAAATAAGCACTAGTTGACAAAAAAAAAACGTTCGATGGGGCGGACCCTATATGTGCAAACCTTTTCTCACTCAGCTCCATTATTTTTAAATTATCTCTTATTCTTCTGCGTTCAATTTGCTTGTACCGTTTTTCATTTCCTTGACAATTAAACCAAATTCCAACGGTGTCCATTTTTGTTATAATTATATCGGGTGATTTTTTAAGAGCTTGAGAACTTTTTTTTTTAAAAAAACGCATAAAATTTGCAAAATCTCATCGATTCTTTATTTGAAACGTTAGATTGGTCCATGACATTTACTTTTTGAAGATAATTTCATTTAAATGTTGACCGCGGCTGCGTCTTAGGTGGTCCATTCGGAAAGTCCAATTTTGGGCAACTTTTTCGAGCATTTCGGCCGGAATAGCCCGAATTTCTTCGGAAATGTTGTCTTCCAAAGCTGGAATAGTTGCTGGCTTATTTGTGTAGACTTTAGACTTGACGTAGCCCCACAAAAAATAGTCTAAAGACGTCAAATCGCATGATCTTGGTGGCCAACTTACCGGTCCATTCCTTGAGATGAATTGTTCTCCGAAGTTTTCCCTCAAAATGGCCATAGAATCGCGAGCTGTGTGGCATGTAGCGCCATCTTGTTGAAACCACATGTCAACCAAGTTCAGTTCTTCCATTTTTGGCAACAAAAAGTTTGTTAGCATTGAACGATAGCGATCGCCATTCACCGTAACGTTGCGTCCAACAGCATCTTTGAAAAAATACGGTCCAATGATTCCACCAGCGTACAAACCACACCAAACAGTGCATTTTTCGGGATGCATGGGCAGTTCTTGAACGGCTTCTGGTTGCTCTTCACTCCAAATGTGGCAATTTTGCTTATTTACGTAGCCATTCAACCAGAAATGAGCCTCATCGCTGAACAAAATTTGTCGATAAAAAAGCGAATTTTCTGCCAACTTTTCTAGGGCCCATTCACTGAAAATTCGACGTTGTGGCAGATCGTTCGGCTTCAGTTCTTGCACGAGCTGTATTTTATACGGTTTTACACCAAGATCTTTGCGTAAAATCTTCCATGTGGTCGAATAACACAAACCCAATTGCTGCGAACGGCGACGAATCGACATTTCACGGTCTTCAGCAACACTCTCAGAAACAGACGCAATATTCTCTTCTGTACGCACTGTACGCATTCGTGTGGTTGGTTTAATGTCCAATAAAGTAAACTGAGTGCGAAACTTGGTCACAATCGCATTAATTGTTTGCTCACTTGGTCGATTATGTAGACCATAAATCGGACGTAAAGCGCGAAACACATTTCGAACCGAACACTGATTTTGGTAATAAAATTCAATGATTTGCAAGCGTTGCTCGTTAGTAAGTCTATTCATGATGAAATGTAAAAGCATACTGAGCATCTTTCTCTTTGACACCATGTCTGAAATCCCGCGTGATCTGTCAAATACTAATGCATGAAAATCCTAACCTCAAAAAATCACCCATTACTTGTCCAAAAATTTAAAGTTTTTTTTTTGTTTTTTTTTTTTTTTTTTGTTTTAAAACTGTCAGACGACTCGATACTCGTTCGAAAGTAGAAATTTTTTTGAAAACAAGTTGGTATAACCGGCATTCGATTCTACTTTCATACGTAGTACGATTTGAAAGTAGAATCGGAAATGAGTTTCGAATACATAGTAGGCCCCTTGTCTTCAAACTGTCTGCCACCTTCATAAACTTTACGAGAAAGCTATGGCCAAACGTTTTCAATTATTTTAAAGTGCGGCGAATATAGGGGCCATGGCAAAAGTCCCACGTCTCCTGATTAAATTCAACTTCTAGCAACCCTCGAAGTGTGAGTGTGTTAATCCAAAGCAGAGGTCCAAAGATCCATTCATTTTTGGAAATGACCGTTCAAATAAAAATTTATAGTTGTTCCCGTTCATTATTGTGGACAAAAACTAAAAGTTGGTAGTGGGTAGGTTATAGCACCCCACACGGCTATGATGTCTTTTCAAAATAAGCTCATCCTTTCTCATATCAAGGTGCCGTCAAGATTAAACTTTTGTCACGCGTTTCAATTAATTGGTCCAAGTAACATGCTCTCTTACAAAAGTCATCCGATGCTGTTTCTGTACTTGCACTTGCAACACGTTTATTTTTTAGTTTTCTGCTCTGGATAGTGTCACTTTTTTGTAATATTTTTTAAACCCTTGTTATTTTGGCTGATGTAGTACCCGTAGCGTGATGGTTAGTGCGTTGGACTGTCATGCAAGGGGTCTTGGGTCCAATCCCTGCCTGTGCCACCTAACTTTTTCACGGGTACTGCCTCTTGCGAGGAATTGACAAATTCTCCAAGAGTAATTCTTGTCATGAAAAGTGCTTTCTCAAACTAGCCGTTCGGATTCGGCATATAAACTGTAGGTCCCTTCCATCTCTGACAACATTACTCGCACACAGGGATGGTTGAGAGTTGTAAGTCACTAGGCCCTGGTTCTCCATGGACTGTTGCGCCACCTAATTTATTTATTTATTTATTTTGGCTGATAATCAGCTTTTTGGCCCTTATTTTAGTCACTGGTAGAGTGGAATTAGAGACAAGCCGTAGAATAATCCGCTTTCCTCGTGATATTGTTGTTTCTGCCTTGTACCATTTTTTATTTGTCCCATATTTTTGTGGATCAGCAATATGATTGCTTACAGCTTTCTTGTAGTTAATATTGGGAAATTGCCCTAACATATTTGAAGGAATAATCTATTTGCTAAAAACTGATACATGGTTACTTACTATTACTCCAAAAAATGCACAAAGGGTGTATTGAAGCAACATCATAAATACATGGATAATCCTTCTTTCTTGAAGGTACCTAGATTTATAAAAAAAAATAAGAATCAAAATGGGCGTTTTAGTCTAGCTATTGCCCACAATGAGATATACATACGTACAATGAACATACTGGTAAAGCTTAGTCCTTGTACATCATTATTTGTTTGTCAGTGGGTTTTAGCAGTATGTGGCAACAAAGATTATAATTCAGGTAAAAATTAATTGCAATAGTTTTTTAATTGAAATTACAGTATTAGTCGATTGTGATGAATGTATATATAAAAGAACTTTTATACCAATGGTCAAGAATGGTGAATAAACTCATGGTTGACGATGATTTCAAACAACAAAAGAAAACAAAATAGCCTATGTTCATTGTCTTGTTAACTATTTTTATTTCTTCATTTTCAAAGCGGTTCATTTATTTTTTAATTAGTTCTTGACAACTTTTCCAAACAGGCAATTATTTGCAAATGAAAATTTATCTTTGCGTATTACTGAAAATCTTTTCAAAAATCTTTATATAAAGTTTATTGTTTGATGAAACAAAAAGAACAAATCCATTGCAAAATAACAAAACTTTTCACTTTTCAGAAAAGACTTAAGGTTTGCAAATTTGAGTGGTGCTAACATCCACTCAGACCACTACCTCGTTGTAGCTAAGTTAGGTTTCCAGACGACCCAAAGCAAAACAGAAGGAAAAATATATAGCATGAGAATCGTACGGTCGAAGATGTTGAGAGGTTCAAAAGCAGAAATGAAGTTCGAAATCTTTTGAGCAGTTAAAACAAAATTCACAAGTACATAAACCTCGAACCGAAGTCTGCAAAGACGAAAGTGGAAACATAATAGTGGAACCGCAGTCAATGCTGAGTATATGGAAGGACTACTTCTGCAGACTGTATAACGACGAACCGAATTCCGCTGTCAGGCAGTATGATCCATTCAACATAAGACGACGAAAGTCATCAATCCCGTTTTCCCGACTTAGACGAAGTAAAGATTGCCATATCTAAGCTGAAGTCTAACAAAGCCGCCGGAGCAGATGGCATGAATGCCGAGCTCTTCAAATCAGCTGAGGATAATTTGGTTAGGAGCTTGCAGCAACTTATCTGTAAGATATGGTCGGAAGAAAGCATGCCCGATGAATGGAACCTCAGTATTGTTTGTCCGATACTGAAAATAGTAAGCCCTCTAAACTGCAGTAACTATAGAGGAATCAGACTACTTAACATCGCTTGCAAATATTCACATTATGGCATATCCTTGAAAAAACCCAAGAACATCAGATTGACAACACCAACTCTTTATCGATTAATGCCGCATATGACAGCATTTACAGGTACAAGCTGTATAGAGCCATGTCTAGTTTTGGCATCCCTGCCAAACTCGTCCGTTTGGGAACAACTCAACAGAACCTTTCGATATCAAAAAAGGCTTTGGACAAGGTGATGCGCTGTCATGCGATTTCTTTGTCATTCATTGTCCTTGAAAGAATAGTACAGAGCTCCCCCGTCAACACTAGAGGCACTATCTTTTAAAAGTCTGTCAAATTACAAACATATGCTGATGATATTGACATAATCGGAAGAACTCAGCGTGATATCAATGGGGATATTGTGAGTATTGAGGCAGAGGCGGAAAAAATGTGTTTAACGGTTAATGAGGGCAAAACAAAGGACATGCTGTCAACAAGAAAGGTTATCAAGAAAAAAATTAACTTTGAGTTAGTTAAGGACTTTGTTAACCTAGGTTCCTCTGTGAACGCAGAAAACAACACCAGCGCAGAGATAAAACAAAGAATTACTCTCGCTAACCGCTGTTTTTTTGGGCTAAGAAAGCAATTGAGTAGCAAATCCCTCTCTCGACCGATCAAAGTGTCACTATATAAAACCCTCATCATCCGCGTCCTGCTATACGGTGCAGAAGCATAGACTATGAAGCGGATGAAAGCACCTTGGGTAGTTTCAAGAGAAAAGTTCTTCTCGTGATCTACGGTCCCGTATGCATAGTAGGTGATAGCAGGAGAAGATGGACCGACGAGTTCTACGGGCTGTACAGCGACGTAGACTTAGCCAGAAAGATAAAACTCCAACAACTGAGGCTGGGTCACGTAAAGCCCGGAAAGTCTTCGAATCCACGTTTACACGCCTAAAACGCAGAAGAGGAAAATGGCTGATTAGGTGGCGCGCACAAGTGCAAAGTGACCTCACACAACTTGGAGTATAAAACTAGATCCATATAGTTAGGGACCAAGCTAGGGTGAAGCCCTAGTTCACACAGGACTGTAGCGCCACCTTAAGTAAGCAAGTAAGATTGTTCATGGTAATCGCATACAATATGGGTCATACTGAAATATGAATGTTACATTTAACTCCAAGAACCAGTTTTATAAAAATGAATTAGCATTGCATATTTTGTATTTAAGATTCGTGTGGTGTTGAATTTGTTGTTAAATCTAATGTAATACAAAAATCAAGTCGTTCGAAGAAATAAAGACCGAGTTTTCGAGTTCCTTGAACCCCACATTTGAGATGAAAGAAATCAAAGTTCTAACTTAAACTGAGATCGTAACTAGGGTTCTAACACTTTAAAACTTAATGAAGAAATAAGTTAGAACTCAATAGTTATAAAATAAATAAATGAAATAAAAAAGGGTGGCGCAACAGCGTCTGTGGAAAACCGTTTCGAGTCATTTCAGGGAATATTACTCTTGGAATATTTGTAAATTTTTTGCAAGGGGAAAATACTTTTAAATGGCACATGCAAAGGTTGAACCAAAGACCTCTGGCATGATAACCCTACGTACTAACCATCACGCCACGGGTGTTTTTTTTTTGTTTTGAAAAAAAACCGAGATCTAGATATTGCAATTTTGTGAAGAAAATAGAAGTGATGCAGAATAAGCATAACCACCGAAGTGAAGAATTCAGTGAACTATACTTATTTTTCAATTTCGGAAAACGTTTTGAGAAAATTTGTCAAAAACAATCTTAAATAGTTTCCAATATTTTAGAACATTCGAGAAATCGATAACGCACCCTTGATCTACATATTTCAAATTAACTAGATTTAAGAACCCGAATAAGATATTCTATTATTTTCATCTCCAATTCAAGGCTTTTTCAAAAATTTATAATGCAACATGAAAAAAGTTGTTGCTGTGTTTTTGTTCGCTGATAAAGTGAAATTAACTTCAAAAATTTCAATTAAAGCATTAAATAGCCTGCATTGTATGATATACCTCGATAATTTGATCCTTTATACTTTTCAGTTCCTCGACGTCCGAGATCTCTGCAACTTTACCATCAGAGCATTTACAAATAGAACAGGAAGGATTTTGATCTGTGCTGCTTGTTGCTTCTACGTTAATTGGCGGCAGTGAAGTCGATGAAGAGGATTCGCTATCCATTGCAGGGGAATTTGCAATCTATTTGTTTCCTTAAAATTTTTAGTCCACTATAAAACAACCCCGCACATGGCCGAATTTCGGGTTAATGTTTTTTTTTTCTGTAAGAAGAAAATAATGAAAAAGCTTGTTACTTGAACCGTCTTATATTTTATTAGCTATATACCGAGAAAATCATTCAATTCGAGGACAAAAAGTCACAAAATTCTTTCACAAAACAATTTTTATTTTCTCATAAACAAGAAGAAATAAGTTTTATTTTTATAGCTCTTTAGGTATGTAGGTTTCGCACTTGGATTGAAATTGAAAATGAAATGACATTTGACAGCTTCTTCGAATGGAATTTCGAATAAATGCGAGCCGGTCCGAAATGTAGTAGATCATTATGGAAAGTTGGATGACATAATCTTACTTAAGGAGCTAGCCACACTTGTAGGCATCTGAAATTATAAAGAAATGTAAAGCAGGAAAGTTGTAAGCAAAGACACTATAATGAAAATATAAATCCTCTGTAGCCATCTTAGTTTACATGCAAGCTAAAGCAAACAGTTATCTTTTCATCAACATTAGAAATACAACAATGTAAACAAATTGGTTTTGGAGGGTGATACATATGTACAAAGGATTTATATCTTCATGTAGAGTGTAATTGGTTGTAAGGGGCCAGTTATAGCTATCATTGAAATCGATCCGACAAAATTTTTGAATCGATATTTGAAGGTTTTTCCCTTTGAGTAGAAATGAAAATTATATACGGATCGATCGGAAATCACACAAAGAATTTTTTTTGAGAAAAAAAAAGTGTAATTACGCATTTATTTTTCTCTAAAAATGTATTTTTCTATTTTCCGGACGGAAATCCATTCTCCTGAACAGCTGATACTTTTATGTTCAAAAGTGAAACGAATCGTTCCACTGATTTGTGTTCCAATTTCACACAATTCCAATGACAGATTTCTGTCAGTACAAATTTTTCGGTGGATTTCAATCAGGAAATTTTTTTTGCATCATCTTTCGTTATACATTTAAAATTCCGGGGAACATCCATCATTGCACTACAATGTGGTAAGTCTTCTGATGGATTTACATGCATCTGTATTTACAAGTATGAAGAAAAGCAGAACGGAAAAGATTTATTAAATATATGTGAAAGAGTGACTCCACGAAGATGGGTGCGAGGTTTGTGGTCTCTGTAACTGTGTAATTGTTGGCACTACGTTAGAACCCAAAACATGTCACAGAATTAGACAAATTATACACAAAGGGATACAAACAATTTTCTTCTAACCAAATTGATCACTTCGTGATTATAGTCTATGCTTCAGAAGCAGTCTCCATAGATGTTCATAATTGAAGAGAGGCTAGATTTGGTAGCTATCTAAGAGTACGTATAGCAGCAATGTCAACTCTGACAGAATTAAGGATCTCGTCCCTCATCAAAAACTTAAGGACCACCCTTTTCAAGGATTGAATCCACATTACCCATGAAGGCGAAGGAGCTTCAACGCTGTGCAGGACGTGACAAAGGTAGTTCTATAAACACTGGCTCAAAAAGCAAAAAATGAGCTTAAAACAAAAAACAGATAATCTGCGAAAATTGATCAAGATTGTATGTATGTAGGTCTAAGTAAAAAACAAAAACATTTATACAGCTATCTCTTTTTTTATTCTTTTCTTTCAACTAAAGTTCACACAACCTTACTATTTGCAACACAAAATATAACCATCTTTTGACGGTAATGAAAACTAATTTTTAAATTTCTGAAATTAACCAAGATAAGTTATTTTCGATTAGAATGCGTAAGTTCGTAATTGTAACACTTTCAACATGAGCATGCCAACAGTAATTGTGTTCATCAAAGTAAACCGACAGTCAATTTGTGGTCAAGTTGGCATTTGTTTTTATTATTTTCCTTGAATTTTCACGAAATTGGCAGAGGTGCAAATCTGAGCATTATTTTTAAATATGTTTATTTATATTCGTAATGTTATTTCTTTTTCTAGCTTCTATTATGAAATTAATTACTTATCTTTCACAGCACTGAATCCGAGTCCAAACTGTTATGATTAAAAAGGGTTTCAAAATATCATCCGAAAATTCCTGGATCGTTTTAATAACATTTTTAGTTTTAGAAATATGCGTTATTAACATCATTATATTAAAAAACATTTTCTTCATCAGTTTTTTTAAACTTCTGCTAATTTTTGTTCTAAATTTTCAAAAGCGGTTTCTTCCGCAAAGTTTAGTTTATTAAAACCAACCGAAGAAGGTGTAAAATTAGCCATAAAATGTCTTTCATCGTGTACGCTCCGAAGAGTATTAATGATAGGACAAAAAAATGCTTTCTAATTTAGTGATTCATGGTCGTTTTAATTAGCATGCTTATAACTTAAATATCTGTACCTATTTATGTCTACCCGTGAGCAGCCGGGACGGGCAGCTAGTATAATATATTTTTATTTCGTGCACTTAGCTCATTGGACTCGGCGTCCAAAAATAATCCTACACTATCCTTTTCTAATTATTATGGCTTGTATTAATTTGGTCAAATAAATAAATAATAGTGTTTAATTTTGTCTCTTTTTTTGACACATATGTTTGGGTATAGGGAGGGAACTTTATTCGATAGTTTTGAAATAAAAATCGGTGCATCTTATTAGATTAAAACTGCTAGCACAATATAATTTAAAAAAATACTTTTTATAAACAAGAAACTACACTATTTCAGCGATTTTTCATAGTTTAAAACGCAAATGTTCTTTCTTTCATAACAAATTATCGAAAATACATCGCATTTTAGATATGTATATCGGTTAATTTGCACATCTCTGTCTAAAACTGACATCCATCGCAATGCGCGTCGTTGAAATTCTTTAAAATTTCTTCCGTACTTCCGATGAAAGGTAACTCGAACCGAGATTGAGCTTCCGGCGAAAGATGCGTTGCGGTTACCTCGATAGGGCCGTATACAATACATATATCTCTTTTCGCATTATCCTCTTCCAATTTTTAAACGGTTTCTACGATTTATAACCCCTAGGGAGTAATCCGAAATTTGTAGAATTATTTTTTGCCTCGAAGAATTTTTCCGAACAGCTGCTCAGAATTTGTCTCCGACAGTTTTTAACGCACGGTGAATTACGATCAAATGCATTTTTTGTGCAGTCTTTAACAGCTAATTAAATTGCTTTACTGTTATCCTCCCACACAAATTATTCACGGAACAAATTGACAAATTTTAATAAAGTAATACTGACATATAAAGGGTGTCCCAAAATTAACGCAAGATTTGAATTAAATAGAAAACGCCGTTTTTAGTCTTTTGATAGTTATATTTTTATTGACTCGTAAAGTACATAGGATAGGGTTATGTATGGAATAACACATCGGACAAATGGCCTCCACGGCTTTGCATGCACATGCGCACTCTTTTGTTGAAATTTTCCATGACCATTCTGCATAAATGTGGCTGAATTTCGTTGATGCAGCGTTGAATCTCCTCCTTTAATGCACGGGTGGTTGTGGGCTTGTTGACATAGACTTGTGATTTCAAATAACCCCATAAAAAGAAGTCTAATGGTGTTAAATCACACGATCTAGGAGGCCAATTTTGATCACCGAAACAAAAGAGTACACGACCTGGAAGTGTCTCATGCAGTAATTGAATTGTTTCACGGGCTGTATGACATGTGGCACCGTCTTGTTGAAACCACATATTGGACACATCAAGATCCTCCAATTTTGGCAGAAAGAGCTGTGTAATCATGTCGCGATATCGAGGACCAGTAACAGTCACTGCTTGACCAGCATCATTTTCAAAAAAATATGGCCCAATTATGCCTCCAGCCCAAAATCCACACCATACAGTCACGCGTTGTGGATGCATTTGTTTTTCGACAATCACATGTGGGTTCTCCGAACCCCAAATGCGGCAATTTTGGCGATTGACAAAGCCATCAAGATGAAAATGTGCTTCATCACTTAGGATGATTTTGCTCAAAAAATCAGGGTCCATTTGTTGATGTTCAATAATCCATTCAACGAACTCTCTTCTCTGTCCATGGTCATTAGGCTTCAATTGTTGTGTTAATTGAATTTTGTAAGCATGAAGACACAGATCTTTGGTGAGTATACGCTGTAGAGAGGTTCTTGAAATTTGCAATTCTTTTCCACGACGTCGAATTGAGGTTCCTGGATTGTCAGCAACACTCTCACGCACTGCTTCGACATTCACATTTGAACGGCTTGTTTTTGGACGACCAGTGTGTTTGGCGTCTCCAACGGATCCAGTCTCCATGAATTTTTCAATTAATCTCTTCACAGTTGACGAAGTTAAAACACTATTCCGACCATATTTTGTATGAAATTTTCGAACTGCAGCCGCCAAGCTTTCACTATTTTTGAAATATTCTTTAATAATGAAGACACGTTGTTCTCTCGTGTAACGCTCCATTTTTAATAACCCTATACTGTTAGCTGTCAAATTGCTTTTTTTCAGGGTTGCCAACACTTCACTGCACAAATGGCGGCAAATTCAAATCTTGCGTTAATTTTGGGACACCCTTTATAACGAACGCAACATAAACTTCCGACGAAATCAGTTACGGACAAGCTTCAGCTCGGAACAGATAACCCGTTAGGGACTCGTTGTAAACAAATTAAAATAAAATTCACTTTGTTTTCACAGTGAAACATGTGCTGTATTTTCAAGAATTTATTTAATTTTATTTCAGTCAGTTTGAAAACTTAGGGTTTCTATGAATTTGAATATACGATTGGAACATAATAACTTAAACATATTCATACTCGTAGCATACTTCATATTGCGTAAAATTCTAGTTTTTAAATTAACTTAAACAATTAAAACAATATTTTAATGTGCTCGTGCTGCCATTCTTAAATTCTTAAATTGAATTTCTTAACACAAAAACATTGAATTCTGTATTTAAAATAGTATTAACGTTTTGTATATTATAAGTTTAACTGATATTTAAGAAAACAAAGTAATAATTATATGTATTTACATTCATTAGCAATTATTTTATATGTATATCGATAAAATTAGATTTAAAAGAGCATTTAAATTGCATTGCCCCAGCGCGTAGGTAAAGTTCTTCAAATAAAAAACTTTAGATAACAAATACATTTGTAATCATATTCCAAGTTGGTACAAAATCATGTTGGATATATTTTTGATACTTTCAATGTGATTATACATACTTCAGTCTTTTAACATACAAAATAAAACTAACATACAAAACTAAAATTATAACTTGGTTAAGAACATTGTTAAGATTATTGTTAAAATTTGTATAATTTGCTTTAAATGAGGTATTTTGATTTGATTTATTTACTTAATTATATTTATGATACATATATTTTTAAAACTAAAATTTAATCTAAGGAGGTAGCTCTTAAAAAAATCACTGGCAGGTTTTTTTGACTATTAATATTTTTTTAGGGAGGTATTCATTTTTTCTCTTTTATAAAATTAATAATATTACTATTTGCATTTCTTAACAATTCAGGTCCATTTGCGTAGCTTTCTTGAGTTTATTTCAATAAAGGTCCAATATAGGAAAATATTGTTTACGTATTTTTTGTTTTAAGAAAAATATTTTTAATTTAATATATTTTTAACTCTTCAATATCAGTCTTTTTTATTTTTATTTTTTGTTTGATAGAGATAGAAGAAATACTTTAATCTAAGCTTAAGAACTAAATAAAATGATTGATGGCAAAAGTTGTTAAAGTGGTTTTGTTCTTAGTCAAGCAAATTAAAATAAACTATAATGGCAAATAACATGTAAGAAATTATTTTGGACATTTTTAAAATAATAATCTTCATTCGAACATAGATAATATTTTTTTCTACATTTAGGCACTCGGTGATTTAACAACAAATTTTACTATACGCTTTATGCATGTTAACACTTACACTATTTATATTTTGTTTGCACTGAGAAAATAATATAGACTAACTATAATTTTTCTATATGTCTCTTAGAACCTTCTACACATTTCAGCTGAATTGAATTGTTAGTTAGTTAATGTTTAATTTTGAAAGTCATAGAATTAACTTTGCTTCCTTTTACAAAGTATATCATTGAGCAACATTTGAATGACTTTTAAAGCCTGCTTTAAAGCTAAGTTTAGATATTCATTTTTGTTTTAATTAAAATTTTGTTTAATATGTTTGAAGTAACGTTGAACGTTATTCTTATTTTCTGCAAAAGTTCAAAATATTTTTGTTTATTAATAATGCTTTCAGCTGAATGTTAGATGAAAGGCTTAGTTAAGAATACATAATCCTTTAAAGTCAATGCGACACAAAGTCTAATTGCTGCTTAAAAAGAGGAACAAACTAGGTACTAGAGTAACCTATTGCACTGAATACATAGCCCTACTTAATAAATAATAGAAACAAGAAAGTAACTGTTCTTGCTCATCAATATTTATAAGCCTATAAACATCTTATTTATGTCTAATCACATTCGTCTCTTAGAATTTCACGTGATAAATTTTCATTTGCTCTAAATTCGTCACTACTATGAGCTGGGAGTTTGGTGCTCATTGGGGGTACTATGACACCATGATGATTATTAAAACTTGGTGAAGCGGTTTCTTTACGTGTTACCGATAAATCTTCGACTTGATCATTTTCTTCATCCTGTCCTTCAAGTCTGTGCTGAGATATTTCTCGTTCATGATCAGTTTCAGCCTCCCTTTCACGTTGAAAACGCTCTTTCTCTTTTTTCATCTCATGATCGATGATGCGTCTTTCGTGTTCACGTTCACGATCTCGTTCACGCTCTCGTTCTCGTTCTCGTTCACGTTCACACTCACGTTCCTTTTCTCGTTCAATCAATAAATTTCTTTCATGATATTGATGACCAGTTGGACTTTTTGATCTACCATATTTCATTGCAAAACTAGGACTGGGTGAGCGAGCGGTTCCATTAGTTCCCGGACTAGTTGACATTCCATTAACAGCAGCATGAGCTGCAGCAGCTAAAGCCATTGCATGTAAGGCTTCTCGTCCAGCGATATCACCACCGCGGCTTTCAAAAGCTTGCTGCAGAAATGCAGGATCCAAGAGAGCAGCTGCTGGATGGGGTATTGTGGGAGGATGATGGCGTTCCTGATCCTTTTCTCTGTCAACATTATCATGCATCGATGAAAGCAAAGGCTCCGATTGTCCGTAACCATGACTGTATGGGAATGCAGCACTACTGCCACCGCCAGCGCTTGGACTACGTTTTATCGTTCTATTCATGGGTCGACCGGTAGTTATTCCAAGCTTCTTCACTTTATCGTAAAGTGTTCGCGAGGGAACCCCAAACTTGCGTGATGCCTGCAGAGCACTCATGCCATTACGAACGCACTCGATGGCTTGCAGAATATCGCTGCGAGTGTACTGTTTGTAACGCTTCCATTCAGGTTTCTGCTGTTGTTGCGATCCAAATGAACCTAATCGATTTTCTCCTGGATAAGTTTGTGGACTGTCAAGACCGTCGTCGTCGTACGATCTATCAGTGTACGGTGAATGAGGCTCATCGTATTTTACTTTCTAGAATCACGAAACAAATAAAAATTGTTAAAACTAATACAAAATTAATATATACATACATATATGTACATATATTTATATATTTATAATAAATATTATACATTATATACATACATACATTATACACATATAATTTAAGAAAATTAAATAATCGACTACTCTTTGAAATACTTGTGTTGTTCAGCAAAGATGCATTAATACATTAAAACGCATCTAGTATCTCTACCTCAAAGCTACATTAGGTGGTTAGGTTAAATTACATTGCATTCTTACCTCTGCATATGAATTCAAACTCCTATAGCTCACACTGATATTTGTATTAAAAGAAAAACACACAAAACTTGTAATAGGAAAGTTTACCTTATCATTATAGTCCGCTCCATTGCAGTAATTTACACCAGTTGCGCTGACCTGTGGCGATTTTTCAGTCTTTTCATTTTTAGCAGGTTGACAAACCAATGGCATAGGCTGCGATGAATCTGCCGAATGTGTTTGGGCCAATACATTTCGCAAAATTGGTGTATCGCGGTTCATTAGCATACTTGAAATAGATGACAACTTTTTACGTTTCAGAGGATTCATATCGGGTGCAGATTCATACACAGAGCTCAACATAGAAGCGGTGTTTGGTAATGAACTTGGTACCACTGGTGAAATTGGCCAAGACGAATGACGATCCATAGCGTAGGGAACGGGCTGTGGGCTTTTTGAATACATGTTCGGGTATGCCGATTTATATGAATATGTAGGTGAAGAGCTACTTGTAGGTGCAGCAGATGGACTGATATTCGTAGAAGTTGAAATGATTGGGGAAGAATTCAAATTTTCATTAGAGTCCTTTCCGCCATTTAAACGGCGTTCGTGTGAAGAATGTGGTAGGGAAGAAGAAGAAGCTGCAATAGAAGCAGTAGCTGATGCTGTTGCGGTCGCATACGGACTACTTCCACTTTCTTCGAATTTATTGAATTTTTCTTTTAAATCGGCCATATCAAAGAGACCCTTTACTTCGAGTTGTTCAGCTATTCTCATTATTTTTGGAATTTGGCTCTGTGTAACATTTACTTCTCCGGTATACATGTACTCTAAAAGTGCACGCATTTCAAACGCTTGAACTCCAGGAAACAAAATACTACAATGATCCATAGGAACATCTTGTAATATTGATTGGAAATATGGAGAATTTGCTGCTAATACAACACGATGTGCTTTGAATTGTACTTGATCGTCAACTACAATCGTACAATCAACATAGCTTTCAATTTTGATGAGAGCGTCCAAAATTTCAACCAAATTTGATTTGTGATTGTTCCATCGCAAGCAATAGGTTTGCCCTTCAGCTGTTGTTGGGCCACCCATCCTGATGAAGCTTTGTTGAAAGGTCGAGAAGATGTTATTGTTAAGCGCCAGTTCGGATATCAAATCTGTATTTTTCATGAAGTTATCTACAAAAATAAAATAAAAAATATAAATTTTTATAGCTTAACGTTTTTGTTTTAAATACGATTTATGTAAGTGAAGTGAGTTTAGAAATATACTTTTAAAGAAAAGAAAAAAATCTCCTCATCGAAAAATATTTAAAGACCAGAATAAGTATTTATTGATGTATTTAATAGAAAAACAATGATAGATACAAATAAAATGGTCATACACATGATTTTTTTTGCTCCAAGTGTACCAGATTTTAGATAAATACATATATATTTATATACTTTTAGCTGTATAAAAAGTCTTATATAATACCTTTTTATCTGTACTATATGTACGTGCATATGCAAACAAAACTATAAAAGAAATTACTTAAATTATGCATTTTTGGATAGTTTGTAGTAGGAAAATGATAGGTACTTTGAGGGTATCAGCATTTAACGGTTGATAGACCTGAACCAAATCTATTTTTGGAAACTATTTTCATTTGGGAATTAAAGTTAAAGTATAGCTTATTGCTGATTCCTTGAATAAGTGCTTTCAATTAGGATACACCTTTAATCACAAGAAGTACGAACCGATCCGTCGGACTTGGCGACATTCAATAAAAGGAGTTATCCCCTTGCTGTGTTCTCTTCTTTCTAAAGGTCGACAAGGTTTTGTTCCTGACAATCAAATTGCACTTTTTCAATCGATTTTGATAGCCTTGATTGAAATATTACTAATAAAACGGTTTCAACAGAATAAGTCGAAAAGTTTTGAAAATAATTTTTAACTTCCCATAGGAAGTTAGTGTAATCGGTACGATTTGTTAAATTGAAAATGTTGCCATTTCTCGACGAGATGTCTGTGTTCGGGAAGGTTTTTTCGTCGTCCATATGTACATATGTCAGTTGAAATATCATTTATACAGATAACATTTTGTTATAAAGATAATAATGCAGAAAGGTGCAGAAAGGGCTCTCAAATTTCTTACAAAAAAAAAACTGAAAACAAACAATTCTCACGTCGAATATTTTACGAACAAAAATTGATTTATCTCCAAAATAATTTTATTAAACGATAAACGAAGAATAACGTTTTTGGCCATCTGGTTAAAATTTGTATAACAGTCAGTTAAAATCGCAAAATTGGTTTTCGATTCTCGTTGTGTCGTGAAATAAATGAAGGTATTGACTTCAAAATGATTTCATTCTGTTCTAAATTTTCTTAGAAAAAAATGTAAAATGTTGTAGGTATTTTTTATTTAAATTTTTAGAAAAATTAAACTGACAACTTTTTTAACAAAACACGAAAACCTTCAAAAACAACAAAAAACTGATAAGAAACAGTTTTTGACTCAAGTATTAGGAGCAAAGAATTATTTTGACTTATAATTATTTACCACACACAATATATGTACATACATATGTAGGTATTGTTATGAACATTTTGTTAACGTTTTAAAGCAAGACAAATCAACAGCCTCTTTTTGTTCTTGTAACGAATCCATCGTTAAAATTTTAAAGCCGAGATTCGAATTCAAAACATCTTAATCCTTTTAAAAAGTATTGTTTTGTAACTGGTGAATTTCAAAAATTTCAACACAGCTTGTAACTTGTATGATCCCATACCTCCATATAATTATATGTACCTACAGACCTATGTACATAATTCAATAGTTCTTACAATTAAGATACAATTAACTTAATACATAATTACCTACATCCTGTCCTGTCATATAGTGTCATGACATTTGTGAAAAATATTCTTTCTTTTCAATGCAGTCATGGTCACTAGTTTTATGCATTTGCAATATTCTTTCGTTTTAATTCAAAATAAAAGCCTTATACTCATAGATAGATAGATACTACAAAATATATTCGTTAGTCCTCATCTACCCCCAATCAATTAAATGCGGCATGCAATGTAAACAAATTTGTAATGCAAAACACAGTGGCGTAGCTAGACCTTTGGGGGCCTTGTATCCATTTTTTTTTGAAGTTCTGATATAATTTTTAATTATTTTCAGCTTGGAAAAAGAACTTTCAGCTGTTGCTGTGGTTACCGGAAGAGTCAAAAAGAGAAAGCATGCTGTTATTACTTCAGAAAAACTAAAAGCAAGACTATTAAATTCGATGACTAATAATTTAGCAAGTTCTTTTATGGAATGAATTTCGGATTTAAGGCATGTTTTTAGAGCAATTAGTTGATTGCAGAAATCACCAGATATGTCGGAATTGTACTTTTCCACTAGTTTTTTTGATCCTTGATTTATCTCATCATTTGAGAACGATAAAAGCTTATCCGGTTCCAACACTTCAAACTACTACTAAGACTATGAAGGCTTTGAAATCTTTGCTGAGTTTGTCCAATCAAAATGTCCAAGCAGGAATAGTAAATATTGACTTTGAAGTAAATTTCCGGATCAGAAATTCTATGATCTTCTGCCAACTCATCAAAAAAGCACTTCGTTATTTTCCTCCTTTTATTTTTGAAGACAGGCGTCAGTCCCCAATCGTTGGCTTAATCCTTGGACTTTTTAAGTAAATCACTGAATTTCTTTTGATTTCTTTCTTTTTCTAGACCGTCTAAAAGATTTTGAAGCAAAATACTTGCTTTTTGTAAGTCATTTTTCTCATCTTGAAGGGCTTTGTAAACTGTACTTATAATATCAAACAGCGAAGAAAAAAATGACATCAACACAATAAAGTCGTAGGTCTCTAAAATGTTTATAACATTTTTACATTCGTCCCGTTCGTTTTTTTTTTTTTGTTGAGGTCAAATTGATTTGGTGTAAAGCTTTCATTATCAATGTATAGTTTGATCTTATACCACATAGTGCATCATTTCGTGACGACCATCTCGTAGTACAAACCTTTTTAAGGGTAATTTTATATTTTTCTAATGAATGGTTGTGCAGCAAAGACCAGTCCTTCATGCTGTTACCAAAAAATGTATATATTTTCTCTAAATTATCGAAAAATGTTGACACTTCAAGTATATTTTTTGCTGCATAATTAAGTATCAAATTTAATGTATGTGCTGCGCAATGAACATAGTCGGCATTGGAGTGTTCTCTTTTATAAGGGCTTGTAATTGTAATCCTCCATATACACCCGACATAAAATTCGCTCCATCATAACCTTGTCCTCTGTATTTGGATAAATCAAGTCCATATTCACTTATTGTTTTAAAAACTTCTGTTTTTACACAAACAAATTTTGAGTAAATTTTTAAAATGTATATCCACGCCCAGACAGATTAAACATTTCAGTTAACTTGTTGAAAATCGTTTTGCCTAGTTCACTCAGACAAATACAGGGTTCGGAATGGATTATTCAGCTGTTAGTTCATGCAAGTACATTGGTATTTTTAATCTACCGCTGGTCCCTGGTTTGTATTTCTGTGTGATGTTGAAGTTAGTGGCTGTGTCAGGAAGGACGATATATTTTGAAAGCTCGAATAAAAAGTGTTTGCAGGTTGAAGTTGTAGTATTTTTGGTTGGTAGGACATGAAAAAAAGAAAAAGATACACAGACAAAAAAAAAATATTTGAAGCATGTAAAAAATGATCATCGGAGCATTTTTTTGTATAATAAAACACGTCTTCTGCTCTGTATCTTTGGGGGCCGTTATATCTCGGGGGCCCTGTTACATGGATACAGCTGATACAGCGGTAGTTACGCCACTGGCAAAACAAGCAAACGAAAATTTATAAAGAGTAATTTCCATCTCTGTTTTGTCTGTTTGGCATTTGATCCCTTTAAAAGGCAAAATTATGCGTGTAAGAGCTAAGAGCGAAAAATAGCCAAGCAAAGCAAAGTGCCTAAGAAATAGAATGTCATATTAAAGACAATAGCCCTTGTTACGCATCGTCGCATTTTCCATTTTCTGCCATAAAACAAAAAAATAATGTATGTTGTATACAGGGTCTACTATATACATATTTACATATACTTATTCTATGTATATGTGTCAGGCTTCCAGTCTATCAAATAAATGAAAAGCCGACTGCGTGCAGAATTTTTTTTTTTGTTTTTTTTTTTTTTTCATTTTTTCACGACGACCGCGACGCGACGAAGAAAGCATAGGTAAGGTTTAAGGTACTTTAATGTAAAAAGCAGAAGAAAAACACAATCACCGGCAAAACAAGTACATAAGGTGGGTATTCAACTTACAACATAAAACAAAGTACATAATGTATAATAAAAAATTATGTCGCCGCTTCATTCTTTTCTGGTTTCTGGATTGCATACAAAATACGTGTACTCCGATGGCTTCTTGTGTTTTTCTCAACTTCAACCCCCGTTTTTAAAATAGATTGATGAAAAATTTAAATAAAACCGCCAAACTTCCGGGCTGTTTTCTTTTTTCTAACGCGTAAGTATGAAATTTTTTTGTATGATATATTTTTGTATTTACTCGGAGTTTTTTTTGCTTTGTGTTTTTGTTTCGCATGAAAAAAGGAAATGAGGAAAATGCGTTTTTATATGATTTTGTGTGGGTGCAGTTTTTGTTTTGTTTGAAGAATTAATAGAAACTGCGTAGTTTTTAGTTTTATGCGAATTATCGAATATTTACTTTGGAATTCAATTTTTCGGTTCATTTCATAGGTACATGTTATACGAAAACAAAAGACATAATTTCATCTTTGGGGTAAGGATATTAAGTAGGTTCTTATAGCAACATGAATATTAACTTTGCAATAAGCGTATAACAAAAAATAAATATTGAACATGTACCTAAACATTTAAATTTTGAGTCTAAGAACTATGTAGTTCAAACAAAAAATCCATTCTTTTATCAATATTATTGGTTTGCATTTATAATATCAACTAATAGCTTTATAGGCACAAGGTAGGTAGGTTGGTGTCGTAGGGGTCATGATCCCCGGTTGGGAGATTGTTTTGTTTTAATTTTCGTATGAATTTCCTTGAATAAAAGATCGCCAATTTGGTACTAAGTTGCCTATAAATTCCTGAAGCTCGTCTTCAATTCCTTCTTATTTTATTTTGACACACATACGTATGTAAATAGTCTAAGGCTTTCTTAAAGTTTTTTTTTCTTTCAAAATTGATTTTCTATAAAATAAAAACTTTTAAGATTTTAAAAAATTAATAAAGTCTACTTTTTAAGGTGAATTTGCTTTGGATGCTCTATAACTGAGATTTAAACACGAATTTCAAGAACATAAATGTTCCAAACACAGCAAAAGTAACACTTTCGCTAAACTAATGGCTAATTAAAAAACATTGACAGTTTTATATCTATATTAATTTAATACAAAAGATTTGAATCTCTCGAGAACTGAAGCGAAAAGAGATTCTGCAACGTGTAGTTTGTGATTGGCACACTAAAGTTTCTTCCCAACTTATTGGTTTACCTTGATTTGTTTTTATTTAATTTTTAGAGAAACTATGTACTTTAAATCTTTAATGCACCTTTTTCCTTAAATTCAAAAAACAATATTTTTCTCTCTACAATTTACAAGTTTTGTTGACTACTTTAAGACCAAAATATTTTCAAAAGGTTCACGCAAAACAGTAATTTGTTTAGAATTTGTCTTTTAGCATCAGCTCCAATCTACGAATAAGCAGACTGATAACGATAGTAATAATAGACTCCCGAAAAAATACGTCAAAAAGCCAGGCAATTCTTCATAATAGGTATATTCTTTTTTATTTTCCTACGACAAAAAAATCAAATTTTCTGGCGAACTTTCTCATTGTCTGGGTTTCTGCATTTATATTTTTGTAGCTTCGCATTTATAGAAACGCCGACAAGAACAGAATACATTATTCTTGGAAAAAAGCTACGTTTCAACACAATTTCTTACATTTTTGCGTGAAATGCACTAAAAACCCTCTAAAATATTATAATTTAGCTCTTCAATATGGTATATTTAGAATCCTGTTGGAATCTTGGAGTACTTTAATGTTTTGGGAGTTTAGGTTAGGTTAGGTCATCTTTATGTTAAGTGTGTGAAGTGTGATCTCTCCTGATTGAAAGTCTCGATCCGACCTTGGTACCTATGCAAAATTAAATAGCAAAGCATTTAACGACCAAACAATGTTAACCGTATCTCAAAAACTCACCTAAAATCGAATGTTTTTGAAGTAAAATATTTTTGCACCAAAAACATATTTTAGTAGATACATACCTAAGTAAAGTTTATAACATTTGTTTCAATGCATTCAAAAAGTTATGTATTTATTTTTTAAATTTATGTAGATACGTACCTATTTATGTTTGTGTAAATGCGTCTAAAAATACACGTATATATACATATATCCCTAAATAATCTAATGCTAACCAGATGTCAATATCCCAAGTTCAAGATAACTACATATGTATATACATTCTACATACGAGTATATACCAAGTTATGATACAGTCCGAGTCTTACACCATATGTTAAATTGACCTAAGACAAAACAAAAAATTAAAAATAGGGAACAAAAAAAAGAAAATTGCAGAGAATTAAATTGGTTTTTCATGTCATGTGGTTATTTTCGAATGAGCGAAAAGACTTAGAACGTTGAGTTAAATTAGTTTTTTTTAAATGTGTTGGCATACATCTACCTATAGACATGTACACAATACAATACATACATATGTATACATATGTGTATCACTTACATCGGTCATTTTAAATTTTATAAAAAATGTAAGACAGTTTTTAAAAATAAAATGGCGCCCGGGAAACCTTACAACGACATTTTCTTCTTTTCTATTTTCTATGTTCACGATCGGTTTAACAACTTCAATAAACTAAAGGAAGCTTAAAATAAAATTATTGTAAAATTATATGCTTGGACAAAAATTCTTCAACCAAGAAATTACACTTTTTTCACGATATAATATATGTACGTACATATACATATAATAATGCAAATGTACTGCAGTTTTTAGTGAGAAAGTATTCTTAAACTTAAACATGTGAAAGTACCTATACAAACAGAAATTTAGTTTTCCTCGCCATTCAGCATCATTTCAATTTTTTTAATAAAAGTAAATTGATTTCGATCGTTTCGAAATTTAATTTTCCCTTACATGTCTTTCCAATTTCGCAGACAAAAATTTCATCGATATAATAAAACTATACGAGTAACTATAAGAGTGCATTAGAGGTAGGTAGGTAACTTAACCTAAAAACTATTTGGAACCATAGGTAGCTTATCATTTTCATTTCAAACCCACAATAAATTACTGTCTGACGATCCTATCTCCTCCACACATCTGGGGTTTTAAGGAGATGATATTCAAAAGGTCATCCCGATGGGAATGGAATAGCAAAATTGCTATAAGATCTTGACACATGAAAGACATGTGCGTCGCAGTTTATCTTAACAAAGAAACGTATCAGACTGCAAAATATCCTATTTCGAAGTGTTTGCAGGTTGATAACGACGATGACGACGAAGGACGACGACGACGCGACGTACAAACAGAAGAAACAAAAAAAAAAAAGATGAAAAATGATATAAGATCCTTGCAAACAAAAACAACAACATACCTACGAGGATGAGGGTAACAATCCAAGAGTATAATAAATGACGATCGTTTCTTTTTTGTTTATCGATAAAAAGAGAAAGGATCCCTAAATTTTATATAAAATATATGATTGTATGGACGACGACGACGTAGCAGGTATTTTTCTATTTTCTTTTGATTTCATTTAAACACAACAAAAAAACATCGTGTCTTTTAATTCGGAATGGATGGTACAGGTTACGGGGTTGAAATTGCACAACTGCATTCTTAACAATATAAAGAAAATGATCTTATAAGACGATTATTAAGTGAAAAGTAAGAAAAGAGATTAGCAGTTTAAATGATAAAAAAATAACAGAAAAGTGATTATGGGATATACATTTTTAAACCTGTTGTTAAAATAGTGTTGTCATAAAACGGATTAAAACGTTAACTCATTTTTGATCGTTTTTATATTGTTTATAATTTGTTTGTGTTATAAGTTTGTTTAAGAGAGAGAATATAAAAATGTAAACCGATAGGCTAATCGTATTAGCTCACAAGTATGCTGACAGCCAGCGAGATGATATTTTTGCTGTTGTCTGTTAAAACTTATTGAGTGGGTACATATTAGCGTTAAAAGACAAAGGTATTATTCCCGTTTTTCATTATTATAAAGTATCTTTTAATGTATAAATGGTAATGGTATGGAAAAAAGTTAAACATTTTGGTATACATAGTAAGATAAGTTAAAAGATACATATGTATGTAGGTGATAAGAGCTTTCAAAATTACAATGAGCAGAATCAATATATATTATGTGCTAACTTGACTCCATATTCACAAAAATATGAAGTTATCTAGGACGTCTTTTATGTCACTCAATTAAAACTGTTTATTTTATAAATTACATACATACATATTATCTTCGAACAATTTAAGATACCTTGTCTGCCATGATCAGATTCTTATAAGGAATTGAGGATATTAGTAATAAGAAATTAAAAAAATTATATCTAAGCTTTTAAATGAAGGCAAAAAGACATAATTTAATTCCGTAAAAGTTTTATTCCGCAAAAGCGAAAAATTGTAAACATCTTAAGAAGAAAAGAGATAGAAAAAAGTTCCTACATTAAATTAATAGGTATAAAATGATTCCGGACTGCAAATTAATTATTTTTAAATTAAACCAAAAAATTGGTCTAAAAGGAAAATTTTAAAGGGTTTAGGTATACCAATACAAGTTTGAATGTTTCGAAAATTTTCCAAAAGTCTCGTCAGTAAATACCTATGTACAGTGGATTTATCTTAATTGGAATATCCCAAAGAAAAGTTATGATCATTCAAGTTTTAAGTTTAAGTTTTTATTGTTACGATAAAGGGCAATTATATAGCAAACGTACACATACTATGTACATACGTACAATGAGCATCAAAATAACACAAGTATTTCATAAATTATTGCTCAAAAGTCTTTTGATGTAATGTGTATTTTGCTATATATTTTTTAGTGGAAAAAATTGCGAAATTTATTTACCAACTTGTTTTTAGTTTTGTCGAGTCCGGAAACAGGTTTGAAAAATAGGTGGTATGAATAATAATAATAATTCAATCGAGGGTCATTTTACGTCTTAGAGTAATCGTATTTGTGGTTAATTATAAATGGTTGAAATTGAAACACAGTTTCTACTCACCTTTGAAAAAAAAAACTTTCAAAGCCACATTCCAAAATAATGAAGTATGGTTTTGTGTATTCCTTGTTTTTTAAAAGAATTGTATCCAATGGCAAGATGTATTTAATAGTATTTTTTAATTGTTTACTTTTTGAAATTTTGTAAAGTTTAAATTTTGATATCAATTTTTTGAACACACACACAGCGAGTTAACCAAAAATTATTAAAAGCCAAATTCAAAATAATCCAAAATGTTCAAAGAATGTATATGGCTGTGTGGTGCTTGCACTAAATTTACTTAATTTTGTGTATTTTTTAGGTTATTTTTTATTTAATTAAAAATAATTTCACTTTTCATGGGTCTATATTATCAGAAGAAAACTTAAATCAGAGGTAGGTTTAGATAGGTACTTATTATTTAAAAGTTCATTCACTTTTCAAAAATGTTCTAGTATCCAAGGTTCACAAACGTTCAAACGGTTCAAATCAAATTCAAATTGAAAAAAACATAAAAACTCGAGTTTGGAAATAGCAATAATTATTTTTTTTTTTGAAATAATTTGCCAAAAATTATTTATGATCTTAAATTTAAAAAAAAGCAAAACGGGAATGAAAATTGCAGCTATAATTATTTGTTTTTACAAGTATTTTAGAAAGGTTAAGGTGTATCTTTTATGCGACAGCACGTAGTTGCAACTTCAACTTCTCAAACTTGAATAAACCCACGATTGCAACAGCCACAGTAGAATACTCGCAATCTTCCGAAAACCGAAAACGAAATACATTTAATTCGAAGTGGCAGAGCGCAATGCATTATTGTTGTTGTATAAATGTCGTTCAGGGGAAAATGTGAAAATTCGATGGGCAAAAAAAATCATAGTCAAACAGCAACAGCGGCAAAGGCAAAACAGCACAACACATAGACAACATGCGTGAAACGCATTATTTTTCACCACTTTAAAAAAAAGAATATGTGAAAAAAATGTTTTGTTTATTTTTCCATCAACAACAATGTAAGCAAGTACAAGCGAGATAGATATATATAGGTACAACATATACGCAATACGCACATTTGTTAATGTATTTGTTATCAATCGGGGATGCATTTTAGAAATAAAAAAATTGCAGATGCATAAGTATGAGTTTGTTTTTTAGGTGTGTTGGTTTTTTAGTTTGCATAGTTATTACAATACAAGTGGTCCCGGTTTTTTATTCATCACATAATGTTAAATATTATACGCATGTAGTGCAACAATTAATGAGATAGGTGGAGAAATACACGAACGAAAGAAAGAGAAGCAGACAATGCGAAGAGAAAATGCACCCACAAGGAATGTGTGTTTTTGTTGTTCATTTCATAGATCCGAATACGAAATGAATATTTTTATTTTTTTATTTCTATACCATCTAACCTTCGCGAGTGTTTGCATTGGGCAGAAATATTTAGTAGAGACTAAATTTAAAGTGTTAGAAAGAGATAGTGGAGAAAGTCATCTTGAATAATTTACCTAAACAGAAAATAGAAGTTCGATTCGAATATTTATTGGAAGCGTATTACAGATTGGTTTAGGTACCTATAAGGTTAATATAAGATAGAGGCAAAGGGGTATATCGTTATTATAGTGGATCTCTAACCGAAATTAAGATTTTCGCCTCGATTTTTTTTTATTGTTGGGCCTTCGAATTTAATAAGAGGAGAAATAGTAGATAGATATATTTTGTTCACCTGTTATACTCGTAGGTAGGTTAAGGTAGTTTTATATAGTAAGTATCTGCATTTACTAAAACCTTTAACCTAAGAAGGTACCTATGTATATGTATATGAAAGGATATGCATAGGTGAATAAGTTATAGAACCTATAGGTATTTTTATTTAACAATTTTTAATGTTAAGATACCTACCTAACCTGCATACATGTTTTAAAATTTAGCAAGCTTTTGTATGTACATATGTTATATAGTTAAGTGAAAACTTAAAACTTGTTGTCTTTAGTCTGTAGAAGGTTAAGTTGTATATACATATGTAGTTCAACAGGTAGGTTGGGTACCTTTATAAAAAGTTAAGAAGTTATTGGTGTTACTTATACCTAGGTTGTAAGAGCATCAATTTTTGGCATAAACAATTTTCTAATATCTCATATGCATCAATCGCGGTTAACTCAGTATTTAATAGTGCATATATGTAGATATATGTGTATATCTTGTGAACAAAACTGCATTGTTTTTAATGTACCCACAGGTAAATAGGTATTACTTAAATTTAAAAAAATAAATTGGATAACGTAAAAAACGTTCCATAAAAAGTATGAGATGTATTACATTTAAACTTAATGGCGAAACATTTTAAACAATTTAATAAAATGTAGTAAAATGATGATGATATAACTAAAACGCAATTAGCAATTTACTTTAGTTAGCAAAACGAAAAGAAAGGTTTATAAAATTAGAGCCCCTTAGTAAATTGCTAAACCCTTAACAATAGGTTCTTTAAAATTTTGCACCAATATGTTCTTACAGTTAGATATACATACATATGTATACACCTACATATGTATATGTATTTGGATTGCCCTCAATATTTGCATAAATGGAATTAAATATAAACTTGTAAATGCACTGTGACCTAAAGATCTATTGTATATTGTTGACCCCATCTATAGACTTTCGTCCCCTACTTTGAAGGACATTATTTGGCAGAAATTGCAGCTACACATTTATTTTTTAATAGATAGTTAATTTTCAGCAAAAACAAGTCAACGGGCGAAAACTTAATTTTTTCTAACTACATTCGCGTTAACCTTTTATTCGAAATTCTTCTAAAAAATAAGACTAAAATTATACGACGAACATATACAAATTACTAAGGGTAATATTAAAAAAGTTTACCAATAAGATAAAATTTATAAATATCTAGAGATAGTAGATAAAATTATCCCAGCATTTTATTGACGAAAATTACTTAAATTTCAAATTTCAAGAATTGGCCTTATTTCTCTTTTGTAAATTTAATAAAGCCAATTTCCAACAGTTGGTCTTAATGCACTTTAAACAAAGTGAAATAAATCCAAAGCACAGCAATTTTGTATACGCACTCAACCTCGCACCTAACCCAACTCCTATAGTGATTTACATATACATACATAGCTAAACTTAAAAATAATTTAATTTATCTCAAAATAGTTTGGCCTTATTTTACTTTGTCATATTGAAATATGAACAACTGTTGAAAATTGGCCTTTTTTCACTTTTGTAAAGTGCACTAAGTTTTGAAAGTTGGTTTTATTTAACTTGGCCTTATATCACGGCACCATTAAGAATAAGGCGTTTTCAGAAATATGATGCATCTGCACCTTTCTATATGATATCACAGTCAACTAAAAACAATTATGTTGAATATCTATACTTAATCAGCCCTATTGTGAGTTTCACGTGAACAAGATTCCACCCGAAAAAAATCCCTTTTTTCAATTCGCCTATTGTGAGTTTCGTGCGAAAAAAAATTCATGTTCGAAAGATTTCCCTTATTGTGAGCACTCAATTCGGGCGGAATGAAATGTCATTTGGCGCTAAAATTTCCACTTATTTTTTAGAGGCGAATAGGAAAACAACAAATAATGATGTAAGTTATTAAATTCAATTAGTGTTAAAAAAAAAGAAAATAATACAATAACTTTTATATTTATGTTAGGAGCAAATCAATTAATTCAAAACAAAGTGATATGCTGCTCAATAAAATGCAGGAAAACCCTGAAATAGCACGCGGCTTTGTAAAAGAAAGCAAGGACAAAATCAATGCATTTTGGAAGCGGATCACTTTGGAACTCAACAGCGCAGGGCCTCCAATCAAAACTGAGTTCGAATGGAAAAAGGTAAAGACTCACTTTTATTTTTTGTGCTAACTCAAAAAAAGAAATGTTTTTTTTTTTTAATCAGGTTTGGAATGACCAAAAACGCTACGTGCGAAAAAAGGCTGCTACTAATAAAATGTATGAGAGAGGCACAGGAGGTGGACCTAACAGAGCCCAAAAATTCTCTCCTGGCGAAGAGGCTATTTTCAAACTCGTTGGAATGAAGGAAGCAGTTGAGGGTGTTGGAACTTCGCAATCTTTTGGATTGAACCTACCCCAAAAAAGGAAACAAAGCGATGAAGAAAATCAAAGTCCAACTCAAGATTTGTTTGACGCAATTGTTGTATATGAAGATCAAAACCAACAAGGTGCTGAAGCTCCACCGTTACCACTTTCTGTAACTCAGGTTGCACCTAAAAATAGCAGCGACAAAGCAACCACTACTGCTTCGACCAGCCGGAATGCCAGGAAACAAAAGACAAATACAAATAAGACTAAATATAATTTTCTAAAAAATACATAAATATTTTATTGTTGCTGTACTGTACTTTCAATTTCGTAGACGTTATTTACTTCGTTAAAAGGCAAAGTCACTTTTGAAATTTTACGAGGAGTACAACCTAGAAAATAATCAACAAAATCTGTTTAGCTGTGTTCGAAGTGATGTAGTTCTGAATTGTTTCGGTTTCTTTTGTTCTGAGTGGTGTAGTTCGGTAATTTGGTTATGGATACCGTCGCGTCGTTTGGTTTTTTTTTCTTGAAAAATTACTCCTAACATACAAAAAATATTTAATAAAGTTTTTAAACTCAACAAATTGTCATTTTCATTCGAAAAGGTTTTGAAAATAATAATTTATTTGCAAAACTAGAACACCGTCCTATTGTAATTTTTTCTGGGATTTGTTCAGATATTTCGTTCAGCTTGTATTTGTCTTTGCAATGAACGCTTCTTTTTTTCGAAATGTCACCACTAATTCGAAGTGAAATTCTATTCGGGCAAAACTCGCAATAGCTTTTATAATTCCGGGCGAACAAAAATATTTCGGGTGAACGATTTTCCCGGCGAAACTCACAATAAGGCTGAATATTATATATGTGAAAGTAACTCTGTCTGTCTGTCTGTTACTCAATCACGCCAAAACTACTGAACCAATTTGCATGAAATTTGGTATGGAGATATTTTGATACCCGAGAAAGGACATAGGCTACTTTTTACCCCGTGAAAATGACGCATTCCCATGGGAAAATTTAGGTGGGCTGATCGCTTTTACGCCTTAACTATACTGAACAGATTTAAATGAAATTTTGTAAGGAGATAGTTTGAGACTTAAGAAAGAACATGAGTTACCTTTGACCTCGGGAAAACAATGCATTCCCATGGGAAAACCGGGAAATCTGATCGCTTTCACTCCTAAATTACCAAAGATTTGAATAATGTTTGGATTAAATTGGTATTACGGGAAAACAACGCATTCCCAACCCTTATGAAATAAGACGCAAACTGTGGCCCCACCAAGTTCCACAAATAATAATTTTAAACCTAAACTTTGCTATGCTCAACCTTGCGTCGCCAAACAAGAGCCATGTAGGTACAACAAATAATTCACTGGGTCTGTCTTCTACTCCTGATAATTCTGTTTCGGCTATGGCGCAGGGCGTGTGCGCGGGTGGGGGTCACACGCGGTATACGAGGCAGGTAGCGGCGGCGGTAGTGCGGCGCGGGGGGAGGACATCACTAAGTGGGTCTACCCGAACGGGCATACACGTGAGGGCACACGCCGTTGTCTTACAGAGAAATCCTGCAAATATTTTATTTGTGGTATAAATTTAATTGTTTCCTTAATACTTAATGAATTACTCGGTTCGTCTTTGATCATTTAATTTACCAGAAGTAGGTAGGTAGTTTTAAGTTAGTTTCTTTAATTCTTCTTCTTAAAATGTATTAACCTAACCTAACCTATGACCATCACACTTAGTATGACCTCATCTCATCTTGGCACAATTCAAACCTACGTAAAAAAGAGTACAGCTCATGTTTTTTCATACTACTATATCCAAAAAAAAACTATCTAATGCGGACGAAGTCGCGGGTAAAAGCTAGTTCTCTATAACTATCGAAACGATCAATTCTGATAAAAGTTAAAAAAAAAGTATTAAAAGATTTGTGGGTACAAACAAAAAAATTGTATCGCATGGGTCTAAAAGATTTTGCAAGCAAAAGTCATCATAAATCGAAAAAAGGGTGTATAGCAGATTTAAGCCATATAATTCTCACTTGTTTTGTTCTACATATCTCAATTCAAATTCTAGTTTCACTTTGATAACAATCCTAACAAAAACAAAATGAAACACAATACTTATAACGAAAGATATTCTAATTAAGTTCAGCTTTTTTTTCACCAATAATGTTAGGTTTTAGAGAAGTGGAATAGTTCCTAATTACGAGTTATTTTCATTAGAATTGCATTTTCAGATACATGGCAAATATGTTTTCATGTATTGTATATATTTTTTTGGGGTTAACTATATCATTTCTTATGATATGCACAAATGTCTAAGTTATAAAAACAAATCAAAACTAAGTAGGTAGTAAAGCCTTATAAAATATGCTTAAAAAAAGACTAAAACTAAAAAAAGGTGCATAAATAAAGAAGTGTATTTAAAAAGCTTTGAATACTGAGTTAGATAACATACAAATGATTGTTTTAAAAACTGAATAACGACATTATAATTACCTACTTCTTATTAATAATTCAATTAAGATTATTAGAAAAGCCTTTCTGATGGACATTCCAAATAAAATATGTACCTATAAGCTTGGAGTGTGAAAAGAACAAAACAAAGTTTTCACAGTCATAAAATACAAAATTATGAATAAGTATTTGTAGATAATAATTGACAAAAACAATGCTACCTGAAATTCATTAAAGCTTTTGTACAATATTGTTGATGTTGGCCTTTTGTTCTATACTAAATACTCTCCTAAGTATATGCTCATCAGAACCTCATAAGATAATGGCATCCCAGACCCTGTTATTTGTCAAATAAAATAGTTTATCTTTCATGAGGGTCAATGAACAAAAATTGCTGCACGCACCTATAATTCGTGTAATAAGTATAATGTGTTCGCATTGTCTGATAGTCCATTTTGGATTTGTGCATACTTTTCGTGTTCTTTTTGTGTTTGTTTTCAGTTTAGATTTTGACATAGTGAATGTTATATTACGAGTATACCGGAAATTCAATTGTTATCAGTCTTACAAGTAATATAAGTGATGGTTGTTTGGGCTGTGTGTAATAGCGGTTTTTGGTTTGACGACGAGGGTCTGTCTGGTCATTGTCATTGAAGTTGTTTTTAATTTAATTTTGCAGTTAATGTTTATTTTAGATAGTTGTCCAATCATGTATACAAAATTATTGTTTCGTCTCTTTGTTTTAAGATTTGCTCATATTTGTTGTCTTCTAAGCTTTGTTGTATTTAGCACTGTGTATGTATAGGTGCAAGGAATTTTAGCATTAATTGATATACAAATCAAATAAATTCAAATCAAAAGAATCTACATAGGTATAAAAATAGAAAAATTCAAAATTTTTGAAAATTTAGTATATGAAGGTAGAAATAAAACAATGAAAAACCGTTGCCTTTGTAATAAAGGTGACATCTAGTATTCGCATTAATGGTTACGAAAATATTAAATCTGAATGCGAAATATATGTATATATATGTATATATGTTTAGGTACATAAATATTAATAAATACAGTGATGGAAAAAATAATATAAACGATCTTAGCTTGCAAATTTTATTACAATAAAAAGCGTATTCGGAACAGTATACCTAGGTACTGTTTTAAAAATATCTTACAACTCTCCCGAGTTCAAGGAAAATATATCATATAAAATTGAAAAAAGGAAATAATTAGAAAAAATCTCTGAATTATTTCCCAGGAATTTGCACGGGAAAAACTAATACAACACCGAATTAAGAATGGTACTATATTTTTGTAATACCTAGTGTTTTTTAATGGTTAAAATTGTTGCTAATCCTTAAATACATGGTCATTTATTTATTTAAAATAGCATAATCACACCTTTTAATAAAGAACTAAACACTTTGACACATGTCTTGTAAGGTGTGAAAATCAAAATCACTTTGTTTTAAATTTAACCTTAAGATATTCTTGTCTTTGGCAAGCACTATCTTTTAATTCAAAAAGCTATTTCAATTGCGAAAACTTATTTGGGACGAAGTATAATCCTGACAGATAACCTTGGGATATTAAAAGGCCTAAAAAATGAGACAAACCATAACGCCCTACTCTGGAATAATTAAGATGCACAATGTCGGAAAACATAGTACTAGCAAATTAGGGTATCTGGTATATTTGTAATTCATATATTAAACAAATATACAGATACCCTAATTTGCAGGCATAGTATACTATAGCATGGGTACCAGGACATTCTGGTATCAAAGGCATTGAATTGGCGGATGATGCAGCCAAAGGTGCTACTAAATTTCCACTTGTTATTGATTCGCCAAATTTCTATCAATTGACTCGCCAAATCGATTTCCAGGAGCTAAAAATGGAGCTTGAAGTTAATTGGAATAACTGCAATACTTTTCTTCGTACACATAGTCCACATCACCATTGCATTCCATATAATAGGCAACTAACAAGGGAAAATTGCATAAAGATACTCCGAATCAGGTATGGAAAAACTATTTTTACGACCAAACACCTATACAATAATGAACTCCCGGAATTGTGTGAAGCCTTCCATGAAGTTCTATCAATTCATCACATACTTGTAGAATGTCCTTTATCACGGCAGATCGATCCTTCACTTGAAAGCACATTCATATTCAAAAAATTATCTACCATCCTTTGCCCAGCCGATCATAATACAATACAAAGAATTAAAACTGCTTTAGATATACACAATAACTTGAATGAAATCCAATGTAAATATTTCTGTTTTTAACTACAAATGTTTAACTTAAAAGTCATTACTTTCAACAATCCCTGTTTTAAAGTTACTCTGTAATTAAATTTAATTGTTCTAAAAGACGGCATCACTTATGGTCTTATTACCCTGATGACTTATTAACAAAATAATTTGTATATTTATTATTGTATAAATTATTTGTTTAAATAAATAAATAAATCTTTTAAGTTCACCCAGACATATTTTATTGTTTTAAAATTAAATAATTTTGATGGGCCTTCCATTAAGTATATTGTATTAAGGAAATTTGTATTCTTACTGAAATTTTTATCAGTGCTTCGGTTTAATAACTTGCATGAATACTCATTAATTGGCATGTCCTCTTCGGCAAAAGGCGACCGTTCGACGCTCAGAGTCCGAATTTAATCCACAGCAAATGTCCATGCAAATGACAAAAATCATTAATAACATCTTCGTGTATTAGGGATCGAACTTAAAGTTCCTTGATTGTCTGACAGGATTTTTTCGATCACACAAATCAGAAAAGTGTGTTTTTTTTAATTATTAATAAAATCAAAAGAAAAATAAGATAGGTACATTAGAGAGCAGTTTGGGATTAGCTCTTACTTTATTTTGTATGTTTTTGCTCCAAAGTATTCCATAAGAAGATATTCCGAGATTAAAACACAATGGCACATTTTTATGATTCTTTTAAAACAATGTTTATTACATTTTTTTTTCAAATCAAACTTTTTTTTTGAATTTCAAACTAAATATCAAAAACGTATATTTATATGAAATATTTAATTTTTGTGTCATCTAAATTTTACGTTTCCATTATGTTATGATCCAATTTGTCCTTAAGCTACATTTACGTTTCCGGACTAGTGGTTCTGATTGAAGTGCACTATGTTAAAATTATTAAATCCTTAATACGTCTTTTTTTCTATATCTATGTCTGGTTTAAAAAATAAGTGTTCTATTTACGAATTTGAAATTCGTGTCTAGAAAAAAGGTTCATTCACCTTGTTTTATCTCGTATTTATTGTGTGCTTTTAAAGACTAAAAAATCGCGTTTTATACCTTTTTAATGTATAAACGACAATTCTGTTATCTCCAAATGGTTTAATTTTTCTGATTTATTATTCCTTTCATATGCACTCTACGAGAAGCTATAAGTATGCGTGACTTATATGTGCAATCCAACATATAATCATATTATTTTGGTAAATGGTAGATATACTTAGTTTCTGAATCTTATCAGCAAAACTTTTTTCGCTCCTCATAATCTTTTAAATATATATGTATCTATGTATAAAGATATTTAAAAAAAACATCAGTGACGTAGCTTGGGTTAAGGCCGCCTGAGAAGACCCAATTTTTCCAGTAATAGTAATTTTTGTTTACACTATACAAAGGAAAATAATGCCTATATTGCCAATGTCTACTTTATTCATTATACAATTAAGGCCATAAGTTAAATGTTAAACATTATGATACTTATCAAACATAAATTTATTATTTAGGTGAGTTTTGGAGGCACCATGCAAAATACGAGAATTGTACTCAAATTTCAGTCTAAAACGACTTCCGAGTAATACAATACAGCCAGTGCAGAAGGGTAAACAACTTCTTGCATCGTTCGTCGGAGAAAACCTTAGCACTTATTATAGTTTTTCTTGACGTAAAATATCTAATCACTTCACAGAAGATATGTCCTTGCTCTCTTTTTGATGCATTAAGTCAATAAAATTATAAAAACGGAATTAATTTTGAAAACAATAAATAATAAGAATAAATTGATTAAATTCCATTTTTTATTGGCATTTTTCGACCTGCAGTAAAAGTGAAGTTATTTACCTGCAGTAAAAAGTGATAAGTTACTGCCAAATCTATAGGTGAAGTTATTTCCGTGTGAATTTTAGTGCCCGCGAAGTAAGTTCCCTGCGCCGTTATATACACAATAGAATGTAAAAACTTAAATTCATTCATACAAATTTGACTACTATTCATCGCTACTATAATTTCCTGCAAGCGAACCAAAACTGAAGCCAAAAACTTAAATTGTTAGGAACTTATAGCTTGTATCAAATAAACAACAAATTAAGCTATCTAAATTAAAATTTCATAAGGAAAAAAGCAATGGTTGTTATCTTATGATTATTTCTTTCTTTACCTTGATAAAAGATATTGTGTACGTTTTTGTACTTTGTCCTTAATTTAAATGCACATCTTTGCTCGCTTGAAACTAAATTATTAGAATATTCTTGGATTTTTACAGAATTACAACTAATTTTTATTTTACCCTGACAATTTTTTTTTCTTTCAACAGCTCTTACCATTGAAAAATAATTTAATCAAATTGTGGTACAATCAAAAAACTTCAAACTATAATTTTTAAATTTTATAACCAAATATAATAGAATTTATATACATACTAGCTGACCCGGCACGGCAGACTTCGTACTGCCTCAATCGATAAATAAAAGACCTAAACTTTTGTATAAATTAATTTCAAAACAAACAAAACGTATTGAATAAAAAAGCATTTTTTTAATGAAGCATGAAGTTTTATTATTATTTTCGACACATAATGTTGTTTACTTAAAAAGAAGAGTTTTCCCGAAATACTGGGCTATTTATAAGGTTGAAATTTTTATTAACAGACACACACTGTTATGATACAGTTTGTTGATCAACTTAAAGCTTTCTCATGTGGTGCGTAAATAAACAAAGAAGACGGTTTTCCGACGTGCGAACACGCGACGTATTATTGTCCATGCGCGAAACAGGGAAACTCCAAGTTGATTCCGCAAACTTCTATAGACTGTCTTTGCGATTTATTTATTGTCATCGCAAAGGCCAGACGTACTGTAAATTGTAAGCGTTTAAAATGGTAAATCCGTTGGAATCATCAGTATTCGCGGGATCAATACATCCTCTCCTTTGTATTTTCCTTTTATGATTGTTGCCTCAATGACGTTATTCATCAGCTTTTTCAAAGCCAGTCTTGTTCCATTGCATAGTCGAGGTTGATTAATGTTACGCAGCATGATGACAACTGATACTACTTTTAACTGCAAATTGTGAGGTGGTAATCCAGGCAATTCCAGTGAATTTAAAAACTCCGTGGGATAGTTGACTACGTCATCCTGGTTCATAACGGTGCCGACTGATTTGAAGGAAACCAACTGTCCTGAAAGAAAATTCTGAATGGTCACATTGAGATCCTCGACATCTTTATTTTTCGCTGCCAATATTGCTCGTTCACCCAGCCAATTATGGTTATTGAACTTTTGCGCTACATCTCGGAAAACACACTGAATAAGTTCATCTTTTGAATCAGTGATGTGACAGAAATCTGTGGGTAATGTGATGAATCCGGTCGAGGTGTCCATTGCAACTTTATTATTTCCAATATCTAATAACTGCTTCGCAAACACATTTGCAGTTTCATCATGTTGCAAAAATACTCGCATGTTAGTTGTTAATTGGAGTGTCTTTACGTTGCCACAAATTCGATGATTTTAGGCATACATTTAGTTCATCAGCAACAGTTGATCGGGGAATAACTGGAAGAGTCTGACGAAAATCACCTGACAACAGAATCATGGCCCACCAAAAATATTTTGGTTGTCACGAAGATCTTTTAATGTTCTGTCCAGCGCCTCCAGTGACTTCTTATGGGACATTGTGCATTCATCCCAAACAATTAATTTGCATACATGTAGGATCTTGGCCATTGTTGTAAATTGGTGTTTCGGTGATTTGCATGTTTAATGGTAATTTCACTTAACAGTAACTTAACAGTAAAGTGTCACTATCACAAAATATCAACAAAAAAAGAGCACACTACTTGGAATGTCACTATCACGAAGACAAAGGATCACAAAAGTAAAAAAAGTTCTCGCGCACGTAGCGATGATCGTCACTCACAAAGATAGAAGGATGCACTCATAAAATATCCTAACCATGATCGTAACACAATATCGTCAATCGTAATACTTTTTTCCGTGTTCTGATTTTTTTATTTATTTTTTTTGGAGTTTACCTTTAAGCCATAAATCTCCGTGTTCTGAAGTGCGACAGAATGATTGACATATTAGTTGGTTGTCAAATATTATGGTTGTGTTCAGAAACTTAATTTGTGATTGTGACAAAGCTTTAGATTTATCAAACTTAAAAAAATAATCTGATACAGTTACAACTGAAGTTAAGTTTAAAATTAAGTTTCGCGAAGCCGACCAAATTAATTGGAAATCAGTACTACTAATAGTTTAATACTTTTTTTTGTCACGTTCGCGATTCCCTTTTGTTTATTTTCGGAACGCGACATTAGATCCTCCAAAGCGCACGCGAAGAATATTTTCATAGATATGATTGAATTTGAACTTTATGCAGCGGTAATAAATTGCAAATTGACTCTTTGACGTTAGGAACACACCTAAATTGCTTAGACAACAGTGAGTGATTATAATTTAATATGAACTTTATTGAATAGCAATAAAGTTCAAATTGACTCTAGGAAACATTTTGTATGGGTCTATGGGAAATAGAAAAGGGCTGTTTTTAGGGGTTTCCCGGAAATTATTCGATTTTTTCTCGCCTTTTAAACCTTTCCAAGGCCTCCACAAACATTTCAAGACTAAGATAAGATAAATCCGTTCAGCCGTTCTCGAGTTTTAGTGATACTAACGAACAGCAATTCATTTTTATATATATACGTATAGAAGATGTACGTACGAGTATTGTGAAATAAAAAATATAAAAAGTTAATTTTTTTCTTAATAAAAATGTATTGATATAGCCAGAGGTTAGTATTTTTTTCTTTTAAATGTGTAATGAAATGAGAAATTTAAAATTATTGGCACATAATTTTAAATAAATCCAAAATACTAAAGTCATTTTTGCAATTTTTGAGCTTAAAAGTTTTAACATCTTACTATCTCCTAATAATTTGCTAAAGTTAAAATCACGGAAAGTCTACTTTAACTTTTAACAATTTTGCTAAATCCATATGAAATTTCTACACTTATAAGATAAGAGCAGTGGATGGGATGGCCCAGTCAACAGTTGGGAATTCCAATTAATAAGTCCGTTTAAGCGTAGTTGCTTTGTTTATTTTCACGCACTGTTACTTTTTAGACATGTTGGATGCTCGTTTTTTAATAAAAGGCAATTAGCAATTTACTAGTAAACAAAACGAAAAGAGAGGTTTAAAATTTTGGACTATCTTAGTAAATTGTTAAATATTTAGCAAATTGCTAATTAAACTAGTAAATTGTTAAACCCTTAACAATAGGTTGTTAAAAATTTTGCGCCATTGCTATTAAATTTTAAGAAAATACAAATATGTATTTAAATTTTTTCTCGTAGTTCCATAGGGGTTTTCCCCTACGCATTTTGCACTATATTAACCTAAATCATTTCCTTGAATTTCTATGTATTTTGAACTCTTCCTGACAAATCTCCTTTTGCACATCCAGCTGTTTCTAGGAGTGTGACCATATACCTACATCTGTCTACTAATTTAGCTTTTTTCAATGATCATTAAAATATTTTCTACTTGTGGTTATATATTATTGACTGGATATAATCTGTAATTTTTCATTTCGCTATAGGTAATATAATCTTTTTCCCGAAAAATAGTATCTCTTTGTCCATAGACCTTATCATTCATAATACCGTAAATACAACTCAGATTTGATATTTTCTTTAACGCGGTTGTACATAGCACCTATACAAATAATATACATATAAGGATTCAATATTTAAAAATTAAACTCTTTGAACAGACTCAAAAATAGTTTTAGTGACTTTCTAATTGTCTATTTTTAAAATACCCTCTACTTCCTAAAACATCACTATACTATATTTTGTATGTCATTATAACTTTGCCATTATATTTTGAAATGTACAGTCAGTATATTGTAAGTTTTTCCATCATAAATATTGCTCATCTGGGGCATTTGTTAGAAAGGGCACATTTTTCTCAAATTAGTGCTATTTTTAGCTAACATGTGAATAATATATATGTACATATACAAAACACATTCTATCATATATAGCAATACCATGGTGAAATGTGTGTTTAGCTAAAAGTGCAATGACCGCAACAGCAACCGATGTTTCTAAACAGGGCACTATATTTAAGCGCATCAAACATGGCCGCAACTTTCCAACATGACGCGCGATAATTTTTGTTTGCTTATATCATTGTGTTAATATATGCATATGCATATATGTAACATATGCATTTCCATACAAACATAGATAGATACATTTGAAGCAAATATTGTGTTATTATATTTCTTTCTGAATTATGTTTTTGTATACGAGTATCTTCTTTTAAATTGGTGAGATTCGGTGATTGGTGCAGGGCATGGTGAAAACATATGCACATTTTTAAAATTTTATATTGGAGGTAGGTATATTATATTGGAATATTATAGTAAACGCAACAAAAATATCAAGATTATTTCTAGTTCTTATTTTGGTAAAATCTCTATATAGAGGGATTATGGCAGTTATGGTCGTGCACTTTTAGATGCCATAAAATGTTATAATCAACTGTATTTCATGTATCTAATTATAATTATAAATAAACACCAATAGTAGGTATACAAAATCCTCTTGGTAAGCTTTCCGGGCTATTTATCCAGCTCTATCTTAGCGGAAATATGTGGCTAAATATAAGAAAACTAAAATGTGAAGAATTTAGCTCAGTCTGTTTTGTATTCATACATAAAGCTGAGGCAAAGTTTAAGCTGGATCTTTTAAGCTTAAGTTTTTAATGTTTTTTTTTAAGACGTGTGTTTTTCAATCTAGCAATACTTTATTCGAGTACCCGTAGCGTGATGGTTAGTGCGTTGGACTGTCATGCAAGAGGTCTTGGGTTCGATCCCTGCCTGTGCCACCTAACTTTTTTTCACGGGTACTGCCTCTTGCGAGGAATTGACAAATCTTCCAAAAGTAATTCTTGCCATGAAAAGTGCTTTCTCAAATTAGCCGTTCGGATTCGGCATATAAACTGTAGGTCCCCTCCATCTCTGACAACATTACTCGCACACAGGAATGGTTGAGATTTGTAAGTCACTAGGCCCTGGTTCTCTACGGACTGTTGCGCCACCTAATTTATTTATTTTAATACTTTATTCGGAGTTAGTCTTTTTGACAGCTGTCACTTGAATTATGTTTAGTTTGGTTTAGACTTACTCATGAATACCGTTTGCAAATGGTGCAAATTTATTAGCAAAATAATATGGTTCGGGTCGCGCCACGCATCTATTCATTCACTTGAAGGAAGCCTTTGGTGAGCGGATTATCTCCCGTCTTGGGCGTGATGATTGACGCCTTGGAAGGTAATAATCGGTACGTTATTGCTAATATACGGCCTAAATTCTATTAATTTTATATATATGCATTTAACATTAAATTATATGCATTGTATTCCTTCTTAAAAACCACAAGTCTAAAAAAAACACCCTTTCATTAAAGCTGTGACTCGCTAGCGTTAGATAACTTCCCATCCCGTCTGTCGATTTGTCTTGTTTAAAACTTTAACAAAATATTGAAGTCAATATCTTTCTTTGCTCTCCGAATACTTGAGTTGAAAACCATTTGTTATGAGCTTTTTGCTGTTTTTGTAGGTTTTCGTGTTTTCAAAAAAAAATTAAAGTTGATTTTGTTTTTAAATTAACTAAAAACTACCAACAATATTTTGAATATGACGAAATAGTTTGATTTCAAAATATATTTTTGTTAACGAGATTTTTAGTCGAAAACCAATAAAGTCAATAAGTACCTCCATTTATTTACGAGATATCAAGAATCGAACATCAATTTTTACCAATTTTGCATATAATTTTTTAAAGATCTTAATTTTTATGAAAAAAATGATTGTCGGATTTTTATTAAAATTCTACTTAATGTTGAAAACAGTATTTTCTATAATAACTTTTAGTAATGTTTTTTTTTATTTTTTGTAACTGTCAAATAGATTATGTATTCTCAAAATTTTACCAAATGTCAAAAACCTTATTTTTCGTTGTATAAAAATATGTTTAAGAGATAAAATTTTTTCAAAATTTTGTTAATTGGGTAACACGTCATAATATACAATATAAAATTTAATTCAAGTCTTATTGGTTCGTGAAATATTTTGGGTTAACCTAAATTTTCACTTTTTTTTAATTGCTATGGTAAAAAAATCACCCACTCAAATTTTTTGAGAGTCCTTTCTACATATTTCTACATTATTATCTGTATAACCAAGTTTATTTGAAGTCGATATCTCTACTGGTTCTTGAGATCTGGACGGACGAACGTACGTACAGTACACACGCACTCACAGACATTTTTCTAAAAACCTTTTACTTAGATTCTAGGGACCTTGAAACGTCGAAAAATGTCAACATTTTCAATTTGAAAAATCGGACCGATTACAATAACGTTCTATGGGAAGTTAAAAATTTATTGAAGAAAAAATGCTAAAATGTAGTTATCATGTTTTTTACCAAACACCACAGATACAGATATAAATTGAGCGGTCGTACAAAAAACAGAAGTCCATTATACAGAGTTAATTAATTTTCTCTTTAAAAGACTCAATTCGACATCAGCAATTAATCTTTTGCAATTATTTAATGAGAAACATTTTTCCAATCAATTTCTATTCAATACTTTCACTATTACTTCCTCAAATACAAATGCAAATTTGATTTAAATCCAACAGCTGTGTAGGTAGGTTTTAGGACAATCTTAACCTTCAAATTATTTAGGTGTCACAATATGCCATTTATTATATTCTAAAAAATATGTATAAGAATTTGAAGTAAGTACATCACTCAAATGCCCTTCGCTTGAGTGTATCATGTCATTAGAAAAGAGCTATAAGATGCCGGCGAAACTGCATCCGCATTTCTGAGAACAGGAAACGGCAAATAAAACAGCAACCCTTTAATTTAGCAACTCTTTTGCACTTTTATGCACATATAGATATATTTTGGTATATACCTAAGATGTAGAATACTATTTTATATACATATATCCTTGTCTCATAAACACATTTCTTTAAAATTAAAAACAAAATCGAAAGGGTTTAGCGGAAACGGCGGCGGCGGCGGCGGCGGCGGCGTAGTGTGTAATAAACATTTCTGTTAAATATATACCAAACATTATAAAACTGAAAACTAATCCTTTTTAACTACAAAAACCACTTTAGGTACTGTCTTTCCTAATTGAGGTGTCATAAAGTAACAATTTGCCACTCTATTGTATGAAAATCCTCAAAGGAAAACGTTTTCGTGCCGAACGTCCGTTCTATTCGGCCGGAGGTCATATAAATTTTTACAATGAACACACATAATTGTATTCAAACATTTTGCAGGCCAGTTTTCTTTTTTTTTAATGGTTTTATACCTTTCAGAGGATTCATGATTGACGGAAAATGAAAACAATGAACACTCAGGATTTGGTTTTCATTGATGAGGCGCTCCTGTTTTTATCTGAATTATTTTGTTAAAGAATTTACCTGCTTGATGTTTGCGGTGATGTTTTGACAGAGAAACTATTGAAGAAAAGAACATTTGTATTTACCCGAATGTATACCTACCTATTCCATAAAATACCATAAACAAAAGGGCAACAAAGAATGATTTTTATTATTTTTTGAGAATTTTTCAATGGAATCTCATATTTATATTGGGTATACATTGAGCGAAGGGTTAAAAATATGAATGTTATGACAACTTATTATTACAAAAAAGTGTATTTAAATATGAAAAATGAAAAGTCGAAGTCCTTGAAACCCTTCTAGCTTTGTATTATATAGGTATGATTCGATACAACGAAGATTCAAAATTTGTTTTAGTTATATTTACATAGGTACATATATGTATAAAAGCTCAAAACTATAGAATTTGTTTTAAAGTATAAAAATAAATATGATATTTATACCAAACATTGTAAAACTTTTAAGCACAATTTTTGGGTTTTAAAAAAAAACCTTCAAAAATATTGAGGTGTAAAAAATAAATTCGGTAAGCAAATTTATAAAACTATGTTTTTGGGTGAAAATTCTTTTTGTTTTGGTTAGGTATATTGTAGGTATGTATATTGTAAAATGAATGATGCTAGAAGGAAGATATCTTATCATAAAATGCTCTTAGCACAACTTGTGTAGACAACAACTACGTCAATCCGTTTTTATAGATTTTAGTTAGATATAATATACAAAACCGTATTGCCTTTTCTGAAAATTGCGAAAGGAAGATTTGGAATATTTCTTTGGCATCTCAAATATCTTAATGTAAAAAGGGTGAGAAGTACCCAAAAAATCTAAGGCATTTGAGATACCACAGAAGAAGTACAAGTGAAAATTTGATAACTTACATAAGAAATTTCAAAAAAATCCTTTGAAATCTCCCTCATAACAAGAACTGTTTATAAATTGAAGGCGTACTGTCAAAGTGTTAAACATCATTTTTCTAAAAAATAAGGTAAATGGAGAATTTCGAAAAAGTACCACTATGCTCGCCTTTATAAAAAAAGTGATAGATTTTAAAATGTTCGAGGTAGGTTAGGTTATAGGTTAAAGTGGCTGTCCGTGATGGAGTAGGACACACTTAGGCCAGTTTAATAGCCCATTGTAATACCACACAAATATTGAGGCTTTTTTCTAAGTTCAATGAAACCAGTTTGAGTCCCTTACGAAACGTGAGAGGCTGATTATGTCAATATGATTGAGATCGTTATAGAAGAATTCACCTAGGTAATTCTTACGTTTTTGAGCTAGAGCAGGGAATGTACAGAAGAGTTGCAGAACTGTTTCCTCCTCTTCCTTATCCATATAGCTTCTGCCAAGGGCGGATCCAGACTTTTAATCAGGGGGGGTCACACACTTAGATGAGTTTTTACTCACAGCTTAAAAATGTTCTTTAATGTTTTGTAAAGGAGGCTAACAAAATTTAAATAACATAATGTGCATCTTAACCTTACCTTAACACATTTCAACACGACTGTCAAGTTAGCACTACATTTTTCGAAATTGAAAAAACTGAGTATGCAGTTAATTGTAGCTTTTTTGTTGTAAATTAGTTGTGGAAAAAAAAAATTTGTAGCTCGACGATTTTTCAAAAAAGTGGTATGTAGGTAGTGCTAGGTTGATATCAAGTTAGCACTACACTTTTTGATTTTGTTAAAACTAAGTACGCAATTAGTTGACAATTATTTGTTGTAAATTAGTTGTGGAAAGAAAAAAATTCCAAAAAATTTTTTTACTTTGATTTTTTTAAAAAAGGGGGGTATATAGTGCTAACTTGACACCGTGAGTCCACCCATAAAACAAGGATATTCGAAAATGTAACGATGCAATTAATTGTAGCTTTTTTGTTTAAAATTAGTTGTGGAAAGAAAAAAATTCCAAAAATTAATTGCATCGTTACATTTTCGAATATCCTCGTTTTATGCGTGGACTCACGGTGTCAAGTTAGCACTACATACCCCCCTTTTTTAAAAAAAATCAAAGTAAAAAAAATTTTTGGAATTTTTTTCTTTCCACAACTAATTTTAAACAAAAAAGCTACAATTAATTGCATCGTTACATTTTCGAATATCCTTGTTTTATGGGTGGACTCACGGTGTCAAGTTAGCACTACATACCCCCCTTTTTTAAAAAAATCAAAGTAAAAAAAATTTTTGGAATTTTTTTCTTTCCACAACTAATTTACAACAAATAATTGTCAACTAATTGCGTACTTAGTTTTAACAAAATCAAAAAGTGTAGTGCTAACTTGATATCAACCTAGCACTACATACCACTTTTTTGAAAAATCGTCGAGCTACAAATTTTTTTTTTCCACAACTAATTTACAACAAAAAAGCTACAATTAACTGCATACTCAGTTTTTTCAATTTCGAAAAATGTAGTGCTAACTTGACAGTCGTCATTTCAACTAGGGCCTAGTGGCTTACAACTCTCAACCATTCCTATGTGCGAGTACTGTTGTCAGGGATGGAGGGGACTTACAGTTTTAAGCCGAATCCGAACGGATAATTTGAGAAAGCACTTTTCATGACAACAATTACTCTTGGAGAATTTGTCAATTCCTCGCAAAAGGCAGTACCCGCGTAAAAAAAACTTTAGATGGAATAGGCAGGGATCGAACCCAAGACCTCTGGCATGACAGTCCAACGCACTAACCATCATGCCACGGGTACTACAAGTAAACAAAATACAGCACTAATAAATCATTAAGTATGTATTTGGTCAATCTTATTTTATTCAATATATATTTGCAACATTTATTTGGATTGAAATTAAAAAGCTATACAAATCTTCCAATTTAAGACCATGTCAGCACTTCAGATTCCGTTGGTTCGGATTATTTCGTTTTTGAACGAAGGCCAAAATGAAGCATTTAGATGTGCCTGAGGACTAAAATGAAGCATTTTGATGGGCCGGAACACTAAATGTGAGAATGTGTTTGGTTTTTGCATCATTTCACGCACACTTTCTCACATTTAGTGTGCAGTTAGCTTGTAGGCAAACCGAAATGTCAGTATGAGATTCCCATCATCTTGTTAAATGGAGTATTTTTGGTTTAAATTTCAGTTCTAGAGCATCCAAAGCAAATTCACTTCAAAAGTAGATTTATTTAATTTTTTAAGATCTTTTGTATTCAACAGAAAATTAATTTTGAAAGAAATAAAATACACGACTGGGTCATTAGAACTTGCTAATTTCTCCCAAAAAGTCGGTTTAAAAATATTTCCTATATTTTAAAATTTAAAAATGTACCTGCAAAATAAGTTTTTCTCAAAAATTTAAATGCCATTTCATTTTTCAAAAACTCTAGATTAACTTTTTTTTTTTTTCGAAAATCATTTTAAATTTAAAATTTTGTCTTAAAAATATTTTTGGTAAGCATTAAATAAAGTGCTTATAAATATATGTACATTTAAATTTCGTTAAAAAATGTTGACCCCTTTCTGAGATATCGAATTTTGTAAACAAAATTAATATTATTTTTTAAAATTTAAAAAAATGACATTTTTGATCATCAAAAATCATCATTAATTTAATCATTTGATCATCGACAAGAACTTGCACAAAAAGAGAAGATAATTGAAATCGGTCCATTAGTTTTTGAGAAAACTTAAAAACAAAATAAAGGTTATGAGGGGTACCCTTCTGGAGCAATACCAAAATATGTTTCTCTTGTAGAAAGAATCCAAATTAAGAATTCAAAATTTAGAGAAAGTTTTAAAAAAATCACATATTTTAACAAACAAATTTTTATGGGAAGTGCTGTTATTTTTCGTATTAATAAAATGAAAAAAAAAAACGCCTTACGCCAATCGGCTGAAAACCTTAATTTCAATCAACACAATTGTTTGGACTGTAGGCGCCAGGACAGATAGACAGACGGACATAATCGGGGTACCCAATTTTTTCGACTTCGCTACCATCGTAATGTCATGTTTGATTAAAAGCTCTAGTTCGAATTTTTTAAATAATGCAAAACTTGCTACATAGTTCCTACATGTCGCAAGTAAAAATCATTTCAATGATCACTATGTATGTCAAATTTTGAGATGAAATCTTTACTTATAAAGGGTGTCCCAAAATTAACGCAAGATTTGAATTTGCCGCCATTTGTGGAGTGAAGTGTTGGCAACCCTGAAAAAAAGCAATTTGACAGCTAACAGTATAGGGTTATTAAAAATGGAGCGTTACACGAGAGAACAACGTGTCTTCATTATTAAAGAATATTTCAAAAATAGTGAAAGCTTGGCGGCTGCAGTTCGAAAATTTCATACAAAATATGGTCGGAATAGTGTTTTAACTTCGTCAACTGTGAAGAGGTTAATTGAAAAATTCATGGAGACTGGATCCGTTGGAGACGCCAAACACACTGGTCGTCCAAAAACAAGCCGTTCAAATGTGAATGTCGAAGCAGTGCGTGAGAGTGTTGCTGACAATCCAGGAACCTCAATTCGACGTCGTGGACAAGAATTGCAAATTTCAAGAACCTCTCTACAGCGTATACTCACCAAAGATCTGTGTCTTCATGCTTACAAAAATCCTAGATCGTGTGATTTAACACCATTAGACTTCTTTTTATGGGGTTATTTGAAATCACAAGTCTATGTCAACAAGCCCACAACCACCCGTGCATTAAAGGAGGAGATTCAACGCTGCATCAACGAAATTCAGCCACATTTATGCAGAATGGTCATGGAAAATTTCAACAAAAGAGTGCGCATGTGCATGCAAAGCCGTGGAGGCCATTTGTCCGATGTGTTATTCCATACATAACCCTATCCTATGTACTTTACGAGTCAATAAAAATATAACTATCAAAAGACTAAAAACGGCGTTTTCTATTTAATTCAAATCTTGCGTTAATTTTGGGACACCCTTTACAACTTAACTGTATAAGCTTTATGGCTCATATGACCCCCCCCCCTGATGGTCCATTGGTCAAAAGTTGATGAATTTGTGCTGTGTTTTTGGAATAAGGCTGAATATCCGATTCATATTATGTTCGTGGTCCAGTCTTCAGTTAAAAGTACTTTTAGCAACAAAGTTTAAGGAAGTAAAATACAAATTTTGTTTTCATATACACAAAATATATAGGTAATTCAAAATATAATGGGGGTCATATCCATTAACGCAATACGATTATTTTTGAATTGAAGGGAATTCTACGAAAAAACAAACAAATTATCTCCCAGGGGGTTTATGACCCCTACGACCCCTCCCCCCTGGATCCGCCATTGGCTTCTGCAAAAGTAGTTTGAGAATACGCCTAGCGGCGGCGGCGGCGCGGCGTGGCGTGTTTTTCTATTAGTTAGTACCCGGTTATGACACCGGTTATCGATCTGCTTAGAGATAGCAAGCACCTTGAGCGCTTTAAATCTAATGTAGGTCAAATGTTTTTGTGACCTGACACATGGTGATGTTATTCCACCTGATGTTTGCCTTTTCATAGCGTCTTGCATTAGCAATAGTTTACATGTAGCGATTGGTATGCCAGCATTAGCCAAACGTGGCAGAATGGGTTGTACTGGTACCATTTCTGGCGAGTTCATCTCCCTTACAATTTCCTGGAATGTCTCTATGGCCCGGCGGCGGCGCCCAGATGTTCGAGGTAAACTATATATAATGTATCCGATACTGAATTTTTAATATTCTAATGGTCTGCATAAGAGAATAGAACAAATTTTGGGAGTAAAAATATATAACAAAAATTGGTAATATAAAGTCGTAGAGCAGTGGCGATTCCTGGTCACAGCGTTAGGGTTAGCTGCTTTTTTCTAGAGGTTCCAGATAAGTTTTCAAGAATAATAATTCGATTTATTCAAATCTTTCGCCCTGGGATTAATCATCGCTAAATGCAGAAAATTTTTCATCAATTTTTTTATTAAAGTAATATCGGAAAACAATATATACATAATAATGATAATGTGGACTTTAATTGAATGTCTCAAGTCTCGTCCAGCATAATTGCGCCAAATTCTGACTGTCTGATTCTATTGGAAATTTTATTGCGTAAAAGGCCAGCAACAGCTTTTGTTAAATCACTGTGGATAAGCATTGAAGTCCTGTAAGAACTGTTGCTGTTGTTTCCAGGTGATGCGATAAAATTGGATCATATTGTTTTAGTAAATTGAGTAGTTTAATATATGTAGTTGCCTTGAACTTGGTTCATTGTGGCCTCTAAAGGACAACTTCGGGTTTGCAAGAAAGCATGCGTGATACAGGAAAAAAAGGCTAGCAAAACAATTTCTTTTGATTCTCGCAACCAGCTAGCCATTTTCAAAGGGAATATTGATTTTCGCTAAAGGTTCAATTATTCTCTCTGTTTCTATACTTGTGTGTTGATTTTGAATCTGTTAGGTTTCGACATGGAAGCCCATTATTAACTTTTAAATGTTTTTTCTAATAATTCTTCAATTATGGTCTTTGCTTGCATTTCATTTCAGTTCCTAGATCATGAACATTCCAATATCATGAAAATAAAGTATCTATTTTTAAACAAACAAAGAAGAATGGTTACAACGTCGCATCTCATAGCCTAAAACCGGATACATAATATTTTATATAAGATATGAAAAACATTTAAAATAATAATGGTATAGCAAAGTGCAGAAATTGTTTCGTTTTTTTTAAATACAATTAATTTACCTGGTCATAGAATTGCAATTATATGGTTTTAAAGTCAAATTAAATTTTTTATTGAATACTATTTGCGAATTAAACTTCATACATACATACATAGTTTGTATTATATACTTTTTATTTGAAAAAGAATTGAATTTGAACTAATGCAGGTGCATAAGTCGTTATGTTATTTTACATATTTTGTTTTGTTTTTCGTTTTGGTAATTTTCAATTTAAAGTCATATAGTATTCAGTTTTTTTAAAGAATTAATAAGAGCAACGAATTCTGAGTGAAAAAATGTATTTACTTTTTTTTTTATCCTTTTTTTTCCAAATATTGACTTAATAGTTTTTTTTGTTTTGATAATTATGAATTAATATCACTTAAAAACTGCTTGATTGAAGAACCCATTGGCTTTAAAAAATGTATAATTCTTAGTTGTGAATATTACTTTTGTATTAAAAGTAAAATGTTTGTTTTAAAATGAGTGTTCTCAACAAATCTGGTAAAATAATTTCCTAGTCTCTTGCATATATGTATGAATTGGTATAGACTTATATTAATAATAACTACAATATAAAATATGAACATAAAACACAATCATAACACATCAAATTCTTAACTAGTGAAAATCACTTTCTGAAGTACCCAATTTTCCTTCCAGTCTAAAAGACAATTCCAAACAGAAACTACTTCCTATTAAAAAATTGAAAAATCCACCTATGCTCCAAAATCTGTGTGCCATTTTCCTTTTACTTACATATGGACTCCAAAGAACATTATTTTCTCTAAAACCAGCGCTCACTGGCGAACATGCTCTTGTTCGCTAGATTCTTGTCGCGCTGGGCCAATTTCGCTACCAAACCTAAATTTCACACAAATAAATAACCTCGCACAATTTTCTGCTTTTAAAAACAAAGATGGTATGAATAGTTGCTGTGTTCGAAGATCATGTTGGAATCATCGGTCTTGTTCATCCTCAAAAAGTCCATACGAAGTTCAAAGAGAGGAGATATCAAACTCTTGGTCGCGCCTGGTCTTCCTCTCTGTTGTGTGTCTTTAATGTGTACCTGTATAATTCGCCTGGTTATCGCTTTTTTTTAGCTTACCCTTCTACTTATTTTTACAGGCTTTTATTTGAATGTGTGTATTTATCTGTTTGTGTAGAATGTATGAGATTTGATAGCGCAAACTTTTGCGATGCCCAAAGCCCAATGTTTCAAGATAGATTAGGTATTGTATGAGAGTTGTATTGCATAAAATGAAAATTATTTGTAGAAAATTCACTTTGATTGCATGTTAAGTACAACTGAATTTTTTAACATAATGGTCAACTGTTGAGTTGGTTACCAATTACCAATAATAATATACATATTACAAAATTAGATTTATTCTAAAATTCTTGGTTTAACCATCAGCTAACTATGAGAAATCGCCCCTGTCGTCGAGATAAGAATACTATAATCATATCATGATGCTAATTATAAAGGGTGTTTTTTTAGACGTGTTGTTTTCAAGAGAGGATTAAAACGCATACATATATAATTTAATGTTATGGCCAAGAATTAAGCTTTATTATAAAGATAAGTGTTTTCTATTCCTAGAGGCCCAATTTTCTAACAACCTTTTTGCAGCAAATGGGGCCGCATGTCAGCAATAACGCGCGGAATATTCTCTTCCAAAGCGTCAATCATCTCAGACTTAACTGCGTATAGGCAAACGTCACATAACCTCACAACAAAATAATGCAGCGGCAATGTTAAATCTTGGAGGACATAGGTACCACAGGCCCACGCAGTGATGGTACATGAAAAAAAAAAAAATCCCTACGGTATCCACAAAAAATCCCTACTTTATGAACTTTATCCCTACACCTATAAAATCCAAAAAATAACACACTTAAGGAAAGAAAAATAAGATATTGGTTTATGATTTTATTTAACTTTTTTAATGATTATAGCATTTTATAATAATAAATAAAATAAATAAAGGAAAACTTCAAAAAATTAATTATATACATACATAAAAGCTGATACAAAATATTTACACATGGTGATCATATAAATTGGTTGCGGACATTTTTTAATGTGATTGTCTCTAGTTTCAAATGATACACAACTTAAGTTTTCATCTTGCAATGATGATCTTATTATACAAATTGAGTTAAGATTTTCGTGGCTCAATTTGCTTCTTTTTTTTTGTGCGAACATCAGTAACGATCAAAAAAATATTCTCTGCTTCAGCATTGGCATGGGGAAGTGCCAGGACATATTTAGCAAGATTGGACAAAATCGGAAGAATAGTTTCTTCATTAAAATTTTGTATGTTATTTATTTTATTCCAAAATTGCACAACTTCTAAACCTGCCAAGTTGCTTCTTTCTTTTTCGAAAAAGTTGAATTCGATTCAAGATTCCACTCTTGCAAAAGCGCATTGATATCTAAGGAAAGTTTTTGGGACAGAAGCTCAAAACGGAACTTAGATCGGTCCCCATCCAATCCTAATACAACTCTAGGATTCAAAAACCCAAACTCTGAAAATATTAGAAATTTTAATGGGTAACGTTGTTGGATCTCTTCTAAGGTCACACTCTGGGCCTAAATATATTTCTTCTATTTGTAATGTAACATGAAGTGATCTTACATTTCAGTTGACTTTGAGTTCAGGCCTTTTAATAAAATTTTGTCCCAATTGAAAAAAAAATGTTGATTGATTCTTTATGTAACTCATGTATAAGAGGTTTTTTTTCGATTGATATTTTATATATATTATATATTTTGTGTGGTAAGCTGTTAAGATTGAAAAAGAAAAAAATGGTTAATAGTAAAATTGTAAAAATCCCTACGCTTTCATAGAAAATTATGATATATCAAAAATCTGTCCTTTTTCCCCTACGGTGTCTTTTTCAAGACAAAAATCCCTACGTGTAGGGATTTTTCCCTACGTGTACCATCACTGGGCCCACGAAGCAAGATAAGATGATCAACAAAAGTTTTCTTCAATTGGTTAAATCTAACCTCGGTATTTTTCCTTTAAAACATCTGTACTTTTATAATATTTTAAAATCATTTTTTCAAAGTAAAGGTTATAATAATGTAAGAGCTCTTAAGATAGCTAGTTTGAGCTCTAATTTACGTCGCGTCGTCTCGTGAATGTTCCTAGAATTTTTAAATCCCACTTTAGCAATTTTTATACGGTTACTGCACCCCGCTTATTTATAATAGTCGTCGCGTCGGTAATAAATTCGTACGATTTGCAAAATTTGTACAGTAAGTCTAAATCAAGTGACAGCTGTCGAAAAGATTTTGAATGATGGTATACATTAAAGGAAATTGGCAATTTTCAGGAAATGTGATAACGCACCAAAAAACTTTAAAAAAATAGTATGTTGGGATTTTTAGATAATTGAGCTTAAGGTTTGCATTATAATTTCTAACGTATACCTATCATAAAGGTAGTAATAATCATATCAATACAACTTTCAAATCTAAACCGTTCTATATCAAAATTTCATAAAACAACAAATGTATGTACGGTATACCTACGCACTTCGTACACAACAAAATTTATTCTTAATAACAGACAAAAATAAATAATTAGCTGAAACAAATGTTTAGAGTAATTAAATTTTTACACTTATGGATCTATTACGTATGTATGTAGGTACCTACTTAGTTCGGACACGAGGAATAGAAAATGATCTACGAAGTTATAGGTACAGACCATTATAAGAAAAGTTTGTTTAAGAAAACAAATTGTTAAGAAATATTATGATTGAAATTTATACTTATTTAATTTTAAATTTAAAGTTTAGGTTGAATTTTAAAAGAAATTCAGATTTATGTACATAAGCAATGACAAATGAGTAGAAACCTTTCTAGACCTACAATTTAAAATATAGTGGGTACATATAAGGAAATGTTTTATGTTGAACTATCTACATGCATAAATATGACTCATAATTACTTACTTGAAGAAATATCCTTGTAGTTCCCACCGGTTTCTATAATTATAGTTTCCATTTTGATGCAATTCTAAAAATAGATTTTATTGGTAAGAACCTATTCGAAGTTCTTTATTGAAGACAAATGTGTGTTCTTTATTTAAAAAAAAAATATTTACATTCGCATCAATGTCGTAGAGATTCACTTTAATTTATATGAGTTCATAATTAATCTTGTAGGCATACAAAAATATGTATCTACCCACCTAGAGGTATAAAATATATAGATAATACCAAAACACATGAAGTGCAGTTAAGGAAATGACAATTTCCTTATTCCTCAATGCACAAAAAGTAATATTTAAGTGATCGCAAATATTAACAAAAGTTCAAAATATTTCGATTTACAAATGTACCAACTTATGTAGGTACCTACATACATACATATATGTATATAACTTATATAAAAGGTCTATAAAATGCTTCTATAATTAAATCACTCGCGGAAAATAAAAATTAACCTCACATTAGGTACACATTTTTGACAAAATAAACCGAAAATATGGTTTATATTAAATTGACCTAGACATAGTTTTTACTGAAGTGTGCGTTTATTTTTTTACCACGCAATATTATTTTTGCGGTTTACAATCAAACAAACAATGTTCTGTTTTCGTTTTTTTATCTATTATACGTTTAAAGGGCACATATTTTAAAGAAAAAGCACTCACTTATTTTGTTTTTTAACAAACCGAGTAACCACGCGCACTTTTGGCTCCAAATTAAAAGTAAAAACAATAATTCTTGCAAAAAAATTCGTCACATCTAAAGTGAATTGGATTTGCAAAAGTATCTAAAGATGTACCTAGCTACATATAAGTATATGTATATAAAAAGCTACATACAATCATAATTATGTATAGATACCTACATATATAATAAACGTACTTATGTAAAGTTTACAAATACTTCTTCGTCCAGATCTTTTTTTTTTTTTCCTGGTAGATATGTTTCATGACGCTTCGCAGCGCTGCTGTGCGCTGATGTTGTAATGTAAAATTTCTCTTACAACTTGTGCGCGGCAAGCTTTTTTCTATAACTTAAAAAAGAATATTATGTACCTATGTATGTTGGTAGGCAGTACCTATACGTACCTAAATGTAAGCTATAACCTATCTAAGCTATGGCTATCAAGAGTTTAGAACTTAATTCTCAATTCATATACATACATACGTACGTATTTACTATATTAGACTTTTAAGCCTAAAGTATGGACAAATAAACTGACCTTGAAAAGGTCTATTTGGCTGGGCTTTTATAGTAAACATACGTATTAGGTATAGATACATATTTCGTCAGTTCTTATGAGTTGAGTATAGGTATATGTATAGTTTTATGAAAACGTATAAGGTCTCGCAAATACATGTGTAGCTACAATTTACATGAGTGGTATACCTACCTACATACATATATTTATGTTTTAGATTTAATAAACAAAATGTCACCTACACAATCAAATAGAAAAGGGAAGCTTTTTAAATAATTTTGTTCTCGTTGCCTTTTAGAAAAATATTTTATGTTCTTCATAACACGTGAACGTTTTTCTTCTAAACTTATTTTTGTTGAAACGAGAAAAATAAATAAAATTATTTTTATTTTAGTTCTATAAGAATCAGTGTTTCATTTCATTTTATTATTTTTTGTTTAAAGTTATAATTATGTTTACTATATTGCTTTCCAAGTGACAAAACAATTGTAATTTTTATTTATTTTGTAGTCATTTAATTAAAGAAAAAAAGTAAATTTTGGTGTTTTAATCTTTCATAATCTATCATATCATACATAGTTGAAATCTAATAAATTGTTTAGAATATTGTTTATATGTACAATGTTGATTATGTTGCAAAATTATTCATTTTAATATAATGGAAAATAAATATCGTGCATCCATTTGTCATCTTATCAAGCAGCCATTATACATTTCTTTTCCATTCGCCATTATATAACCAAAAAAGAAATACCTACGTGAGTGATTTTTGCCATAAACATACCACACAAGCACAACACACATAAACTTGAACTTGAAAAATTTCAAGTTCAAAATGAAACTGATCATTGTATTGTGTGGCAAAAATAAAAAGCGCCAACGCCTCTCCTCAGAAGAACCGAAAACCAGCACGTTAGCTTCATTCAGCAATAATTTCACTACTTTTTCTTTTTGCCTGCTCAGCTCATACTTAACCATAACCATAACCTACCACAATGGTTCATCCGTTGTGCGGCGAGACGAGATAGCGAAAAAATACGCACGAGAAAACGAACTTGAACAACGAAGATACTTCGCAAAATTTCGTTAGCAAAAACGAAGTTTCACGAACCGGTACGAGTGCGAGCCTATATCTGCAAAATAACCAATCAGCACATTGCAAAAATAAAGCTTTTTGTTGGTTTTATTTTGTGCGAAAAAAAGAGCTTTTTTGTTGTTTCTTTTGTTGTATTATAATGTCGTTATCTCTTTTACGCATAAGGAATTTGCTATCTTGTTTTGCAAAAGCTATGGAAGGGGTGCTTTATTAGAGCAAGTCAAAATATTCGCCAATGACAAAATTGCATGGATATTTTGTTGTTGTTTAGTTCAACTTTTTGCGAGTTTAAAGCACTTTTCTTATTTTCTGTTTCAATTCCAGTTTTTGAAAGAGTGTATTTGTATTAAAGTATGTATAGTATATAGATATATCTACAGTGGTTTTGGGTGGTGGGAGAACGATGTTAAATATAGAACGAGAGATGAAACTGATGGCATTTAAATAAGATGGATTCTTTTGTTGCTGTTCCAGGACATAAATACATTAGGATTGTCATAATATGCTACTTTGGTGGAAATTCTTAACTCTGATAGAAGAAAAAATGTATATGTAGGAATTTAAAGTATCTAGTTATGATTAATATCTATAATATATTAAATTCTCCTGTCACAGTGTTAGTTGGGCAAGAGTACGATAACTTAGGCGACAAGATATTATAACGGAATTTGTTAGAACAGTTAAAAATAAGCATTTTTTACTATGGGACCGGGAGGGGGGGGTCTATCTCCCCCCGTTTAGGCGGTAGGGGCAATTTAAAAAAATTATTATTTAAAATGGAAAAAAATAATTCAAAAATAACTTTGATACTTACAATTAAGTTTTATACATTTTTTTAAAGCCAACATTCTGTTCTATTAGCCAGTTTTTAAATCAAGTCAAAACTATGCGTAGTTTTTGAACAATTTAATTTTAAACTCAAAATTTGAGTAAAAAAAGTGAAAAAAAGGTTTAAAGTGTAACTTTTTCAATACTTCAAGATCAGCGCCGGCCCCAGCCAAACTTGCGCCCTGTGCAAGATTTGTAGAAAGCGCCCCTTTTTTATATTTTTTTTACACATAAACTGATACACAAGCATAAGCCTTTCCCAGATTAACCCTGATACACAAGCATAAGCCTTTCCCAGATTAACCAGGAGGTAGACTTTCAATGCGTTTTTTTTATTGAGGTATCCCCAGGAGGCCTAAACCATTAAACTAAAACGCAGCGAAGAAATGAGCAGAGGGGAAACTTTTAAACTTGGAAACTTACTTTTCTGGCCTTACATTTTGCAAATTCAGAAATGAGATCATCAAAGTCTAAAGAACTAAAGAATTTAATAATTTCTTTTCAATGGACATTATAGATAAACCTACCAATCTCTCTTGAGTCATGGTTGTCTTAAGATAATTTTTAATAATTTTAAGTTTAGAAAAACTACGTTCTCCTGAAGCTACCGTGACTCGTGACCGGGATTGTATTAAGAATTTGGAGAGAAATTACTAAATTCGGGGCAAAATCTTCAAGGTTTGAACTAAAAATAAAATTTAACACATCTAAACTTGAGCTGTGTCGTGTAACAAGCTGGGATATTACGGTAAACTCTTGAAACAATTCTTCTCCAACTATATCTTTAAAACTACTTTATGTTAAAACATTCTGCAAATTAAGGCATGAAGCACGTACATTTTTATTTTTTAAACATTCGCTTATGTTACTTAAAAATGAAAAATTGATACTATACGTATCAAACCTTTCAAGTATTTAAAAAAAAAAAATCAACTTTAAATCTTTGTTTCGGGTCTAATATAGTTTCAGGACATTCATAAGCATAAAGTATTTTTCTCCGTTGAAATCGCAATGATGAAGCTACAGGAAACATATTTGGTATTTCTAGGGAACTAGCAATACGCTCGGTTAATTGAACATACTTACTCATTAAATTTTTCATCGGAACGCATTAAAATCAAACTGTTTTTTGTATTTTCTAAAACTGTTATGCCAGTTGACAAATTAACGGACGGACTTTGCAAATATTTACTAGTTTAATTTATATTTTCTAAAATATCAAACCAAATTAGCAGGCAGCAAATAAATGTAAAATCAAAAGTTTTATTTCCTAACGATTCTGCAATGTTTTTTGCCTCTAGATTTTTTAATTCTATAAGGGCTTCATATATTTCTTCTTAATTTGTTTTTAAAGGCCTTAATGCGTCTAACCTGCTCTCTCATCTAGTCTCAGAAGGGGGTTTCAAAGTATGACTTGGAATTTTTTTCTTATAAATATCCCACCTCGTTATGGAACATTAAAAAAAGTTATACAAACATTGAATTGTATCGAAAAATTTAACTGCATAAAATAAGCACCGAGCAGCATCATTAACCACTAAATTTAAGGAATGCGGGCAACATGAAACTAAAAATGCTCTTGGTTCCAGGGTTCGAATTCGATTCTGAACACTCGCTTCTTTTCCTTTTATATTCGAACCATTATGTATGTATGTATGTATGGATGTACTTTATTGAGATTTTTTTTTTACACTTAGGTATGATTCTTAATTCTATGTACCTATACTATACATAGTTATTTCAATAGCTTGTTATTAATTTGCCGACTTAGAATTGGTCAGGCTACACAGTTTTTATTTTATATTAATTTAGTTTATTTTTGTAAAGCACATTAGTTGTTTCTTAGACACAGTCTCTTAGTTTTATAAAATTACGTCCACTCAACAAGACGAAGCCTATTCGAACCATTATCATAACTTTGGCTTTGACAGTTAGATACTTATTAAAATTTCATGTAATTCAAGCTTGTCTAAAATCAACTGAGTCAGTCACATTACGGTCTTGTCACAAAATACGTCACTTCTATTAAAAACTGATAGCTATGTATTTAATATTAATTAACAACAAAGCGAAAAAACAATTGCAACAATCTGCATTCTGCAGACTAGATATGCATTAAAAGTAGCCGTTACAACAGTCATTAACTTTCACAAAAAAAAAAAAAAAAAAACTGCCTGTGCAAGAACAATTCGACTCCACATAGAATCATCCCTCTTTAATTTTTTAGCTCTATGCTCCTTTTCCATTCTATTATAAATTTCATCTGTAATCAGGCACTTAACTCTTACACAGTGTGCAATAAGAAAACCTGCACGCTCTGACCCATATGATTCCGTATAAATAAGTTTTTTTTAAATATCTCCCATGTTAGTTTCGATAATCAGTGTGCAAAAAAGAAAACTTGCACATCAATTGACCATTTGTAGCAAAGACACCTACCTACCTCATTTCCAAATATTTCACCCTGTTCGTACAAGAGAAAAAAGAAAAAATCTCAACACAAAAAAGTTTCATGCAAGAGAAAAAATCTCAATACAAAAAAGTTCTATGCCATCTCATATGTGCAAGATATATTTTATGCACACCGAGTCCCAAAATTAACATAGAGAGTATGACAAAGCAAAATACTTATTCATATTGAATCGTATGGGCTAGTACGTGCAGGTTTTGTATCACGCACGTTCCTGAATGTGAGTTCTCATCTACAAAGAAAACAACAAAAAAATGTCTCCGAAAGAAGAGAGCAGGTAGGTTGCTGTTCTACTTTCTACTACAAATACTAATCAAAGACACTCCATACATTTTTGTTGTTGTTGTTTTTTTTTTTGTAGATGAGAACTCACATTCAGGTACGTGCGTGATACAAAACCTGCACGTACTAGCCCATACGATTCAATATGAATAAGTATTTTGCTTTGTCATACTCTCTATGTTAATTTTGGGACTCGGTGTGCATAAAATATATCTTGCACATATGAGGTGGCATGGAACTATTTTGTGTTGAGATTTTTCCTTTTTTTCTCTTGCATGGAACTTTTTTGTGTTGAGATTTTTTCTTTTTTTCTCTTGTACGAACAGGGTGAAATATTTGGAAGTGAGGTGGTAGGATTTTTAGTTCTGCGATATTTTGAGTTAAATTTTCATTGAATGCAACAATGAAAGTGATGTTAGTTAGTGCGCAAGAGATAACTTAGGACAGTTGTGATGGATGTTTTTTTGAGATTATTTTAAGAATGTTTGTGGTTAAAGAATGGCAAATAGTAGAACATATTTGTTTGCAAGATCAGATTACATTTTCTTGCTCCTGGTAATGCGCCCCCAGAATTCTGCGCCCTGTGCATTTGCACATCTTGCACATATGCTTTGTCCGGCCCTGTTCAAGATTATCTACCATTGTTTTTATTTCAGAATTTATTGCTCTTATTTGTTTTTGATCAAAAACTGAAAACTAGATGATTTTATGTCTTTAGTTTTTGAGAAAATTGAAAGTATGTAACTATTTTTTAATTTAATTCTTTTTTTTTGCTTGAGTGGTCTTATTTTGATAGTAACAATGGTAGGTGCGAGTTTGGGTGTATGCAACAGTGGGATCTGTTAGGGGGGGCATGCTGCCCCCCTGCAACCCAAGGGGGCAAGGTTCGGTGGGTGCAAGATGGGTTGCATGCTAAGTTTCTTTTGCATTTAAATAAGCTGGATTTAAGAAAAATTAAATCCATATTCGATTATTACTATATCAAAATAAGACTACGTTTGTTAAGTTCTTAACGAAATGAACAAATAATCAAAAAAATAAAATAGACGAAAAATAACTCAAGGAGAAGACGACGCACTAGTTTGAAGGTTTTCACAAAACTGACTTTATTGTTTAATAGAATTTACATTTCTTGAAAATGATGAATTATGAAAAGTGCAACTATACAATAAAAATTCCAAGCGTGAGAACAGATGAATGGCAAATATCAAAAGTGGAACACGAGAAGCGTGAACTACAAAGTTTTCAACTGTTCACACACTTGAATTAATAACAGAAAATAATATTTTGTTGCACCTACCTATGCAAAAATGATTTACAAATTAAGATGATCCATTTGGCCTTACAATACTACTGGCCGCATGGTTTAAGGTAAAAAGAAAAAAAGTTAAAATGAAATTTGAATGAAATTTGAATGAAATTTGAACAGTTAATACTTAAGCAAGGAAAAAGTAATTTCATTAAAATATTTTTTTTGGTAATTTTCAATTTTCTCAAGAACTAGAAGACAGTCATCTAGTTTTTAGTTTTTGATCAAAAACAAATGAGAGCAATGAATTCTAAAAAAAAACTGTAGATAATTTGAAAGTTTTGAAAAACTACACTTTAAACCTTCTTTTTTTAATTTTTTTTGCATACATTTTTAGTTTAAAACAATTTTTTTCAAAAACTATGCATAGTTTTGACTTGATTTAAAAACAATAGACAAAAATGTTGGATTTAAAAAAGGTATAATACTTAATTGTAAGTATAACCGTTATTTTTTTCCATTTAATGTACATATTTTTTTAAATTGCCCCTACCGCCTAAACGGGGGGAGATAGACCCCCCCTCCCATAGTAAAAAATGCTTGTTTTTAACTGTTCTATACAAATCCGTCATTAAACTTTGTCGCCAAAGCTATCGTACTCTCTCCAAAACATGCATGAAATCTTTATTTAAATCGATAGTAGGTACGGTCCATTTACGTCCGTATAATTTAATGTTTGAAGATTATTTCATGCAAATGTTGACCTTGGCTGCGCCTCAAATGGTCCATGCGCTTAGTCCAATTTTGGCATCTTTCCAACATTTCGGCCGGTATCTCACAAATAAATACTTTAATGTTGTCTTATTCCATTGCGTCAATTGAAGCGGGTTTGTCTTTATAGACATGAGCTTTAACATAGCCCTACAAAAAATAGTCTAAAGGCGTTAAATCGCATGATCTAGGCGGCCAATTGACCGGTCCCGAACGTGAAATAAAATGTTCACCGAACTCGCCTCTCAATAAGTCCATTGTTGCGCGTGTTGTGTGGCATGTGGCATATGGCATGTAGCACCGTCTTGTTGAAACCACATGTCATGCAAGTCAAGCTCTTGCATTTTGGGCAAAAAAGTTGGATATCATCTCACGATAGCGCTCACCATTCACAGTTACGTTACGATTCGCATCATCTTTGAAGAAGTACGGTCGTCCAATGATGCCACCAGCCCATAAACCGCACCAAACTGTGACTTTTTCTGGATGCATTAGTAGCTCTTCCAATGCTTCTGGCTGATATTCACTTCAAATTTAGTCACAATAGCCCGAATAGCCGCTTCAGTGGGTCGATTAAACTGACCATAAAATGGAAGAAGCGCGCGATGAACTTTCTTATAACAGAGCACGCATTTTGATAATAAAATTCAATAATTTGCAAGCGTTGTTCGTTTGTTAGACGATTCATAGTTAAATTGTAAACCAAACTGAAGATGTTTGACAGTGAAACAAAACACGAAACGTGCGTCAGCCTTTATAATCCAGAAAGTTAGACAAATTGTAATAAGTTTTGCGGAACAATTAAATACCCAATGAGAGTGATTCGACTTGGGATGTCCGAGAGTATCTACCCTCGTTTTCGGGGATCGGACGTTTGGAAACAACCCTTGAGAGCTTTGTTTGCTTGGACTCGTATTTGAAAAAACAGATCTTATCGCTGTAATAACTCGATCAAGCAGCGTACGATCGTTTTCTACTTGTTCCAAACAGTCTTTTGTGACAATCATTCGATGGTGTTTTAGCTTCTCCCGTCAAATTCGCGTCAGTTCGCACCTCGACTATAGTCTCTCGCTCCGCGCATGCTTTGGTCGTAATATAACCATAGTTATATTTATGATTGAATTGCATCTGGCGTTGCATCGAGTCCACTAGATTTTGACATTTCTGATTTCTCGAATGGAATGGTGTTGCCTTCCATGAATTTCGGACTACTTCCCACAATTTTTTTCAAATTCTTGGATTTCGCGACATGGACCGTATTCTAAACATCACCCCACAAATGTTCAATGGGGTTAAGGTCGGGTGGTTAAGTAGGCCATCCATTAACGCATAATTTTTTCACTCAAATCATGGTTCTGCCTTTTTTGAAGTTGTTGTTATACCCAAAAAATGGTATTTTTTCTTCAGCTTATAGGGTAACATCATGGTATAAAGAATACAAGGTATGCTTGACAGTTCTGGTCGACTGAATCGTGACGTCATTGCGAGTGAATTTTCTTATTTATGATGTTCTTTGATCCCTGGCCTATTGTATATATTTTGCTTGAAGAAGAGTTACTACGGTAGGTGGTTCATAATATGGTTAAACATATTGTTACAATTGATTAATGTTTAATTGTCTATAGTTTTAGATGGCCAAACATTTCATGAAGAAAAAGTGCGAACGATTATTGAACAAAAATTCTCAGGATTCCAATTGCTTGAATTGAAATTATCTTGTGGTTTTTTGATAAATTTGATCTTCTCAAGGTATAATTAATAATTAAATTAAATAATGAAATTCTATTTAAACCAATTTTGTTTGTTTTGTAGAATTTACAACCAAGAATGCCCTTGAACAAGGTAACCAAGTCAACAGATATTGGAATTGTAGCCACACTGGAAACTTGTAGAATATGTGGATATAGGAAAGGAAAAGAGGAAATCGAAACTTTAGAAATCCCATTTTCTTATAAATATTTAGTGGGTGAATTGAGTTTGGTTTTCAATTTCTATATATGTAAAACTTTGAAATAAGAAGATAAACTAAACTCTTTTAAGTAATAGTTTTTATTTTTTTTTTGTACGTTTGTTTCTTTTTTCGTTATAAGTGTTATTTAAAGACTTTATTCTAAAATAAAGTCTACATCTAAAGAACAAAAGTTTAACTTTTTGAGGTAAATTTACATCATCACAGTTTGTTAAGTGAAACTTTAAGTAATCACTTATCACATGTATCTTATTGCTATTGATTTTAATAAATATGTTTTCAAGAGCAACAATTTTTTCCATAAATTCTGGAGATGGTTTGTGCAGACCACCTTCAGATATTGCATCAACCCATGTAAATGAGGTTTGCTTTTCTTGCTTAGACGTTATGTCACCAGCATTTTCGAGGTCAATACGTTTAAGTATATACCCAGCTAAGTTTTCTAATGCATCATATTTCAATTCTTCAAACTCCAGTTCTTCAAATTCACTCCAGATCACAGTTGGTTCAGTTTTCTCTTCAGTCTCATCATCGTTCGTTCTAAGAGTCTTGAACAAATTCTCCGTTATCACAATGTTTTCTTTTTCATTGAAGTTCAGTCTTAAAATATTTGTTTCATCGTCTTTTTCTACGTTGCTACTCTGACTTGTATGAAGCAATGTTTCATTTCTTCCTATGAAAACATACAATAAGTGAAATGACGATAACAAAATAAAATATGGGTACTATTTGATATAAAAACAATAATACAAATGCATTTATTTAATATACAATTCAACAAATTTTTAAAAATTGAAACTTAAAATCTACCTAATAAGTATGACCGCAGGCGATATTTAAATTCTAAAGCAGTTGGGTGGTCATGCAAGCCACCTTTTGCACGTATTACGGAAAAAAAATGCTCCAGGACATCTTGATTTAGTCGATACGTCAAGATGAACTCCATATTATATCCTTTTAAATAATTGTAAAGCTGAGGCAATGAGGAGTTCGATATTAATATACCCCTTTGAAATGGAAGTAGAGTTTTTCGTTTCGGAGCTAGTATATTCGATATTAAATCAGTCATTTTTTCCAAAATTTTATTTTGAATATCCAGTGAAAGTCCATACGCCATCATTCGATCCCTGGTGTTTTGATTTAGGCAATGGCACATTAATTAGCTTATCTTTAAGACAATCAGCCCTATCATGAATTCCATCGTAGTCGGAATTTTTACGAATCCCGAAAAACTGTATCATGAAATCCGTTCGTAATGCAAAATTGTATGAGATTTTCCACTACGAACGGATTTCATGATACAGTTTTTCGGGATTCGTAAAAATTTCCGATTACGATGGAATTCATGATAGGACTGAATAATCGTCTTCTTTAAAATGCAACGAGCATATTCGTGCAAAGCTGGTATTAACATTTTTTTTTTCACAAGCTTTAACCCAAGCCAAACTCAGATTTGGATCTTTTGGGAAGCAAAAAAATCTCAGGTTTTCACATTTTTTGTTGTTTGAATAACTTTTGCATTTTTTCACACAACAATTATTTGGCATATTTACATTTATGTAAATAGTTTGTTTATTTAAAAAGAAGATTATATTTTTCAAGGGAACACTATCTATTTACTTTTGCAAATAAAATCAACCAAAACATTAAGAAATAAAAACCGCACAAAACTGGCTGTCACTCGCAATGACGTCACACGAATACAAGATGGCGACCTGTCATCTCATATCCAGCATACCTTGTATTCTTTATACCATGGGGTAACATAACCTCCTCGAGAATTTTGACATATACTCAGCTGCATCAATTATACTATACTATACTCTGGATGATGTTTTTGATATCAACTTCCTATAAGCCTTCCTTAGTTTCCAGCGTTCCGGAGCTTTGTCCTTCTTATGAGATCAATGAGCTTCAGATTATATTATTATTATATTAGCTATTATTGTTAATACTAAAAACAATTGCCATTTGATGATAACCGATTGGCTAAGATTCAGTGCCGCAGAGCTTAGATCTCAGTACCTACTTAAGGTTAAAAACTCGATTCAACTCAGCACTACCCCCTTCCCAAAATAAAGAGAATGTATAATGTTTTATATTTGTTATCACATTTTATAATAAAATACATTATGCATCTATATTACTTTAGCAAAAAATATTTTTAAAAATTAAAAAAAATCTTCAATACGTATATAGTTGTGTTTTTCTTAGAACTTCCTCACAAATAATATTTGATTTTGTTCAGATGTGGAAATATTGATTTTCACTAAATCTTGAAGATAAACCACTGTTTTAACTATTATACTTGTGGTTGCAAGAGAAAACAAATTATTTGATCATAACCAAAACCTCACATTCTAAAAAAAAAGTTTACATAACATATTAATTTATATTTAAAAAATTTTAACCAAAATCTTTCTAAATCGTATTTCGCTTTGAAAAAATGCAATAATCCCAGTTTTCAGCAGTTAGTCTTATAGCTTAGGATATAGTCTAGGTAGATATACAAATACAATATACACTATCGACTATCGGCTTTAGTTCTTATATATAAAACAAAATTATTGCCATTAATTGTAAAAATATAGGGTTAAGTTTTTACACTTCTAAGCATATGTTATTATTTTTTAGGAGAATAATAATAGGAATATTTAAATCTACAAAGATTTAGTTGTACCCGTTATGACAAACCTGAATAAAAACATACCTTAAAAACAGGGGCGAACGCAGAAAAAAATTTCGGGGGGGGGGGGTTTCAAAAAATATATATTATATTATTTTTTTATTTTAAATGTCAAGTGTTTTTTTTTCTTTTTTGACACTGTTTTATATAGGTACTAAGAAACATGTATGAATAAAAATTACATATACATATACACATATATGACTTGCTTTCACGATTGGCAAAACAGTTTGACTCTGACTTCAAAGCTAAAACTTAATTTTTATATGCATTATGCATGTATAAGTATAGTATAAGTTTGTATGCCTTTTTTTCTAGTTGCCGTGATGAGGTGAGATTTTTCTATTTTCACAGTTCTCTTTTGTTCTCACCATGAAAATACTAGAAGTAATGACTTTGAATGCGCTCCGAAACTTTAGACCGAAGACATAGGGTCATATTCATAGTTCATTGATAAGTTCTGATTTTGTCTTTGCTAAATTAAACTACAGTTTATGTTATTCATAGACAATTTAAACCCATTTTAAAACGATAATCTGGAGTCTACAAATAAACACGACGGAACCTATGTTTAAGCTGTTTCTAAATCTATTAAACGTCAAAAATAAACAAACTGATTGAGAAAATTAAGTTACGAGATATTGTATTTAAACATTTAAAAACAAAAATTAAAACGTCAAAAGACTTAAGCATATATCAATATTTTGATATTTTTCTGGATGTTGGAATGCTACCAACTAACAAAAAACGAAAGCTCTACTTAACCCGATGGGACCCCTTTGAAATAGATGAAGACCATTCGTGTGAAAGGTATCGATTCGATAAAAAATTGTCAAGTTTATAATTGATCTTCTAAAATTTCTCAACAAAGAGCAAACAAAATAGTTTAAAGGGTTTCAAAGATTTTGGCTCTCCAGCTAACGCAATTTATTTTGTTACCCTCTACAAGCTATTTTGTATAGGTTTAAGTGAAATTTTTCAAAATTGTAGTAGAATATATGCCTTAAACCTGTTTCTAACTAAACAGAGCTGGAAAATTCTTTATGAATAGCAGCTGTGTCTAACCTACATATATGTTAAATTTAGACTCCAGTTCAAATACACTCGGGTTTAAAATATGACTATGAATATGCCCCATATTGTTTTGTGTCTTACATTAAGGTATGTTTAAATGCAGAAACGCATTCAAATGTTTAAAAATATTGAATTAAGGTGACATCACGTAACTTTCATTATTAGTTTGATTCTTGTTCTTGAAAAATAGGGAAAAAACGCGACAAAGGCAAACAGGGTTGCTGTTTTTGTTTTAAAATATTCTTGTGTCACAATTCAAGAAGTGAAAAAAGTTAAGTTAAACATTTTTTTTTAATTTACAGTTAAAAGTAACATAAATGAACCGAACAATTTTTCGGTGGTTTGACATTTAAATACATACGTCATAAGTGGCCGTGAGATCGTCATTTTCTGTTTTCAATTTTTCATTTTTAGCCATAAGAAACATGGCGAAAGGGAGCATCTCTGTGTTAATAATAATATTTAGCTTTATACAAAAAGTTAAAAACCCTTCATCTTCTACCTTAGTGTTTGAAAATAAAAATACTAAACATTTTAATTGTTAGTATGAATGAAAACAAGAAAAATATTTGTCTTTCTTTACCAAAAAATACAGAAATTTATTGTTCTAATTTAGCGTGTTTGTGTTTTGTGCACAATTTCTATCACCGTAGCAAATTTATTAAAATTTTTTGTTTAACATAGTTTTAGAATTTGAGTTGGAAATTAATTTTGTACCATTTCTGTTTTTCTTTTTTTTGGAAAATAATGGATATTTGATTACTGCACATATTCTGATATTTCGGAGGGGGTTTTAACCCCCAAAACCCCTACCTGCGTTCGCCCCTGCTTAAAAATAATAAAATATGTAGGTATAGTACCACTTTCTATGATTTATAAATTGCAACATTTCTTTGACCACATCTATATCTAATTTATTCAACTTTGGTCATAAAAAGAAAATGTAAAATGTAAATGTTATGAAATTCTGTTTGGTTATAGATGATGCTTCAGAAATGCATAAACCTTATCATCCCACACCTAGCTAGCATTTTCAATAATAGCCTTAAATGGGAGTATGTTCCCTTATCGTGGCGTGAGGTAAAGGTAGTTTTCATCCCTAAGGCTGGTAAACCTAGCCATACGGAGGCCAAAGACTATAGACCCATTAGTCTAACATCGTTTATTTTGAAAACTTTTGAAAGGCTAATTGATATACATATCCGAAGCACCCTGAAACCGGACTGTATATCGGAATTTCAACATGCCTACATTAAAGGAAAAAGCGTTGAAACAGCATTGCACAGTGTTGTCAGCGTCATAGAAAAATCACTGAATGACAAGGAATACACCCTTGCAACGTTCTTGGATATTCAATAACGTGAAGAACGAAACAGTGAAGCAAGCCTTGGACGACCACAAAGTCGAAAAAGCAATAACACAGTGGATAATGTGTATGCTCAGAAAGAGACAAATTAATTCTGAGCTAGCGGAAGAAAGGGTGAGAGTAACCACATCCAGAGGCACCCCTCAGGGTGGAGTTCTCTCACCGCTACTTTGGGTTCTTGTCATGAACGGCCTAATCTTAGCGCCAGGCGCTCAAAACAATTAATCTCTCTGAGTAGATTGCACATTAGCTACGTTATAGGTGTCCTGACTGGGCACTGCTTAATAGGAAGGCATGCTATTCGACTTGGAGCCCCTGCAAATGATTTTTGTAGGAGTTGCATGAACGAAGAAGAAGAAGAGACAATCTCTCATCTTCTGTGCACATGCCCTGCCTTATCACAAAGACGTAGAATCCACCTTGGAGACTACTACTTTAACGATACCAGCGATCTAAAAAATTCAGACATTACTTGTCTCCTACGCTTCATTCGAAGCTCCAATTGGTTCAACGAGTTAAGCTGATTAACAGATCCATGTGGTATCACAACGGACCATACTTTGGTCTAAGTGTGTTGGACTTCCCAACCAACAGCCACTTTAACCTAACCTAACCTAACAAGAACGGCATACTCTCTAAATTGAAATCAAGTGGAGTAAAGATAATAGCCTACGCTGATGATCTTGCATTACTAGCGGCTGGCAAGTTCCTACCCACTATCAGTGAACAAACCGAATACGCCCTCTCGTTGGTAAGCAAATGGACTAGGAACTGTGGGCTGACAGTTAATCCAGCTAAAACAGAACTAGTGCTATTTACTAACAAGCGCAAAATACCTGATTTTAAAATTCCTTCAATTGAAGGCTGCCCTCTTAAAATCTCTGATCACGCAAAGTATCTCGGTGTGATCTTAGATAAAAAACTAAATTGGGGCCTGAACACTAAAGATAGATTCAAAAAGGCATCGATTGCCTTTTACTCCTGCAATAGAATTTTTGGGAAAACCTGGGGACCAAACCCTAAAATTATCAGATGGATGTATTCGGCAATAATTAGACCAATACTAACCTATGGTAATTTGGTATGGTGGAAAGCTTTACAAAAGAGCACGAACCTGAAAACTTCGACAAAAGTCAAAGACTTGCGTGCACTGGCATTACGGGAGCAATGAGATCCACTCCAACTGTGGGACTGGAAGTTATACTCAATCTGATTCTCCTAGACCTCTTTGTTCAAGAATCTGCGGCCAAAAGTGCTCTGAGACTTAGTCAAAATAAAGTCTGGATAAACAGTTCCATAGGACATGCCCAGATCCTTCATAAAGTTATGGGCCATAGTACTACAGCAGACTTGATTTTCATAAACCATTCCAGGCTGCCATTCCAAGCAGAGAGGAATGGATAGATAATATACCATACTCCAGTGAGTCGTCAATAGCTATCTATAGGTACTGATGGCTCTAAAATGGACACTGGTGTAGGGGCAGGCTTCTATTCTGAATCTCTCAAGTTGACCGCCTCGCTTAGGCTTCCAAACCACAGCAGCGTCTTCCAAGCGGAGGTCCTGGCAGTGACAACAGCTGCTAAAAAGGTATCAATGATGGCGATACCACGAGCTGATATCACCTTTTATATTGATAGCCAAGCGGCAATAAAAGCGATTACTGCAACTGAGGTAAAATCAAAGCTTGTTTCATGCTGCCGCCAAGAGCTTAAGGTTCTTGGCGCACAGCACAACATAAGACTCTGCTGGGTCCCAGGCCACAGCGATATACTAGGCAACGAGAAAGCCGATGAATTAGCAAGATTAGGGTCAATGCTTGACGTAAGCCAAGCTCAGCTAGTTAGCATCCCTACCTGTTATTTAAAACAGGAAATCTCAAAAAGAATAACAATTAAGGCCGATGAAAGGTGGAACCTTCTTGACACCTGCGGCACTACAAGAAAGATCTGGCCCTGTTTTAACAAACAAAGAACGGAAAGAATTATGCAGCTACAAAAGGGATCACTTCGATCTCTTGTAAGCATAATCACCGGTCATAATCTGAAAAAGATGGGAATCAGTTCAGATGATCTATGCAGAGGATGCGGTGACCAGGAGGTGCATGAAGACACTTCGCACTTTCTGTGTCACTGTCCCGCACTCTCCCATCAAAGGAAGAAACTGCTTGGCAACTTTTTCTTCGGGGATTTAAAAGAACTCTCTAGTACGCCAGGTACTAACATTCTGAACTACGTCAAAGCCTCTAAATGGCTTGACTAACTGAACACATAGGTTTTTCTTATTAGCTTGAGTAGCAATTACTCACGGGTATCACAATGGATCTGTATTGATCTAAGTGTGACGGATAAGACATCAACTGTCAGCCCCTCAACCTAACCTAACCTTGGTTATAGAGAGTGGGAGAGATGCCGCGCTTTTTGAAAATTCAATGTAGATTTTTACAAACATAAAGAGTAAACATTATGTTTGACCGAAACAAAATTACAATTTTCATAACAAATAAAATACTCGTAGGTATATTATTTTAGCCATCTCTCCCTGCATACACATATGTGGGAGAGATGCCGCATATTAAATGAATTGGATTTTAATGGTAAACATTTTTAAGTCGTTTTTGATCATCTCAGCAGTCAAAGGGTGCATTTAAGTTGTTATACAGTGCCTAATTTGTGCCTAATTTTGTTTTAATATTAATTTCTTCAAAATTCTAAACAAGCACTGGGTGTTCTCAGCTCTACCTAGCATTAAATGCAGAATGTTCGCAAAAATTTCAAACAAAAAAAACAAGAAATATTTTGCAGCAAACTAAAAACCTTCCACAGTAAGAGAGCTAAAAACAAAATAAATAGGAAACAAATCCAATTTCATATCAAATCAGATGTAACCAATTTTGTGCACTGACTTTTTGGTTGAATATTTAACGAATAAAGGGTCTGGTCTGGATGAGCAGAAGTAGGAATTTGGTTGGCTGCGGCATCTCTGCCGGAATTATCCTATAAATTTTATCAAAGCTCGCCGGCTGGCGCGGCGATATGAGTTCGCCAAGCCTACAATAAAAAATGGAAAGAAGCTTTATTTCCTATATACACTGTGCTTCAACTGAATATGCACACACATTTTTGAAAACACTTTTTACATTGTTTTCTAAACATTGATGCGGGTATTGTGCCATCTGTGGGTGCTGACTACTCCCTTAAGATGTTAAGAAAAGATCTTGAAAAGAATTATTCAAAATCAACCACTAGCTTTTCTTTCGCCCACTTTCAAAGCTTTTTACAAGAAAAATTGTAATATTTTTTTTGGGTTAACTGAATAGGTACAAAAATTAAAATTGTTATTGGATTTGAATAAAACAAGTTTCAGTTAAGTTTGGTAGTTGGTACTTCCACGCTTCCACCTTTGCTTTGAATTATTTCGTAATTTAGTTCCAGTATGAATCCTACAGCCTTTTGATAAAGTTCAACGATATTTCGCTAAACGCTAAATTAATTGCACTTGATTTTATTATGCGCACCGAGTAAATAGGCGCGTTATCATGTTGGTAAGCCAAGTATATGGATCAAAAAATTTAAGGCAAATTTATTTCCAAGATTCCATTATACCCGGATGCTTCACAGTTGTGATAGAACTTTTAACACCTTTTTATTTCTCAAGCCGTGAAAACAAAAGGTTGACCCATCAGGACCACCGAAGTTAAATAGATTCATCGTCTGAAAAAACCACAGGATACCATTCTTTTTCCAAATTATTTAAGTTTTAAAGAACTATAAAAGCATAACTTTCCCTTATTCGACAAATAGCGGTTTTTTCTTAAGTTTAATTCGATTAAGATTGCTTGTATAACTCTTAAAACTGTTGAGAGACTTGCGTTTATGCCAATTTTTTGTTTTATTTTTGCCCCAGAATCACAAGAATCAGATGCACATGCACACCTTATTTTGCTATAATTGCTATTCTTCAAGCTGCTGTTTTTGCAGTTCTTTTTACCTCCCTTTATGTTTTATAGATAGATAGATAGATAGATAGATAAGTTATTTATTTTTTTCAATTTCCTTATAAGAACAATATTTCATAATAAAAGATATACAAAGCATGGCTTTATAAGCCGTCTGCCGGAAAAAAAAAACTAATTAAATAAAAAAACAAAAAAATACAATATTTGAGTAAAAAGAGAGAATATTTCACAAAATAAATTTCATAGTTAAAAATATGTAAATATAAATATTAAAAAAAAAATCAAATTATTATTTTCATAATGTGACTTTTAGTTTAGTGAAAACAAAAAAAAAGAATCTTTGAATCATATGGAATAATGTTCATCATTAAAGTACTTACATCACAATATTTTTTTATTAAAAACGTTTTGATGTTTATAACTTATAATTTTTTTTTTTAATTGTCTTTAGTTTTCCTAATAAGGCCCATAAAAAAACATGGTGGGCCTTATCGGACACATGACAAAATGTTTTTTAATCCATTCCATTCCATTCTCTGTTTAATTAAAGTTTTATTAGGTTTCAGCCAAAATGTCAACTTTAACAAAAAAAAAAAAAAAGAGCAAATTGGAGCGAGTTGGACATGGGAAATGCCATGAAGCTTATAGAACGTGGTTTTTCACAACATGAAGCTTCCAGGGGCTTTGGAATACCAAGAAGAACACTCAGAAATCACATCAAGAGCGGTTCACTGCAGAACAAGAGACAGATTTGTGCCAAAGAATAGTGAGGCTGTCTCAGGTTGGAATGCCAATTACTCCAAAGATGCTCCGATAACAAGCTGCAGTTTTTTGCAGTTCGAACAACATCCCTAACAGCCTTAGTAATTCAGAAAATGGCGCTGGAAGAAAGTGGTTGCGACTATTTATGAAACGACATCCGGAAATCTCTGTACGCAAGGCTCAAATGATGAACCCAGCAAGAGCGCAGAAACTCAACAGGCATATTGTCTCTGATCATTTTGAAAAGGTAAGGACACTTATGGAAAGGTTAAATGTCCGAAACAGACCAGAATGCATGTATAATATGGACGAGAAAGGCTGCAGGATTTCCCTCCATCACTAGCAGAATGTCTTGGCCCAAAAAGGATCGAAGCGGGTTCATCAAATTTCCAATAAACATGCCGAAAGTGTGACGATTGTAGGATGTGTTAGCGCTATAGGGACGGCCATTCCACCAGTTATTCTTTTCAAAGGAAAGAGACAAAAGCCTGAATTCATGGACAATCTTCCAACTGGTTCCTTAGTGAAAATGACTTCTAAAGGATACATGAACCACGCTACTTTTGTAGAGTTCATATCCCATTTGGGTAAGTTTAAGACTCCAGGACCATGTCTGCTTATTTTTGATGGTGCAGCCTGTCACTTAGACTATTCCATCGTAGAGGAGGCAGAACGCCACCACATAACACTGTATTGCCTTCCATCAAATACGACACACGAACTCCAACCTCTGGACAAAGCCGTATATCGATCTTTTGAGCACCATTGGGACCAGGAATTGTTAAGGTTCACTGCAAAGTATCCTGAAAGGAAATTGAACAAAACAAGTTTTAATGTCATTTTGTCGAACGTTTGGTCTAAATGTATGACGTATGATAATATCACTTCAGGATTTCGTGCAACCGGTTTGTATCCCTTCGACCCAGATGTAATATCGGAACTAGCGTTTGCTCTATCAGTCCTTTCGGAAAAACCATGTCCACATTCAGCAGACAACGAAAATATAAACGGCTCTACGGTCACACCAGCCTCGGATGCTGAATCAGACGACATGCCCCTTTCAACTTTAGTTGAAAATGCGAATGCCGTTGTCGTAACAGAGCCAGAACCAGAATTTGGCCTGGCTGTAAAGCTACAAACTATGGAGAGAATTGAAAGTGAGGAAAGTAGCCAAGCCCAAAAATCTCCATTTCAAAAACTATTGCCAACTCCTAAAATAAAAGCTAATAAAACCTTACGAAAAAAGGCTCTGAATTTTAAGGGTCAGCAAGTGACAAAAAGTTTGTTTATTGACAAGAATAAATCACCGCAGCCTTCAACGGGTGTCGTATTGAATCCCCAAAAAAAAGAATCCCCACGGGATAATATCCCCAAACAAATTTAATCCATTTTGATAATATCCCCAGAGACATAAGACAAATGGACAAAATCCCCAACTAAATAATTTATTTTGCCAAAATCCCCACGAAATCTCCAAATCCCCAGTATCCGTGCATATCTTCATTTATGCATGCAGTATTTAGAAAAACTCTTATGAAATTCTCTTATTGTGATATTTATAAATGATAACGATAAACAGTTTCTAAACAAAAAATCACTATGAAGGCATGCACTTCTCAGTCTGACTTTAGTATTGATAGAGAATCATTGTATTCGTAGTGCTTGTTTAGTGATGTCTAAGCGTTGTTTTGTAGTGTCGAGTATTTCTTTAATTTTAAAATAAAAATTGAAATGGATGATGTTATTGTTTCCAAATCTTTTGCTTGCATTTCATGCAATATAAATGAAATTTAATATATTCAAAACAATTATGTTCAAGTAGTGAATCATGCGATTAAATTGCGCGCGCGATTTAATCGCATGATTCACTACTTGAACATAATTGTTTTGGGGATATTCACTTGGGGATTTTCGCCCTGGGTATTTTCTCTTTTGGGAATTTTGCTGCTGGGGATTTCGTTTTGGGGATTATGGATTTGGGGATTTTCCTTTGGGGATTATATCTTGGGGGATATTATCACCAACCCGCCTTCAACATCAAAGTCCGCGCGAAAGCAAAATAGTGCTAACGCAGCTTGGTATTGTCATGCCTGCAAAGAAGACCGCATGGAGGATATGAGGAAATGCCAGAATTGTGAAGCCTGGTTCCATGAACTCTGTGTTGGGTTGACATCAGCAGATGAAGGATTCGAATGCCCTGGTGAATGCGAATGAGCACCTGTTAAAGACTTAAACTTAACTTAACGCTAAACTAATTTTATTATTTTTTTAATTTTTGTAAGTTTTTATGTGATATTTTGCCCAAGAAGGGCATTTAAGTTTTTTTTTTTTACCAAGAAGGATATTTTTATGTTTTTTTCTTTTGAAACGAGACTATGTCGAAGAGGCTGTTTTTATGTATTTTTTCATGAAATAAATTTTTTAAAAATTGTTTATGAAAAAATATTGTCTTTTTTTGTGTTTTAAGTTAAACACGTTTTATTTCAGATGGAAATTTTGCAAAAATCTTATGAAAAATGAATGGGCCTTATTAAGACCCCTTGTTCTTAATAAGGCCCGACGTAAGGTTTTTTTAAATGTCCGAAACATATACTTTACATAATTAGAAAATAAAAAAAATATATGTTTTCTTGTAGATAAAATGATACAGATTCATAATCTTTTTAGATCACTCCGATATTTTTAAAAATGTGGCAGAAAATTAGAAAAATCTGTTAGCTAGGCCTTATTTGGCCCCCTACCTTATATTTTGATATATATCTATATAGTATAAAAAAGCAATAACAGGTAGTTATATGTTCAATAAAAAGTGTGACTTTTAGTTTAGTCAAAACAAAAAAATTAAAGAAAAAAGAAAAATATTGGTAATGGGCTTTTAGTTTAGTTAAAACAGATAATGATTTTGTAAGTGAGAAAAAAAAAGCAAAAAATAGGAAGACGAACCGCATATTTCTCAATTTTTTTTTTTTTTTTTTTTTTTTTATATGTACATATGTACATATGTACTATAATCTTTATTTTTTAAGTAAGAATAAAAGCCATCGGCCAATTTTATCAGCTGCTACACATCCGGTTAGGAGTTGCTGTCTAATCCAGTCGATTTTAGCTTTTGAAATAATACTAAGGCGTGTAGATCTACCCGTTGGTCTTAAAATTTTGGATCAGAAATTAAATTTCATTTAAAACACTAAAATTTTTGATTTAAAATATCCAGTATTTGAAAACTCTGATTAACAACGATGAAATTGTCGTTGTTCTTCAATTGACTCAAAAAAAAAAACGTATTTTTTACGAAAGAAATACTTTACAAATGGGCAAAAAGAAGACTCGCAGTTTTATTTGGATATTTTTTTATGAATTCTTTTTAACATTTTTCTATATTTGGAAAAAAATGTAAAGAATTTTTGAAAATATTTGTGCGTATTCATTTGAAGCAGAGTGTTTTAAGGAGACTATTTTTTTTAAAAGCATTATTTACAACATTTAGAAAACAGATTTATTTATCAGACGCTAGAAAAGAGTTACTGTTTAAAACAATTCATTTTTTTTTTCAAATCCGAATATTGCTCGGCAGTGCCAAAACAAATTATCTTCTTTCCAACATTATCCAATTTATCGAAATAATTGAATTAAATTTCTTACGAAAATGTATTAACCTATATATTTATATATATGTATGTATAGTATATCCATATATAGATTATGTGTGTACCTAATAATAATAGTACAATTGTACAATAATCAGTAGTACTTTCATTGTCTTCTTTATCCTTTCACTTTCGAAACCATCAACAGCAGCAACCTTATTCACCAAAAGAAAAAGTACAGGTACCACAATACACATTCTACACAAAAGATGCGTTCAGCCTTTAAATTATAAATAAAGAAAGAAAAACCTCAACAAAGATACAAGGTGTTTATTGAAGGAGGAAGAAGTCATGGGAAAATGTTATTCTTCGAATAAGGATCTGCAGATGAGATTCGGGGGATGTAATATTTGTATAAAAAAAAGTCAATAGTATTTCTTATAAAGACAATTTTAAAAGGGGGAACATGTGCGCAATTCGCCCCCCATATCCTGATCTTTTCCACACTATGGAATAGTTAAGGTATAGTTGTTACATTAGTGTTATAGGTATCGTTACTCTCAGGCATCAGAGGATCTTTTACAAAAATGACAAAAGACTTGTCTGGGGAATTTGATTTATTTATTGAAACATAATGCGGTATTATCTGTTTTGATAACCAATCTCTTGCAAGACAATTGGAATAAGATCTATTCATTTTTAGAACAGAACTCTAAAAGCATCAAATTCAGTGGGAGCGGGAGGAAATTATATTAAATAATGTTTGTTATCTTGACTCCTAGCTTATTCAGAAGTGTTTGGAATTAAGTAGGTTCTGATTTGTTGATTATACTAAGGGAAAGTAACGTCAACTTTTTTTGACGACCTTTGATTGTAATATTCTGCCCCTTTTAATGGGATCTATATCGTTGCTAAGTTTGTCTGTCAGCCTGTGTGGGTTCTTATAGTATTCTATGAGAACAAACAACTTAAAAAAGGATTCAATCAAGGTTTGGTAAGAGGACAAGTAGGCAATATAATACAAGGTTATACATGTTGCGGTTTCAAAGGTAAATGTAAATAAAACACATATAAAATATTTTTTATTGATGATATTTATATAAAAACTTCATCATTTAAATGACCACCACGCAAATTGTTGCAAGTATCGATTCTTTTGAGGTAGTTTTCGACCACTTTTTGACACATGTTGGGCGGTATCTCAGCCATAACTTGACGAATGTTGGTGCTCAAGAGTTAAAGGTATATCTGCGTAGGTATTTCGCGTAACCCCGCACACAAAAAAGTCCAGCGGTGGTAAAACGCATGATCTTGGTGGCCAGTTTATATTGTCACGACTAGAAATTACTCGGCCATTAAATCTCTCTTGCAATAAAGCCACATTCGCTCGAGTTGTGTGGCATGCGGCAACCTCTTGTTGAAACCACATATTCTCCAAGTCGTATTCTTCAATAGCAGGCAAAAAAATGTCGGTTATCATATGACCATAACGCTCCGAATTGATGGTGACAGTCGTTTCATCGTCGTTTTTCGAAAAAGTAAGGTTAAATCACAACTCCGGACCGAAGAGCGCACCAAACAGTGTCTTTTTGTGGCCTCCCTTCAATTACTTGAGGATTCTTAGATCCCCAAATACGACAATTTTGTTTATTAACGGACGATTATAAAAACCATAATATCCTCTTAAAGCAGTAGGTTTTAAAAATTTGTATCCACTTTTGTAAATGTCAAAATTTCAACTGAAAAAAAAATGGTTTAACAACTTAGTTTGACATACATATGTATGTATGTCACAGATGTCTAATTCCAGCCCTATACTTTTGAAACCGCAAAATGGATAACCCAATATTTTGTTATTGCCAATTTTGAGTTAAATTTGTTTGGCAATTTAACTCTGACACAAATAACATTTCTTTTTAACTCAAATAAGTTTACCTTGCTGCAAATTTTTGCTACGCTATATTCAAATTTTGAATTGGTTCCATTAAAAATGTATGACAGAAGAATTTTAAAAATAATAGGTCCGTTCGCGTACCCCTAAAACAGTCCAATTTTACTTAAAAATACGAAATTTATCCAAATCCTGTTCGCGAACTCAAAAGTTTCGTAGTTTTTCGTAAAAGAGAGCGCTCACGAGAGAGTAAAATATTTCCCCAACCTACGAATTTTAGCCCAAGAAATTTCTTTGGGCTGATTTGTGAAAATTTCAAATTTGATAGAAATTCAAATAAATTAAATAAATAAATAATAATATATGATAATAATAATAATAATAAATAAATAAAATAAAAAAATAAAATTTAAAAACAAATTTTCAAAGAACAGCAACAAGACAGTGTGTGAAAAATTTGTTGTTTTCCCGTTCGCTTACTTTTTTGTAGTTTTTTTTTTTTTGGTGAGAGAATTTTACCCCCACTCTTTAAAATATTTCTTTTTACAAATTTTAGTGCAGAAAGTACGCTAACAGACCTAATGACGCAAAACTTTAAACGATTTAGTAAATTTTTAAGTCCGTTTTTAACAATTTACTAAAATAAAAAGTGATTTAGCTAATTTTAAACGATTTTAACATATTATTATCTCTTAAAAATTTGCTAAAGTTAAAATCACGGAATGTCTTTTTTAATTTGCTAAATCCATGTGACATCTGTATACAATTGTTCTTATAAGAGCAGTGGATGGAATGGTCCAGTCAACGGCTGGGAATTCCAATCGATAGGTCCGTTTAGACGTATAGTTGCTTTGCTTATTTCCACGAACTGTCACTTTTTAGACATGTTTGGATGCAAGTCTTTTAATTAAAATTAGCAATTATTAGCAAAACGAAAAAAAAGTTTAAAATTTTGGAGTCCCTTAGTAAATTGCTAAATATGTACATTGTACATACATATTAAGCAAATTGCTAACTAGTAAATTGTTAAACCATTAAAATTTGGCGCCAATCTTTTTTGAACGGACTTATTATTATTATTAGGTTCCGATTCACTTTTTAAAATGACAATCCATTAATTGAAAACATTTGTTTCGGTATCGTTTCATACATTTAAAACTAAATTGGTCTATTATTAGTTTAAAGGTAAAATTTTATAATAATACCTGAAAAATATTATAAACGAATCTGTGCATTTTTTCGCACTTCATCTACCTACATACATACATATATACACTTTGTAAAATATTAGTTGATAAATTTGTTCATTTTATTAACAAAGGATTCTTGTCCCATGTGTTTCAGCATCGCAGCATCTTTAACAAAAGAAACAATCGAAATTCCTTTTGAGAATCATTCCAACCTGTTCATAACCAGTTTTCAATTCAAATTATAAAATAAAAAACGGACAACGCCCAAAAAATTGACTCAAAAACAAAAACACAACAAGTGAAGGCTGATCTGAAAGGCAATAATACAATTTAAAGCGAATAAAAACACAAATAAAGAGGGAAAAATTATAACCTATAGAAGGTTATAGCTATGCATTTATATTTACTTAATTGTATCTTTTCAAAATGGAGAAGAAACGAATGCAAAAGAGACTGTAAGATGAAAAATGTTCAACAAATTTAAAATGGCTAAATGTTTAAAATAAAAAAAAAAATATCAAACTCAAGCAAATTTAATCGAAGTGCAGTGCATCAAAATCCAAAGAGGAGATGGCATATAAACACGCTGACTATATTGATGTGTGTGTTTTGTTTTTCTTTTAGGCACTTAGTTCTAATCAAGAATTGTGTTTTCTTTTGTATTCTCCTGTCATTTCTTCATGTCCATAATCTAATAGCCAAGGTCGTATCTAACCAAAAATTCAGTTATGTAGGTAGGTGCTTTTTTAGTGGGTAGTTTATTCCAATATTTTAAAATGCTTAGGTGTCTCCAAATATTTGTAGATAAGGATCATATCTTTTAAAATTTATATTGTTAACGTTATAATTTTTCTTTAATTCCTGTATTAAACGTGTCGCAAAAATGTTGTGTCTTCTAACTGAAATAAATACGTATTTATATAAATACATACCTTTAGTCTTAAGTAAATAATATGAATAGCATCTAACTTTCACATAACGCTGGTCGACAAGGTTTTGTTACTGGCATTAAAATTGAACTTTTGCAGTGGGTTTTGGTGGCCTTAATTTAAATCCCACTTCAAAATTAGTATATCACGTCAGATTTTTGAGATATCACTATTTAAAATTGGAAAAAACACGTATATAAGGCTTTTTGAGTCTATCTTAATTTATGAAGTACCTTTTTTTCAATAAAATCCGTGATGGTTTTCCAAATCTGTAATCCTTTTCTTTACCATTCAGTTGAAATATTTTTATTATTTCGTAGGTATAGTATTTGAAAGAACTTCAAAAGCTGTTAGAGTTCACCTGTCCTCCAAAAATCTAAAAGAAACGCTAAACCATTTATGTTAAAAAAAGTTAAAACGGTTTGAAACTAAGTTTCGTTCTTGTAACAAATCTGAAATATATTTTAAAAATATAAAAATAATGTTGAAAAAGGTTATTTTTAAAACTTGAGTTTGGATTCGAAAAATTAAGTCCAAAACGTATTTTCCAAAACTATGCAAGTATCAAATTTAAGTTTTTTCTCGAAACTTCATATATGTACATAGATTTAAATAAAGACTCATCATCATCACTAATAAGAATTTCCAGAAACAAAGTAAGATACTACGAGTAAAATGCTTTAAATTATATCTAAAAGAGAAAGATTTGTACTTTTCAAAATCATCATATTTATTGTTAAGAGATATTTTGAGTTTTAATTTAGGCTTAGACGTGTGGTTTTTAGGAACACATAAAACGCATATAATTTAACGCTATGGCCAAGTATTTAGCTCTATTATAGAGATAAGGTTTCGCCAATATGTTTCAAAAATGGTTTTGGGGAAGTGGCCGCTGCGAATGACTCGTATAACTTTCAACCGAGAAGCCTAATTTTCGACCACTTTTTGCCGTATTGGGCCACTTTGGGTTTTACCGAATGTCAGGAATAATGCACAACATATTCTCTTCCAAGGTGTTAATCGTCTCGAGCTTATCTACTTTAATAAATTGATGCGTAATAAAATTTTACGATTTCCAAACGCTATTTAGGAATAAATCTATTTATAATGAAATACTAAACCAAATTGAGCATAAACCAAGTGGCGCCTGTCAAAAAGATCAACTTCGAAAAAGGTGTTGCCAGATTGAAAATCAATCCAAATTTTTTTAATATTTCTTTTTTAAAGAAGAGAATATAAAAAAAAAATGTTAAAAATATTTCCTTCGGTGTTAATATTCTTCTAACAAACAAATGAATCCACTCCATTAAAGATTGGACCCCTGTACAAACCTCTTATGGCTACGGTCTTGTTTTTTTAAATGTTTGCATTTTCTTTCTGTTACTGTACAGTTTTACACTTCTACGAGTTATATTTTCCGTCTTTTTAGTGTTCGCATCCCAAATTTTATATAGATTTTTATGCGTGGGTTCGTTAACCTAGGAATTCAGGGTCATATAGAAGTCAAAAATTCATTTTTTAGTTTATCTTTAAGGCGTAGAAAAATAATTTTACACTAGCTAGGTTAGGTAGGTATAAGGTATAAAAAATATAGGAAAGGCCAAAGAGATGGTACTTGAAAGAACTGCATGTTTCGTGATTATGCAACGAACGCAGGGATAAATTTGGAACCTGTATTGTATATACATTTGTATAAGTATATACATACATATGCATGAAGGTACATTTTAGGTTTGTCGTGAGAATAACTTCGACTTGTTGTTTTAACTGAATGTGAATGTTTCAATATAAACACTAGAAGGATTTTAGTTTTTTTTTTTATAAAAATACTAACACAACTGTTTTGTACCTAAGTTTAAAAGTTATGTTATTTTATTGTATACCTATAGACCTACCTATGTGAGTATAGGTATGAATTTGAAATGTAAACATTTGTTTTTGGGGCTGGGGATCTTGAAAAGGATAGGTACTAGGTACCTATACTTCTCCTGAACAAATCTTTTTATTTCAGTAGACTTGTTTATTTATATTCATCATAAACAAGAATCTTATTAATTTTTTGCCATGCAGACACAAACAGACATACATATATTAGTATATCTATACATACCTAGATACATTTACGAAGTTATAATATTTATTTCGAGTTGCGTTTAAAGTATACCGAATTAAATCAGTACATTTACTTAACATTGGCGTAATTTTTGACCTACTATAATTAGGTACTATATAGAAGCATGTTTATTAATATACCTATTGTACTCGTAGTTGAATTAACAATATTTATTCCTTTATACACAGCTCAAACATAATTGCAGAAATACTTCAGAATCTCGACGTTTTCAAAGCTGTTTAATGTGACCTACACTGATAAATTCCCATTGGCTTAGTTACAAATTTTCAAAGAAATTAAAAGAGTAGAAATGTACATAATGTGCAATAATCGAGTTATGTTCGAGAAGTTAAATCAATAAAGAAGTGTTTTAGGCAGTACTTTGTTTAAGGTATATACTAAAACCATTGGTGCAAAATTTTAAACGATTTTGTAAATTGTTAGATTCATTTTTAGCAATGTACTAAGCTAAAAGGTGATTTAGCTAATTTAAAAAGATTTTAACATCTTGCTATCTCTTAACAATTTGCTAAAGTTATAATCACGCAATGGCTACTTTAACTTCAAGCAATTTGCTAAAAACATATGACATCTGTACAATTATATTTATAAGATCAGTGGTCCAGTGTACTGAATGGTTCAGTCAACGGTTGGGAATTGCAATTAATAGGTCCGTTTAAGCGTTTTTGCTTTTTTTATTTTCACGAACTGTCACTTTTTAGACATGTTTGAATGCTCGTTTTTTAATAAAAGGCAATTAGCAATTTACTATAGTTAGCAAAACTTTGGGTCATTGTGTTTAAATGTTACAAAAATATTAACAGCAATATATTTCTTTGACATAAAACAACTTTGAAAACAGTATTTTTCTTTGTTCTAAAGATATTTAAGTTAAAATTTAATTTTTAAGTACTTTTTTGTATGTTTTTCTCCTATAGGTTTTCATTTTTCTGTTGAAAACTTTCAATTGGAATTTTCCTAATTTATATTAGATAAAACACTTTGCATATTATCTTTTTTTGTTCTCGAGATACTTAAGTCAAAAATCAGTTTACCAGTTCTAAGTTGTTTTGTGTAATTTTCTTTTTTTTTTTTGGTAAAAAATGCCTTACATTTTTCTAAAATATTGATTAAATGTTAATAACAAAGAAAGTTTGATAAATACCTTTTTTGTTCTAAAAGTAGTTTAGTAGTGAACCAAATTTTACCAGTTTTGTTTATTATACAAAAATCTGTCAATTAGATGTTTCAAAAAAAATTACTTAATGCTGAGAACAATATTTTGATAAAAGTAAATAATAATAAAATCGAATATTTGAGAAGAACATCATTTCTACTAATTAATAAAATGTTGTTATTTGTCTAAGGAAACTGCTAATTGATCTTTAAATTGTACCTAATGCTAAGAACTATGCTTTGTATAAGATGGCATAAGTCTTAATCGAGTTAAAAATAAATGTAAACCAATTTTTAGTTTTCATTTTCTAAGATTTTTATTTTTGTTTTGCAAAAAAACTGTCAATTCGATTTTTTTTTAAATTTGTATCAGGTATAAAAAAAGGTATTCTTCGTTTCATAAAATTATTTTGGGGGTAATATAATTTTTTTTCGTAAAAACTTCGAGGTAACAAATATTATTGTTGAATTTGTTTATAATATGTATATAAATAATAAATAAAATTAAAACAAATTAAAGGGTATACCTACAATTGTTTTTTTTTTTATAAATTTGCAATTAAAAAAATCAATAATTAATAGTTGCAGTTATAAGTACAAGTATCGGGTGATTTTTTTGAGGTTAGGATTTTCATTCATATTTGACAGATCACGCGGGATTTCAGACATGGTGTCAAAGAGAAAGATGCTCAGTATGCTTTGACATTTCATCATGAATAGACTTACTAACGAGCAACGCTTGCAAATCATTGAATTTTATTACCAAAATCAGTGTTCGGTTCGAAATGTGTTTCGCGCTTTTTTATCGACAAATTTTGTTCAGCGATGAGGCTCATTTCTGGTTGAATGGCTACGTAAATAAGCAAAATTGCCGCATTTGGAATGAAGAGCAACCAGAAGCCGTTCAAGAACTGCCCATGCATCCCGAAAAATGCACTGTTTGGTGTGGTTTGTACGCTGGTGGAATCATTGGACCGTATTTTTTCAAAGATGCTGTTGGACGCAACGTTACGGTGAATGGCGATCGCTATCGTTCAATGCTAACAAACTTTTTGTTGCCAAAAATGGAAGAACTGAACTTGGTTGACATGTGGTTTCAACAAGATGGCGCTACATGCCCCACAGCTCGCGATTCTATGGCCATTTTGAGGGAAAACTTCGGAGAACAATTCATCTCAAGGAATGGACCGGTAAGTTGGCCACCAAGATCATGCGATTTGACGCCTTTAGACTATTTTTTGTGGGGCTACGTCAAGTCTAAAGTCTACACAAATAAGCCAGCAACTATTCCAGCTTTGGAAGACAACATTTCCGAAGAAATTCGGGCTATTCCGGCCGAAATGCTCGAAAAAGTTACCCAAAATTGGACTTTCCGAATGGACCACCTAAGACGCAGCCGCGGTCAACTGTTAAATGAAATTATCTTCAAAAAGTAAATGTCATGGACCAATCTAACGTTTCAAATAAAGAATCGATGAGATTTTGCAAATTTTATGCGTTTTTTTTAAAAAAAAGTTCTCAAGCTCTTAAAAAATCACCCGATATTATGTCTCTATAATAAAGATGTCAAAACTGTCCTCAGTGTTCCTTTAAGGACAGTGAATTTTTAAAAATTCAAGTGAATGGATGACTTAATATCACTTTATTTATCCTTAAAGTAGACCTCCACATTTTAATTCTATTCTTTGAATAGTTTCTTAAATTTTACATATGTATATCTATGCACATAATGCATCCAATAACATGCAATGTAAATTCAAAAACCATTTAGCATCTCTAAGTCAATTTCCTGCGCGATATACTAAGCGCGTATGTTTAATTTTAGTTACAATTATCCTGATATTATGCACGCATGTTTGGATGCATTTGTATTCTATGTATCCATTTTGAAGTTCTCTTGTTGGTTTAAGTATATACATAGATACTTTTAAGTATACACATAGATACTATAGATACTTACATAGATAGATATGTATAAATTTAGGTAGGTATCTATCTTTTTTTTTGTATTTCTATGCTGTTTCCCCTTCGAATTTTCGTGGTATGAATAAACAAATACCCACAACTCCATTCTACAATCAGCGTGCGTCCATGATGATGGTATAGAGTTGCATTGTATTTATTTGAGTCCGTCGCGTCGTCGTCTTCGAGGCCATGGCTTGTCGACCGACAACGCGATGTTAGCCCTACACCAACACGATTTTTGGTTTTCCAGAATTTCGGGTTTTTCTTCCTCCCCCACCTCGTGCAGTATACGCATACCTACGATGGGCCATCTTTCTTCTAAGATATTTTTAGATTCAAATTGTATCCACTCCGCATCGCATCAGTCACTGATGCATTGAAAAATATTCACGTACGCAACTATCCGGAGACTAGGTTTGGTATATAGAAAAAGAAACCATAAAAAAGCGTCCCTTTCCGTCTCTATATTTCCTTTTTCTGCAAGTTATTGACGTATCCAAACTATAAGCAGGTACCTTGTAGATGGTCCATGATAAAATGTATCTGACCACATTAGACATTAGAAAACGTACTATAATGATTTGATTACATACTGCTAATATATATACATAAATATAAAAAACCCTATAAGAAGATGGGTCACATTCGGGCAGCTAACCACTCGTGTTTGAAAATTTGATAATTTGAATGATCTCCGAAAATGTCAATAAACCTGATATTCGTATTTTTTTATTTCAAGTCAATGAATTTATTGAAGTTATTGACGACTTATCATTTCATGGCGATTTTTGAATATAAGAGAAGGTACCTTATGCTAAATTTTGTGCGAGAACGTATGTGAATGATGAAATTACGATCAACGTTTTGGATTATGTCAAAACATTGCTCGTAAAATCGTTAACTGTCAAAATGCACATATTATTCTAGAATTGTTCTCGATAAATATACTATGAACAGCATTTGAAAAATGTATGACGCCTAGTGATTCAGACCTTGCAAAGTTCCCTATAATAAGAAAACGTGCCCGATTCAGCGCTGCCTTCCCCTAACCTAAATTGTTGTGTTGTATGTGCTGTGCACTTCAAGACTTCTATTTTTGTATGAAAATCGTGAAAATGGCGACCATGTCATGTAATTATTGTTTTTTATTTTTTACATGGCACAAAGAACTGAGTTGTATTGTATAGTTGAGGTGGCTTTAGAGCGGAAGCTCATTGAATATACGAGTATGTATGTACATATGTATGTATATATGAAATGAAAATATACTTGCACCAGAGCCAAGCCACAGTAAAGCATCAAAGAGTTGCGGGTGTTTTAAAAACAAAATTACCTATAGGCTCAAAATTTGATTGGTCACGTTTCGTAAGAAGAAGAAATTAATGGATACAAAAGCAGCACTTAAAAAGCGAGAAAGGTTTAATTTGAGTAACTTATTGAGGAAAAGACAATTTTTTTCGTGTGTGAATACCTACAAAAATGCAACTTGTTAAGTGTGAAATTATTTTAAAAGTAAAAGTAAAAGGAAATAATGTAGTTGAGCTATACACAGAGATTTATGTTTAATAGTTTGTAAAAATTTCTCTCGAAACAGAGTAAGCGACACCTTTAAACGTCAGGCAATGTATCAAAAATCTTTTAGCTTTGTTCATTTCAGAATAAGCTCAAGTTAAAAGATGTGCAGTTTTGTTCATGCAGCGAATTTAAATAAGTGCCTTGCACATGAACTTTGACCTGCGAATGCGAATAAATATTTAAAAGCAATTTCTGGAGCAAATAACAAACATTTTTTGTGTTTACTTTTTGTCAAAGCAAATAATTGATCGCAACTTCTAATGTAAATATAAAAGTGTGTACATCTTATGTACATATGTAGTTTGTAAACATTCTTAATTCTTCATCTTAAACGTATCCTCTATGAACTGTCAAATGTAAAATGCTTGCAGATGTGCAGCTTTTTTCATATGGGTCGAAATTGAATAATACGGGGTATTATGGGAGTACAATTAAATAAACACAAATAATCGTCATTCACAGGAAATAATTATAGTCTGGCCTCATTGATATTATCATTCTTAAAAATTAATTTTCAGCGGAGAGTATAGACGTGTGTTTTGGGTGTAGAACAACTTACAGAGAAAGTGTGTTTATTCAGAGGTATAACAATAAGTTAGCAATACTATTTATTTTTAGTTTGGTTTGGCATTTCAAGAATTGAAGTTACAGGATCACCAAAGGAAGGCGTAGATTCATTGAATGGGTCGTCCAAAACAAGATTAGCGTTGATCCCAATTCATGTCTATAAACGAATTTTGTTTAGCGATGGATCTTAATTTTGGATGAATGGATACGTCAATAAACAAAACTGCAGTATGTTCAAACACCGATATTCAAAAGTACTGACTATTTGGTGTACTTAAGAGGTTGGTGAAATAATTGGTCCGTGCTACTTTAAAAACGATGTTGACCAGAACTTTACATACAATGTCTATGGGTTCAATTAAACAACCATGCGATGTACAAGAGCTATGATTTCAACCAACAAGATGAAAGGAAAGGTTTGGTAACCTTGCGATTTAACGCCAACTTAACTATTTTCGGTTTGTGTCATTTGAGTCATTTTTTTCCATAAATACCCCAATTATACTTAAATTAATTATGACTCCAATACCCCGATTTAATCTTAATTGTTTAAGCTCGGAATTGATGTCAAGTGGGTTTGAATAAAATGCACGCCTGAGTCGCAACAACAAGATTCTATATCAAACGAATTTAATATTGTTCCTATTCATTAAGATTTAAAAATGTACCTACAAAATAATGTAGTGCTAACTGAACACCGTGAGTGTCCAGATGTAATTATTTTTTTTTTAAATTAGTTGTGGAAAAAAAGAAACATTTTTTTCTTCCAACAACTATTTTACAACAAAAAAACTACAATTAACTGCAAACTCAGTTTTTAAAATTTCGAAAAATGTAGATCAGTTGAAAAAAAAATAAAGGAAACATTTAATAAGAATCTATCGGTTTATTTTTCGATTTTTATTTACCAAAAAGGCTATCTGCCTACTGGTATTTTTGGTCTTAAAAAAAATGAAAAACGTCTGACAACAATCTGCTTCAAACCTAAGGTTCCAAGTTTGAACTCAATCGATCCAATGGCTTAGGCTGTTAGGGCGAGGACAGACAGACGGACGCAACCGCGGGACTCATTTTATCGAATTTATTTTTTAATTAGAAATGACACATCACATAACGTGCATTCAAAACCCAGAATTTGCTAAATGAACTCTGTTTTAAACTCTATGGCATAATTTATATATACATATGTATGTATGTATATAATATGTATGTACTTAATAGCTTCATATGCATGACATACCAGCTGAAATCTCACCTATCAATATAAACCCTTTAAAAAGTGAATCTTGAGAAACACGGAAGAAGAAAATCTTCTGGATAGTGATCTATTAAAGTTAATTGTAAAAAATACGTGAAAATGCAAATTGCGGATATGAAAATACAAATTTCCGACAAGACTCCACTTTCCCACGATGTGATGCGAATCCAGAAACCTTCCTGATCGATGAGATGTTTACACTTTTCACTTGCCGATATTGTTCAGATAATTAACATATCTTTTGATTACATATATGTGCATTTACATATTCCTGCTTGTGCAAACCTACGTGCCAAAGAAGGATAATATAAAAATACCTATGCATATATTTTTATGTGGCAGAATAATTTGCATATTGAAATCAAAAGTCTCCCTGATGCAGATTATGGGGAAGATGATGTTTTGTTGTTCAAGCTGTGCAATGATTTAATCATGTCAACGAACGTCTCGTTGTAGGTTCTAAAGGATGTGCATTAATTTTGTGTGTTGCTTTTACGGTGAGGCAATGCAATTTTTTGAAACTATTTGTCCATGGTTTAAGAATAAGATGCTCACAGGGTGAAGGGTTTTTTTGTTTTCCTGTTCTAAAAAAATGCATATTTATTTATATTTTACTCTTTAAGGTAGTTTTAAATTCTTAGCAATGGAATATGTAAAATACATAGGTGAAATGGTTTAGATGATTATGATTCTGTTATTTGACTATTATTTATATTTTCCCACGATATACGGACATAAAGGGGATGAAGAGTTGGAGAAAAGAAAAGTTATGTGACGTAGTTTCGCAAATCCAATAAAATGCTTACAAATCTACGAGTATCATTCTGTTATTGTATTTACATAACTTGAATATCAAATCGCTTTTTAGGAAATAGTTCTGTTTTATTTTTTTTATTTAATTTGAAAGCAATTTTATTGATATCTATGATTAAATAAATGGCAGAACCCAAAATTGTTTAGAGATATAAGTCATTATATCGTGATTGTCGAATAAACATACAAATTTTGGCATCCATGTGCAATTTTTAGTATAATTGAAAAAATGCCAATTTACAAATTATTAAACTAAAAATATCATTTCGTCATTTTTAAAGACATTAAACTGTTTCGAAACTATGTATAACTAACTGAGTATAATATGAAAAGAATTTAATTTTATTTAAGCATTTAAAAAAAAATTCGTCATTGACTTCTTGAATTTAGAAACTGAGAGATCTACATTGATTAGGTATATATGTACATTGCAAAAGATTCAACCTGTAATTAATTTTGCACAAGAAAAGATTATTTACTAAGAAAAATGTGTGTACAATGGAAAAAAGGATGCATTAGGGTATGTTTTCTTAGGAGAAGGAATATGATAATGAAATCATTACCTATTTCGTTCCAGATTTTATCAATAGAAGGAACTTCTGAAATTAAGGTAAATTAATGATTTAGATAAATAAAATAAACAAATAAAGTTAGTGGTTATTATGTATTTTAAGGCAATTAAAATAAAACAATGATATTACTATACAAAAAAAAAGAACTATAATAAGACGCTCGCCGCCGTGTTCATATACGCGGTGATCGGTATAAAGTGCAAAAAAAGGCTAGAGCGTGTAGGTTGGGTTAAGACAAAAAGATATATTATATAGAAAAGTCGAAAAAAGTGGGTGACCCGATTCGGTCCGTCTATCTGTCTGCCCTCGCCCCTACACCAAACCATTGGGTCGATTGACTTCAAATTTGGAAATTAAGGTTTTGGGCCGATTCGCGTTAGGCGTTTTATTTTTAAAGACTAAAAATAACAGTAGTCCCCTTACATTTTTTTTTTGCTAAAAATCGAAAACTTGAAATTCTCAAAAACGACAACCTATAGATCTTTTTTTAATTATCCTCAAATTTATTTTTTCCTAGTTTGGCTTCTTTTAATTGTATTGCTCTCCAGAAAGATACCCCCCATAGAACCGTTATTTTGCTTTTTAAGTTTTCTCAAGAACTAATCAACCGATTTCCATAATTTTTTTGTCTGCACAAACTCTTATACTGTCTCCATAATACTTAATGATCAAAAATGTTATTGTTTTTATTTCTGATTTTTTAAAAAAATATTAAATATTTTTCATTGTTTTTATTTCTGATTTAAAAAAAAATAAACATTTTTATTTTGAAAATGGGTCATCAGTTTTTACGAAATTGAAATGTTAAATGTACATACATATGTATATTAATAAAAGCTGTAAGTAACTGCATATACTAAAATATTTGTAAACTAAAAAAATTAAACTGGCAGACGGCAATCGCCATGCTATAATGATTTTTGTAAACATTTGTAATGTAAATTTTACTTTAAATCAATTAAATCTGTATCTATCTATCTATCTCAAAAAAAAATATATTTAACAAAACCGCTGTAACGACTTTCAAATTTTGAAAAATAAAGACTTATTTGAGAAATCAAATAGCATTTAAATTTGTGAAATCTTAAAATATAGACAATATTTTTAAACAGACTCTTTGGAGAAATGAGCAAGTTCTTGCGAACCAGTAGTGCATTTAATTTTATTGACTCATGTGTTCAATTTAATAAAATGGTGGTATTTAAGGTATCTAGAGGTCATTTCAAGTCAAAGAACTACATATGTAATTATATATAATTTCTCGTTTTTGTTACTCAACTTTCGATTTAAAAATGTTGTTATGATATTTGGTATCGTTTCTTTAACTGTTTATTTTTATATTATTAAACACGTTTCTTGATTTGTAGGGGTAGGCTTTATGAAAAACTGAAATCCATGTAATGATAGTGAGTTTCACACTAGAACCATCGATAGATATTTTTGCAATAAAGCTTTGTTATTTTGAAAAATTCTGTATGTTGGGTTATACGGGTTTTAGTTTTTGAGGTTTTGATTATTCCATGGACCTATACGACTTTATGATTTTGGTGTTTCAACATCTTCATTTCGTAAGTCTGGCAGAGAGAATAATCTATCACATATTTGTTGATGGGTTCAAAAAGCCTGCAAATACATAGCCAAAAATTGAGTACTTCGAATGAGGTGGAAAAATTCTATTTATATAAAAGAAAATTTCACATTTGTGCTTTTATTGAATGTGGAGGTATAATTATTTGAGAAAAAAAAAAACACTTTCATTTGGAGGAAAGTGTTGATGGAATCAAAATTTAACATCTTTGGATCGGATGGTAAATGCACGCAATCAAGATCATAAAGCACGGTGGCGGTGTAATGCCATGGTTTGGGGCACATTTTCTAAGCTTGGGGTTGGTCCAATTATTTGCATTACTAGTACATCAATTCCATTATAAGATCATTGAGGAGGCATGGAAGAACATTCCATTGAATAAATGCAAGGGCTACGTCGGAAGCTAGCTTAGATTATCCAACCAAATATTGAGTAATTGTAACAGAAAGAATTGAATAGTTTTCGGTGTTTGAGGAGTGAAATTATTTTCAGGGTTCTACCGATTTTATAACTTCGAATACTTTTCGAAATCACTTCAAGTTAAATTAAAGCAGCTGACATACATACATATATATGTATATCACATCAGTCAATAAATAATTCAGTTGGTTGTCATAATTTGTATAAATTCTTATGTTTTTATTTGTTCAATAAAGTAAATACAAAATATTAGTGGTTTTTATTTGCATTGTGTTGATGCACATATCAGCTAGCTGTAGGTTTGCAGTTCTATGCGATAAGAAGTTTCCGAAAATGTAGTTATGGGAAAAACTCTGGTTATTGTTTGAATGTGTAAGTTTTTAAAATAACATTGTTTTACTCGAAATGTTATGGAAAGGAAATTTGGCGTGCTGAAAAATCATTTCAAATGCTTTGTCTGTTCCCTCAACTACAAAGTAGAAGCCGTAACTTCTCAGGAACCAAGTGCATTAGATAAAAAAGTTAAGGTTGAAAGTCGCAAATATCGAAATGTAGAACTCGGAAATTGACTTCGTTTTGAGTTCGAAAAAAATTAAATCGATATCGATAAAATTGAATGTCAAAACTACAATTTCTATTTTGAATAGATTTCAATTTCATTTCGAGTGAAAGTAAAATGTTAGAACCTACTTGAGTACCTAATTATTATACAATTATAATAAATTTAAGTAATTTCTTGATTGAGAAGTTATACCTTAAGAACTATGGACTGCGCATACAGTCTACAGATTTATTTTAATATTTCAAATAGGTATACATATAAAATAGGTTTTTCTATCAATTAAGTATGTAGTACATATGTAGTTATCTATAACTTTAATGAATATTTGATTCCTATATGAAATTAATAAGTAATGAAGATATCATATATATCTACCTACATATCTAATAAATATACCTAGGTTCCTACCCACATACATATGTATATGTATTTTAGTTGAAGTTGGCATATTTACAGTTTTTAAATTTCATGAAACTGCTTACAGTTTTTATCTATCTAAATACCTTAATAAAAGAAGTGGCACCTATAAAAACCCAAATATTACATTTCTGCTGAACTAAAAACTTAAACTGCCTATTGTGTAGGTACTCGTACTGTTAAAAAGTTTCCCAATATTACAACAACCGATTTATCTTTAATTGCTTGTGTAAATATTTCAAAAAGGTTACACAGAATAAAAAAAAACAGTTTGTGCACCAACACACAAACACATTATTATTTTTGTTTTGGGTTAATGGCATTATTCGTTCTCCCCACCATCAGATATTGTGGCAAACTCTAAAAATGCATGAAACCAACCTAAGCTAGTTTTACAAAAATATAAAAATTTACTAAAATGTGTATAGGGGCTCCCCTTTATCAAACACATTTCGCTATTTCGATAATAATTTTTGGTTAAGTTTGGTTAATATCTCAAACCCATACAGCTGCGATCGTTTCACTATACCAACACATCTCTATATTTGATTTCATGGCGCGGCGTATTGGACCCTAAATGCGCGACTAGTTTGCGTTTCCACTGAATGGTGCAATAACACGCGGAATGATATAGATAACGAAAGTTCATTGACACTTGCAGCGAATTTATACAGAAGCCCTCTGGCCCCAAAATGTAACTGTATAAGTGCGCGTTGTGCGTGTAAGATCAGCGCAGCGCAGAGATGAAACATATGCACGCATGCATATATATACATACATATTTTCATATGAGAGTTTGAGAAATATATGCATTTATGCTTCATAAGATAAGGGTTGCCAGACTGGTCTGTTTATCGGAAATTTGTCAAAATGTTTCGTAAAATTAATATGACAGCTCAATAATAAATAATAATAAACCGCATTTTAAAAATCCTGCATTACAAAATCTCTTGTATCAAAATCTTGCAAATACAAAGTCTCGCATAATGAAAGGCCGCAACATTAAAATCTCGCAAACAAAAATCTCAAAATTCAAAAATTGCACGCGCGAAATAATTCATATTTTATTTCAATGCGAGATTATACATATGTAGATCTTATATTGCTTATGCCTAATCTGCTGCGAGATTCTGATTTGATATAGCGAGATTTTTTTCTGAAAAAGCTAGATTTTGCTATGGGATATTTTAATAATGCGATATTTTTAAATAAAATATTTTAAAAATGCGAGATTTTGTGATGCAAGATTTAAAAAAAAAAACAGATTTCGTTACAAGAGATTTTAATTTGCGTTCAATCGCACTGCTTCTAAAATAGATGGGCTATAATTAGCACTCATGTCGTTTTGAGCGATATTTTTCTTCGACTCGACTCAAGTGGTTCTAGCTGTTTATCCTTTTTTTTATATATTCCCTCTACAAACTATTTTTCTTTTTTACCCTCGTTGATTAATCTTTTAAAACAAGAAAGTTATGTTTGTAAAATAGATTTATTTTAATTCATATGGTTTTGCAAAAGGTAAAACAACTTAAGTAGGAGATAATTCGTCTTATGTAAACATTTATTTTATTTATCAGATGATAGGCAGAAATGATTTTGGTAAAATATCTTCAGTTGTTTTTATGTTCGATATTAATCAAAAAATTAAAACCACTTATATGTCAACTTAAGATATTTTACCACAAAACTTTTCTTGCGTATATATTTCTTATATTGACTTAAGATGCTTTACCATATTTAAGAATAAAAACACAATAACGGTTTAACCGACCTAAGAACATCTTAGTGAATGAAAAACTGTAAAAGTTGTTTTGGTAAAAGCACTCAAGTAAAAAAAAAACATTAATAAATGTATTAAATACTTCACTTATCAAAATTTAATTTTACTATTATTAGAATTGTATATATAAAGGTAAAATTACTGAAAAGTGTATCTTCATATCCTTCTTCATTTTTGTTAAACAAAGTTTTCAAATTAAAAATCCATTTTCTGAAAAATTATAAAAATTATTTTGAACACAGAATTTGTTTCTTAAAGCTTTTCTATCACATCAGGCTTTTAAAATATGCAATTGTAAACATGCTAAAGGCAACTGATTTCGATTATAATAAAATCAATCACTAAATAGTCAAAAAAACACAACCAATCAATATTACAAATTTTATTGTTCTTACCAAGATCTCTAGAGATTATACCAGCTTGGCGATCGAATTCAAAAAGGAACAATTCAAGTTTTCTTACAATCATAATCGGTTTACATAAATGCGAGAAATAAAAGCTTTCATTATATACATTGTATAGATGGCAAAACCGTTTTATGATATCATTTAGCATTGATTTCAAATATAAGTTAAAAACAATTGTAGAAAGGGATTATCTCCTAATCCGAGTAGCAAAAAAAAAACAATAAGAAACACTTCATAGGGTAAAGTTTACAATGTTTGAGTAGATGTTTAAATTGACAGGCAGACCGCAGCAAAGCCATGTCCTTAACCTTATTTTTTTATTATTGTAAAATCTATGGAAAATAAAGAATTGTATCTATCTATCTATCATTTAATCCATTTTAATCCATTTAAATTGAATATAAATTAATTCAATATAATTAATTAAGTAAAAAAGATTTAAGTTATCAATATAATAAAATAAATCGATTTAAATCACAAACATCCCGGCGCCCCTGAACCAGTTTCAGGACAGTGGAAGGATGGCCAATTTAGCGATAGGTCGATTAAATATTCCATTCGTACAGTGGCCACACGAACAAGTTGATCAGCACCCGGTGAAACATTTTCAATCTGGCCCAGCAACCATTTTGTTGGTGGTAAGTTTGGCTCTTTAATTACCACAATATCACCTGGTTTCAGATTTGGAAGTTGTTTTTGCCATTTTGGTCGTTCTTGGAGACTCGTAAGATACTCCTGCTGCCACCGCTTCCAGAATCCTTGAACCATGTTTTGCTGTTGTTGGTTCACCTATTAGAAAATGAGATGGTGTTAAAGGGTTTAAATCCACATCAGAGAGACAACATAAAGGTCTAGAGTTTAAGATAGCTTCGATTTGAAAAGTTACTGTCGTAAACTCTTCAAAGATCAATATTGTAGACCCCATGACCCGGCGAAGGTGAAGCTTTACGGATCGTATACCTGACTCCTACAACCCACCGAAGTGAGGTGCGGAGGGTGGAATGAAATGCCAGGCAATTCCATCCTTTGCAAGTGATGAGATTATTGTATCGTTATGCTTTTGGGACAGTACCAGTTGATGCATTTCAGAGAGGCAACGCTTTGCTCCTTGGAAGTTTGTTCCGTTGTCACTGTAAATGTTCCGACACAGTCCACGTCTGGAAACAAATCGACGCAGAGCGGCAAGGAACGCATCAGTAGTGAGATCACTCACAAGTGCAATATAGGCCTTCAGCAGTTTTGGTTTTCTACCTTGATTAAGTTTGATTGTGAGCGGACCAGCGTAATCACAACCTGTGTCTGTAAACGCTCGATTCGACTGAATCCGTTGAAGTGGAAGGTTTCCCTTGAGTTGCTCCCAAGTTGCTTTGCGCTGCATGAAGCATGGTTTGCAGCGATGTATCACCTTTCTTACAATATTTCGGCTACCCATTATCCAAAACTGCTGCCGCACAAATGTAAATGTTTCCGACACTCCAACTCCAGCATGCATATATCTGTTATGATTGTCCTCTACTATAAGGAAAGAAATGTTATTAGTTTTTGGAAGTATAATAGGATGTTTAATATTATATGAAACTGCTGCATGTTTTATATGACCGCCGACGCGTAAGAGTCCATCGCAATCCAAAAATGCCGAGTATCTTAGTAATTTTGACTTCGGCGATAAAGTCTTGGTTTTAAGCAAGTCGTCCATTTCCCTGGGATAAGAAGTCAGCTGCACATGTTTTAAGACAGACATTTTTGCAGAATGAATTTCATGGAATTTCAAGTTGCCGGAAACGCAAACGCCAGTTGATTTCACGCGTAAGTTTGATATATAACGACGAATATATGCAAGCACTCTAATTAACCGATGCCACGAAGATATATTGTCAATTATGTCTTGAATAACGCTTGCATAAAACCACGAAACAAAGTTATTAGTAGGCAATGGCCTGACCTCGAGTTGAACTGGATCCTTATTAGCAATTTCATTATGTGTGCAACGCTTAGAATGAATTGGCCAAAGTTCTTCCGATTCGGATAGCCAAGATGGACCAGACCACCATAGACAATGATTTACTAGTTCAGAAGGGGAAATACCGCACGACGCACAATCAGCTGGGTTAGATTGCGAAGCAATATGCCTCCACGAATGACTTGGAACCGTTTCCAATATAGTTGAAGTGCGATTTGCAACAAACGTTGTCCACCGACGGGGAGGTGAATTAAGCCAATGAAGCACTATTTCTGAGTCACACCATGCACATATTCTAATAGATTTGTGAACATTCAAAGAAGATTTTACGAGTTTTAAAAGTTTTGATAAAAGAAGGGCTCCACAGAGCTCTAATCGGGGAATAGGAAGAGGTTTTAAAGGAGCCACCTTTGTCTTCGCCGCGATTATTGTCACTCTAACTTCACCCGAGACCGTTCTTGATCGCGCATACACAACGGCTGCGTATGCCAACGACGAGGCGTCCGAAAACCCGTGAAGTTCTATGTCCTTTTCAGAAAATATATTACGTGGTACCCGAATGTCCCGAAACAAAGGAAGTTCATCTCGATGGTTCATCCATTGGGTAGTTATCCTTTGTGGAAGCGGGTCATCCCATCCTAATTTAAGTTCTGATGACCAAAGTTCTTGGAACATAATTTGATGATCACGGATGGAGCCAAAAAACCTAACCTTGCAATGTTTCACAAAGAATAGACGCAAAATTTGAATCGTCCGTAGTCAGCATTCTTTTAAACTGTATTTATCTAACATTTATTGCTTAAGTGCGCGAATTTGAATTACTTAACTAAAAATCAACCAAAAAACATAAGAATATCGCAACTTTAACCAGTTGATAATAAAGAATTAAGTGATTAAAAAAATTTTCTAAATAAAATACAATCGAATAAATTTCATATCTCTCCATACAAATATAAATACAATGTCCACACGTTCTAAGACTACACAGCTACAAACACCTCTTTCTGCACCACCACCATCAAGCATCGTTTCTCCAGCATCAACGGCTCCAAAGCGCAAACAATTGAAAACAACGCAGCAAACGCCACTGTCAGCACCAACAACACCGAAGACCAACTCTCCAGGATTAACGGCCCAAAACAAAAATAGATTCAGCGGAGATGATGAATCTTATCTCACACTCACTGCATTTGAAGAGCGCCTAAGCAGACACACTGATGTGATAATTACTCGCATAACGGATGAGCTCTCCAAGATTCGCTGCGAACTCTTCGCTAAACTGGAACAAGCTGAAAATACTTGGTTTGAGAAGCTTAACCAATTTAATACAACAATAGCTGAAATTGTAAATCGGGTTGAATGCATTGAAGCCAACTCTGCTAATACAATCACCTTCGACAGCAAGTTGGACACTGCAAACACCACTATTGCAGATGTTGTGCGGAGAGTCGATCTCATCGAGGGGCATTCAAGTGACATGCGTGAACTCAACTCTAAACTTTTGTCATTGGAACAACAAATCGATGCAACTGAAAAAAAGAGATCGCGGCAGACGCCGTCATGCTTGGAGTTCCTTGTCTACCAGAAGAAAACCTCGCTTTGCTCTTTAACCGTCTATGCTTAACCGCTAAATGCAAATTACCCACACTGAAGAACATCTTTCGCTCTCGCTCACGAAATTCTAATAGCCCAGCTTCACCACCTGTCATTCTTAAGTTTTCCAGTATGCAAGAGAGGAATTCTTTACTGAAGTGCATTACTGTCTACAGAAAACAACAACAGAATTATCAACTCTCACTGCGTGACTTGGGCATAGAATCCGACAACGCCTGTTTCTTGAATGAAAGTCTTAGCAAAAATACTCGCACTCTTCTTCACCATGCTATCCGAATTCCGAATGAGGAATAATCACCAACTGTTTAGTGCGTACACAAAACATGGCTCTGTTTTCATTAAACTAACAGCTGATGGGGAAAGCTTTGCTGTTTACAACGTTGGCTGTTTAGAAGCTGCCGCAACGACGACGAACTAATTTTGCCGTAAGCAAAATATAATTTTAAAATGAATGTAATGCAAATGCCTTTTTTCTTTTTAACACTCATATTTAATATTCTCTTTTTATTTATTCTATTAATGGTAACTATTCACTACATATTCTTTTTACTTTTTCTATTAATAATAACAATATTTGTCCATATAATATTTTTATTACTTAATTTCTTTTTTCTTTCACTTTTTCTATTATTTATTGTAACAATTTTTTGCCAAATATTGTGTTTATTGCTAGTTATTATTATTATTTTTATTATTCCTTCTGCTTCTTATTCCTTCTCAAGCTTCTGCCAAGTTCAAAGCTTAAAAATTCGCGAGTGCAGCTAACGCCACCAGAGGGTTCACTGGCAATGGTATGAATACGAATTTGTACGATATGATTCGAATTTTAAGAGCACAAAATAATGGATTAAAGATATGTCATTTAAACGCGCAGAGTTTGACCAATAAATTAGGGGAATTTAGGTACCTGTTTGTGGAATCTAAAATAGATATCGTATCTGTGTCTGCTTGCTTGGGTTCCAGTACATTCCTAATACCTTGATAAAGGAAGACGACTTTTCATAATCCAAAGAAGAATACTCAAAATCTTCTGATGGTATCTTAGCGAGAAGACTCCAGCAATTTGAACTCCAATTACTAAGTTGGATTTTGGCTAACGATAGAAGTTCTACAAGTTCTGAATGAATTCTTATAAGATCTTCAAAAGAGTTTGATCCCGTCATGATGTCATCAACGTAGACATCGTTCAAAAGAATTCGAGCTGCGATAAAATGTGTTACTTGATAATCCTCAGCAAGCTGTTTCAAGACACGAACAGCCAAAAATGGAGCTGAATTAGTTCCATAAGTTACAGTTTTGAGTCCAAAGTGTTTCACATTTTTAATATAGGCCCACGACGAAGTATCAACAGAGTGAGTCGGTAAGTTAGAAGTTAGTTTGCTCAAAATATGTGCATCACACTGTAGAACGGTGTTGCTAACCCTCGAAGCCAATGAAATTGACATATATCCGTTAGTGTGACCAGCATTTGCAGAAGAAAGCCCTAAAATAGGAATCCGAGACTGTTTTCGACGAAGACCAATACGTTGAGCTAATGCTTCTGTAATGAATGAAGACTGTGACCCTGTGTCTAGTAACACTCTACATTTCATTAGTCCACCCTGATGATTACGAACATAGGAGAGAATGGTAGGCAAAAATGTTTGCTTTGGAAAACCAAAATTGAGAGAATGGTTGGTCAACAAGGGAGAATCAGAACTAGCAATAGGAACACCGGAGGTAACGTCAGCATTTGAGTTGTCTACAGCAAATTCGGAAGAAGAGTGAGTGAGTGATGCCGCGATTTACAGACTCGACAACGAAAATGGCTAAAGCATTTGTAAGATGCGTGGCCAGAACGAAGGCAATTAAAACACAATAAATTGTCTTTAAGAAATTTCCGACGAGAATCAATACTTAGCGAAATAAACGAAGGACACTCTGATAGTTTGTGATCACCTTTGCATTTGAAGCACTTAGGGTTTTGTCCTGCTGACTCAGCTACGTGTGAGCGAATTGAAGTTGGTTGCTTTTTTCGCGATGTACCCGGAGTGTTCATAGGAGTGCAAGATTCAAACGCATCGCATCGTAATTCAAGAAAATCAAGCAATTCCTGCACTTTACAGTCGTCCCGAGAACCTACTTTTTTAGCCCATGCATGTCTAGTTGCCTCATCGAGCTTGTTGAGAAGCAGAAAAATAATCCAAGGGTCACGCGTTTCTTTCTTCGCTGCCTGAAGACCACGAATAACTTCATCGGCACCGTCCGTAATTTTTCGTAAGGTGTCTGGATTTGACGAAGTCATAGTAGGCAGTGAAACGAACGATTGTATAAGGGAATGCACGAGTAAGTTTACGCGATTATACCGTTTTTCGAGTTTTGTCCATGCCCCAATATAATTAGCATCGGTGGGGGATATATGGCTGATAAGATCAGCAGCTTCGTTTCGCAAAAATGATTTTAAGAAATGAAATTTTTGAGTAGAGGTAAGCTTATCATTTGTATCTACCGTATCGATAAACATGTCGCGAAATGTAGGCCAATCTTTGTAATTGCCGGAAAATGGAGGAATGTTAATTTTAGGAAGGCTTACATTCGAAGATTTAGTAGACGAATTAAGTTTGCTTAGAAATGAGGATTGATTTTGGGCAAGCTCTTCGACAAGATTAATTTGTTTGTCAACACTCTGTTTTTCTCGAATAGCTTTCGTAAATTTCGTATGTGCAGTGCACCAAAATATTTCATTTCGTTTTCTTCAAATTCTGCTTCAAGCGTAAAAACTGCTTGCTCGTCTAAACCTTCCAAAGACGAAATATGGTAAAACGAAAAGTCTTTCCACGCGTTTGCTAATTTCTCTAATCTGACTTCTAACATCGGTAAATCTTCATCGCCCGTAAGAGACTCACAAAAAATTGTCGCACGCGTAATGGCTCCCTTAGCATGTCCGCGAAGTTGCAGTGACGTCATTTTGATCAAATACAATTATTGTTCTTAATCAAGAAATCGAAATTTAATCCACCACACCTTGAATAATTTCTTAAAGATTTCTATAAACCGGTACTTTAAGCTATTGTCTTTTTAGTGATTAAAATTACTAAGTTTAATTAGCTACTTTTAATCTTATTTGTGAATTAAACACTCGATTTTTCGATTAGTCACCAGTTCAAAAAATATATAAAATATCGGGATCGAAGGACCAATGATTTTGATTATAATAAAATCAATCACTAAATAGTCAAAAAAACACAACCAATCAATATTACAAATTTTATTGTTCTTACCAAGATCTCTAGAGATCTTACCAGCTTGGCGATCGAATTCAAAAAGGAACAATTCAAGTTTTCTTACAATCATAATCGGTTTACATAAATGCGAGAAACAAAAGCTTTCATTATATACATTGTATAGATGGCAAAACCGTTTTATGATATCATTTAGCATTGATTTCAAATATAAGTTAAAAACAATTGTAGAAAGGGATTATCTCCTAATCCGAGTAGCAAAAAAAAAACAATAAGAAACACTTCATAGGGTAAAGTTTACAATGTTTGGTAGGTTAGGTTAGGTTAGGTTGTAAGGGGTGTGCACAGCAAGAAGCTGTTGCGTACACGGGGGCCTATTGGTCCATTGTGATCCCCTGTAAAAGTAAAAATTTAGCATCGATGCTCTCAGTTCAATACAACTCTGTCGATTAGCGTAGACTGGCTCATTAACGAACCAGCCTGTGCTATCTATAAATTTCCTCATGCTCGCCATTGAGACCTGTGCTAGATCATCCAGTTCTCCAACAAACCTGTTTCCGAAATGACGGAGTCGGCTGGTTTGGAGGTTCGGACAGTCGCAGAGCAGGTGTTTAATGGTTTCCATTTCCTCCTCATCCTGACAGCTCCTACAAAAATCGGGTGCAAATGCCCCTATTCTATTACCCATTGTGCCAATGGCGCAATGACCTGTTAGTACAATGTTTGGTAATTAGAGTGGATGTTTAAATTGAATATAAATTAATTCAATATAATTAATTAAGTAAAAAAAAAGATTTAAGTTATCAATATAATAAAATAAAGCGATTTAAATCACAAACAGCAACTAAAAACCAATTTTTAAAGGCTAAGTTAAAGCACAACATATCCCTCATTTATATAGTTTTAAAAAGCCTTATATATAATGTTTTTAAACTTTACGTGATGGAGTAATTTTGAAGTCGCATTTGCATTAAGGTTAGCAAAACCGATTGCATAAGTGCAATTTGATTGCCAGGATACAAACCTTGTCAACCAGTGTTATTAAACTAATGCGTGAGCAACCTCTAAATAGTGTAAATACATTTTTCTTCAATTAACAAAGCAAAGTACCTTACAATTTTATTTTCCGTTGTTTATTAGTAAAAAAAAATCTTTATTGAAGCTCTATTAAAATTATTAAGGCTACTTTTTCAACCTGGATTTTGGGGCTATAAATATTTTAAAATATGTCTATATCGAGCTAGTTTAGGATATGGCAACCCTACTTAGGTATACGTTGCTCATACCACCATACACATTCAACAAGCGTTTTTGTTGCGGTGGCAAGTTTAGCAGCCGGCGCGGATTGGCTTGTGGAAATTATGGGCACTGCTGGGCGCCTTTTTTCATCCTCCATCGCTTCTCTGTTTTTCTCTATAAAGTTGTGTTCAATGGCGATTGAAACTAAACACATTGGATCATCGGAGCGATAGTACAGGTCTTTTTTAATGTGCGGCATGTGTGTTGGGGAAATGTATTTGCTCTCACTGATAAACCAATACAAAGAGTTACCATTCCATACTAAAAAAACACCTAATTTAAAATTATTTGGCTCCGATAATCTAATTTATTGTGCATATAGATACAGTTGAGCCAATAAGATTTCAACTATTTTAAAAAAGGTTTTAACTGCCAAAAAGATTATATACCTACCTATATTTTTGTAATTTATTATCTCATAAATTAAGTATGAATAAAAATAAAAGTTTGGAAGCACTTAAAGTGAAAAAGATAAGCGAAATGAAAAATTTACCAACATAATGTTGTTTTTCACAAAACGAATATAGACTACAATTATTTACCCACACTGTAAAAGTTATATATTGTAAGAGTAGATTAAATTTTATATTTTCTTATAAACAATTTTATTATTTTTACTAAGAAAGAAGCAGATTTCATAAGCCGGGAAGGATGCATTTTTGGGAAATAAACTTACCTACACTTTGCCTTGTTCTTTGCCCTTAAGAAAACACCTACAAACTGAAACTTTATTTTACTCAAAATTTCTATTTGTAGGTATGTCAACAAATTAATAAAAACAAATAGATATAAATTATATATCAGTATATATGTAAGTATAGTGAATAGGAAGCAAATAATAGAAACCGTATGGGATTTCCTAAGTAATACTTAGTTTGCTACAAAATGAAGTAATAAGACTAAAAATACAAACGTTTGTTTGCCTTAAAATATTGAAAACAATTAAATTGAAAAATCGTTCATCTTAGGCAAATATAAATTTATTCTCAATAGACAGGGAAATCATAATTTTCATAATAATCTTCAATATTTGTAGATACATATATCTTTCGATTCTCAGTTCTCATGAAAAACCCCGGTCAAAAAATTTAGGATTTGTTTTCTATCTTACAAACCAAACAATAAATTTACACAGGATTTTGTTGTCCTAAATTCTCATTTTAAATTTTCTCTATTACCTCTTTAAAAATTTAAAAAAAAACAATAGGTATACGATGTTTTTAAGGCTTGAAAAATTAGATACAGTTTAATTAATTTCAGTATTTTATTTAGTTTTCGGAAAATCTTAATAGTTTAGTTATGCGATGTCTTATGTATGAAAAACTTTAAATATTATGCTTTCAGGTCTTTTGAACAATACATAAAATAGTTTTTTTGGTGCTGATTGCGAATTTAAACTCCGATTTTCGCTATATGCTTGCATTTTAAAATACCTGTATTGAAAATTATACTAACATATAATTTTATATACATACCTACCTATACTCGTATTTCCAAAACTTGATGTGATAACCTTGTTTAGGTTGATAAATTCTTGCATTTTTTGTTGAAAAGCCTTCGCGTTCAGTCAATTATAAACACAAAATTTAAAAATTGTGGTCACTCTTTAAGCTTTTAATACCCCTCTTCTCAGCCTGATTGGGTTGCATTTGACATTTCATCACAGTGCATCAATACTAAAAAGGCCAACATTAAAATATTGCATTTTTAAAGGTGATACTCTCTTATAACTCATTGAAAAAGGATAACTCTGATAATGGTAGGAACAAAATCTATTTTTGGGCATCAATAAAAAAGTCACAGAATTATGATTTGAAATCCCTTAAAATTACCAATTACAACTTTCAATGACAAGCCTCTAGTTAGTGTTAGTGTTTTGGTTTCGATGATATCACCCTAAGACAGCGCGGTTCAGAGACTTACAACATCCCCCCTTCTCCATAACAGCTTACCTAGATCCCCTTCTACATAGGTAGTATACATATTAGGTACCAGCATTTTGCTTACCCTTTTCTGGTGGCTTACAAATACTAGATTATTGAGAAGATTTTATCACTATCTTCCAAATCAAATTTGTTCGTTGCAATATGTCTCTTTGTAGAAATGGAAATAGAAACTGCACTATACTATACCCGCTTAGAATTATTTTTATATATCCATCATCAAATTAATTTCTGAAGTATCGCAAAAAAAAAATATACTCGTATATACATATATAAATTTAACGTGTGACTTTCTATAAAAAAGTCATTCTCGTGACCCGCAGTTTTCTCTGGGAATCTGAAAACAAAAAACTATATATGTATGAGGGTCGTTAAATTATTATATAAACTAAAAAAAGTCCTTTCACAGTATCTCACGCAATAAACCACCCCAACATTTTAGTGGTAATATAGTTTTTCCTTACATCGCAATCAAAAATATCATATCTCAAAGAAAATTTGTTTTCCAATAAAGAAACAGGAACAATCAATATAGCTTTAGGACTTGTATACAATGCGGTACCATAATTTTCTAGTGCCTTTTCAACCTCTTGTCAATTTTTTTTTAAACATAAAATACATTTTTTGCAACAACCTTAATGAAATTACTGTGGTAAAGAAAAATAAGTCAATAAGCGAGAAGTCATTTAAGATGCTTCTAATAACAAAATACACTGAGAACTTTAAAAAGATTTTGCACGTTCATCATGTCATGTTTATATTTTTGTTATTAAATTAATGCAGGACGCTATGAAAAAGGCAAACATCAGGTGGTGACGAAAAACATCTGATCTACATTAGAAGAGTGCTTGCTATGGCTATCTCTAAGCAGATCGTATATAAGCTCGATAAAATGGTGTCATAACTGGGCACCGTCTAATAAGAAAGCACGCCACGCAGCTAGGCGTCTTCTGAAATGACTTTTGCAGAAGCTGTATGGATGAGGAAGAGGAGGAAACAGTTCTTCACCTTCTCTGTAAATGCCCTGCTCTAGCTCAAAAACGCAAGAATTACCTAGGAGAATTCTTCTATAAAGATCTAAACGATCTTAATCATATTAACATAATCAGTCTCTCTCGTAAGGGATTCAAACATGTTTTCATTGAGCTTACAAGACAGCTTCTACTCGTAGATTCATGTGGCCTAGGTGTGTCCTACTCCATCACGGCTGCAGCAACTTTAATCTTACCTAACTTAACCTTGCTTGCCAAACAGTTATAAATAGGAATTGTAAAATGTTATGGTATGTTATAAAGGCCATGGGCAATGGGCATTATGTGGAGAAATATAATCCAACCTCAAATGTTTAATATTTCCATGGATTTTCAAACTATAAAAAGAACCTATATGCTACAAAAATATCAAAAAAGTCCCTTAGAACTCATAGAAATACAAAATGATTCTATACAAATGATTAGATGTGAAGAAATACTTGATTTCTAAATATATTCTACTTTTTGGTCACTTTGTTTTACCACATGCGACGCGAATATAAGGTTTTTCCAATAAGATGTTTTACTATCTTTTGAGTAGCCAGCTTATTGCAATTTTAAGCATCATTCACATGAGCGCGACCAACGAACGACGAATGAATTACAAAATGTGAGTTTATATACGTTTGAAGACATATTTCCGCACAAATTCTTAACAAAACGATAGCAATATAGTTTCTATTTGATTTATGATGCATACTTTTACTTTTCAATATCATATATTAATAAATTTAAGAAAACAAATTTATTCGTCGCGAAAAAAATTGTAGTTGATACGAACTGTCAAACTTTATTCGCGTTCCACATTATCCACACTCGCAACGAATACAAAAAATCGCGCGTACTTAACCTAAAAAAATCGTTCTTGTTTTGGTTTCGGTGGTGAATGTCAAACTTCATTCGCGACGAATTAAAAACTCTCATGTGAAAGAAATGTCAAAATCGACGAATATTCGTTCATTCGTTAGTCGTTGGTCGTGCTCATGTGAATATTGCTTTACTTAGCAAGTAAAATCTACGAAATTACTATACAAATGGAACGATACAACGCACTGAAATTGTTAAACCCACTACAGTATAGTGTATTTTGCAGTCTCAGTTCGAAAAACTAAAGTATTGTCGTCGGTCGGCAATAGTGAAATTTGCAGACAAATTTGTTGGGATAAGCTAGTGACGAGAAGAATCGAAACAGGGCGGCGCCAGCGTGCGTCTCTCAAGAAAATCCTGGTTTATCGATTCTTTTTCAATTTTTTAAATAAGACCTTTAACAACCAACATTACACCGTATTATGAATATATAGACTTATAGGTTTTACGGCTTTAAAACTTCTGTTCTTTAGCCATCCGATGCAGCAACTTCGTATCTCCGCTGATTGGGTCCTTGAAAATGAAATATATCAAAACCATCCCAATTTAAATCCAAAAATTAGATACCAATTTTTACCTCAAAGTCTATATAGGTTAATGAGAATTGGTCATTGTGGCATTTGGGGCTCAAAAAAGGCTTTCAGCACCTTTTGGATGATGGCGTCGTATTAGCTTGAAATACGAGACATTAGATATATCTTAGTACATACGAGACAGACATATACGCCAAATTATTATCTTCAATTTCATGTGACTGGGTAATCTAAGCCCTTCCTATTCTTTTATGTTACAAATGTTTCGAATGAGCGAAAAGGTCGCCATAGATCCATTAGAAAAAAAAAAAAACTTATTGAATACCTGCGACAGGTTTTTTACCCATTCCCTTCTTGTATCTTCTAAAAAGAATGCATCTTTTGTTTCAAATGCTCCGAGATGATTATCTTTTTTTATGGCATTACATTGCAGTCTATCTTATACTTTTGAATACCAAAGGCTCATAGTATGAATCACCAAATCTCCTTTTTATAAGCATCTCTAACTCTCTATAGGTAATAAGGTATTCTGTTTGGTTGAAATAAAAGGTAAAATATTTTTCTTTTACATTATGAGCCATTTTACTGTGGATCTAATCTGATTTAAATGCGTTTAAGCATGCCTTTTGCGTTTTCCTTTTTTAGTGAAACTGTTTTGCAAGATTATTGTGAAAGCAAATACAAAAATGTTTCAATAAAAACAAATAAGCTGTTTTATTTAATTAGTTGTTAAAATTTTATAGCAAAAAAAGTAAATACAGGGTTATCCATTTCAAAAGTAAACGTAAATACACACACAAAACACATATATAAAATATTTTGTTCATAATGTTTCTTTTTTATTTAAAAGTTTGAACGTTGACACTATTTGTGAAACAATACGTCATTTAAATGACCATCACGCGAATTGTTGCAATTCGATTCTTGAGGTAATTTTTGACACATATTTGGGGGTATCTCAGCCATAACTTAACGAATGTTGTTTTTTAAGTGCTCAACAGTTAAAGGTTTATCTGCATAAACACACGGTCATTCGCGTAGCCCCACACAAAAAAGTCCAGCGGTGTTAAATCGCATGATCTTGGTGGCCAGCTGATATCGCCACGACGAGAAATGTCTCTTCCAATAAAGCCATATTCGCTCGAATAGCGTGGCATGTGGCACCGTCTTGTTGAAACCACATGTTCTACATGTCGTATTTTTCAGAAGCAGGCAAAAAAAAGTCGGTTGTCATATGACCATAACGCTCCGAATTGGCTGTGACAGTCGTTCCATCGTCGTTTTCGAAGAAGTAACTTCCAATCACACCTCCGTGACTTTTTTTGGATTTAATGGCCTCTTTTTAATTACTTGAGGATTCTCAGAGCCCCAAAAACGACAGTTTTATTTATTAACATACCCACCGAGTGAGAAATGTGCTTCGTCGCTGAAGAAAATTTTGTTCGACGTAACTACGAACGTTGTGAATGGCTTCAGTTGTTGTGTGAGCTGGACTTTATATGGATTTAGGTGTAGATCCAAATGCAAAATACGCCATAACAACGTGCCGTAAGACAGCCCTAGTTCCTGAGAACGACGAGGAATCGACACATTCGAGTCTTCGGCAACACTTTCACCTAAAGAAGCGATATTGTCAGTGGTACGAGCGAAACGATGATGCACAGGCCTTACAATATCTGTAATCAATCCAGTCTCTTCAAATTTGTTTACAATTTCGCCAATTGCCTGCGTAGTTGGACGATTATGTAAATCAAAATCTCCTCTTCAAGTACGATATATGGCTGTGGCAGAATCAATATTTATGTAGTACCTAGGTTTTAAAAATTTTGAATTAATAAATTATTGGAATAGATTGCTTTAGCAAAAAGAATGCCACGACAATATTTTAATCGACAGAAGACAAACAAAACCCTTTCCTTATGTTTGCAAAAAAAACACCTAGAGAAAGGAAGTTATTATACTTATCATTTGATTAATTTTCCTTGCATGTTCAAAACTTTAGCTTAAGGTAATAGCTGGAGGCAAATACAAGACAAAAGCCTTTGACAAGTATGTAATCAGGTTTCAGGCACCAACCAAAAATATATGTTATTAATTGTATTAGCATGAATCTTGAAATTAAAAAATAACAAATTTTGGTCTTATCGCAAAATTATTTTTGAAGGGGTTTAAAGGTTTAATAGCCAATTTCTTGACGAAGTTCTAAAATAAAATAAATAAAATAAAAAAACTCGATCTAGTAATTCTCGGTTAATCTATGGAACTTCATTTTCAAAATATTTAGGACTCCAGAATTTCTTCACATTTAATCATGTCTGTAGAACTCGGTTCAAAATCATTTTTGAGTTGCAGGAATTTTATAACCCGGTTGAATGGAACTGAGTTCTAAGGTGTTATTGCTATTTTTGTAGCACCTCGTTGATGGTTCTGACTCAAAATTGTGACACTTTACTAACAAAATTTAAAAAAAATGTCAGTTTTTGTTGGAGCGGACATTTATTTTTCATATTCTCACTTTTTTTCGAAAAAATTGTGTTTTCGTGTTTTATTGGATTTCGTTGAAGATTTGTGTTATTTAAAATTCAACACTCAACATCTTACTTAAATAAAGATCAAGAGAAATTGATTTCGAGTCTTCCAATCTATAAAATATCATGTGCTGCATCGCTGCATGCAATTTAAATAACAGATTAAATTAAATTGAAAAGTTTCAAGAAACAGTGAGTTCAGTTAATTCAGTCAAAAGATTATTGCCGAGATGAAAAATGTAACAATATTCATAAAAGTTTAGTATTTTTAAATATTTTTTCAGATGCATACAATGTCAAAATGGGCGTATTGACATCTATAAACAGATTTTTATCTGGTTATGTTGTCCATGAGAATATTAACTATTTTAGATTTGATGTTTTTTCTGGGCATATTTTAAACAGCTCTTATGTCTACATAACTCAATAATCGTGGTCATAAATACACGATAATATGCATCATGTCATCTCATCCATTGATGTGAAATAAAGGTTGATTTTTTAAAAGCTATATAGGAAAGTTTAAAAAAAAACACATACAATTAAAAAAAATGCAAGAAATCTTTATTTGAATCGATAGTAGGTACGGTCCATATAATTTAATACTTGAAGATTATTTCATGCAAAAGTTGACCTTGACTGCGCCTTAAATGGTCCATCCGCTTAGTCCAATTTTGGAATACTCTTTCCAACATTTCGGCCGGTATCTCAAGAATAAATGCTTCAATGTTGTCTCCCAATGCGTTAATTGAAGCGGGCTTGTCTGTATAGACATGAGCTTTAACATAGCCCCACAAAAAATAGTCTAAAGGCGTTAAATCGCACGATCTAGGCGGTCAATTGAACGGTCCCGAACGTGAAATAAAATGTTCACGAACTCGCCTCTCAATAAGTCCATTGTTGCGCGTGCTGTGTGCTTGTTGAAACCACATGTCATGCAAGTCAAGCTCTTGAATTTTGGGCAAAAAAAAGTTTGATATCTTCTCACGGTAGCGCTCACCATTCACAGTTACGTTACGATTGGCATCATTTTTAAAGAAGTACGGTCCAATGATGCCACCAGCACCAGCCCATAAACCGCACCAAACTGTGACTTTTTCTGGATGCATTAGTAGCTCTTCCAATGCTTCTGGCTGATATTCACTTCAAATTTAGTCACAATAGCCCGAATAGCCGCTTCAGTGGGTCGATTAAACTGATCAAAAAATGGAAGAAGCGCGCGATGAACTTTCTTAACAGAGCACGCATTTTGATAATAAAATTCAATAATTTGCAAGCGTTGTTCGTTTGTTAGACGATTCATAGTTAAATTATAGACCAAACTGAAGATGTTTGACAGTGCAACAAAACACGAAACGTGCGTCAGCTGTTTAAACCAGTGTTGCCAAAAAGATAATAGCTAAAAAATCACCCTTTATGTATGTAACTTTTACGCTTTATTAAACTGTCAGCGTCCACGACATTTTTCACTATGTATCTCCTATTTATGACTTTTTGGCAAACCGTTTATGTTTACATATTTTCTAAAAATATTTTACTATTGCACATACAAATCCTTGTAGTGTGGAAGTGTAGAATTTAATCCAAAACCGGAATGAATCTAAAAATTAGTCCTTTCAAAGAAGTAAAAACATAACTAAACGGAGTTCTAATATCCTACTCTAGACCCCTAAATATCTAATATATTGAAGTTCTATCTCAAACTGAGATCTAAATCATGGTTCTAACGCTTGGGACCTTGATGAAGAAATAAGTTAGAACTCAATCGGGTTCTAATTTATCAATAAACCGAGTTTTGGAGACTAGAACATTGTCAAGAAATTGGCCGGAAATGTTTTAAAATTTTGATTTAGATGTCAATAAAATTAAAATCAATTTTAATTTAACTCAAATCTAATGAATTTTGTGGTAAATTTAAAACTCCAAAATTTTGTTAGGACAACAAGCAACCTGTTATTGTTTTGAGAAAATATATACAAACTATAAATATCGATTGCTACAAATTTCACAAACCAAATTACTCGTCCCACCAGCAGCTTATACTAACCATACATTTATTTGCTTTATTATCTGAGACCCTTGCGCGCAACAATAAATGCATCTTGTGTAATAATTTTTCTTCGTTCTCACCATCAGCAATGATCATTTTTTTTTTCACTTTATCTAAAAAGGATCTTTTCATAAAAACCTGCTGCAAATAGATTTTATAGCTTATTGTGTATCTTTTGTTACGTTGTAGAGTCCTCTCCTCTCAGTTATACATAAATGTTAGATGTTTTCTTTTTCACCTGTCACGTGATGAGGCACCACACCAGGGATATGTTTTTATTGTGAACATTGCAACAAGCGAGGGTCCACACAGATTAACAAAATATAAAGGAAGGTATTTCTTTATTTTCGTGTGCATTTCTTGGATACTAAAACCTGTTCGCGCATTTAATCGCGTGATGGCCATGGCGCGGCGGCAGCAATGGGTGTAGGTTACTGCAGCTATGAGTGTCATCAGGATGCCTAATTTTTTTCTTTCATTTTCTTTGTTAGATATTTTCTTTGTTTAATCGTTATGCTGGACGGTTGAGAAAAGGCCAAAAGTCGCAGCCTGTTTTTTTCCTCATTCTTTTTCTGAGATTTTTTGATTTCCCTTTTTGCTGTCCTTTTTTTACTGACAAAAATTAAGTGAATCTTTGTATAATATCTTTAATTCGATTTTTTTTATCGAATCGAAGTGAATTCACAATTTTATGACACGGTTACGCCAGTTGAAAAAAATGACGAGGTGTGGGAAGTTTTTCTTTTTTGTTTAAATGCAATAGCCAATAACATACATACTTTAATCTTGATCTGCTGGCCTGTCCTGTTGCATGTTCGTATTAGTAACCCCTTTTTGATATTAAATTACGGGTAGGCAAAGATTGGACAGTTAATAGTGTTTTTAATACTTTTTTTTAATAGAAAAAGACATTATAATATGGAATGTTTTCAGAAATGTTTTACATTCAATTACTTGACAAAGATCTAAAATCAATTTTAAACTCGATCTAATAACCAAAGACACTATAGTTAAGGACCGGAATCCTTCGTACTTTCTACCCTCAAACACCCATTTCTTAAGATTGTTGTATTTGTAATTTTGACATTAGGTCCGATTGTTATTGTGTGTACATACTTTATAAATGAAAAAGTAATTTTATGTTCACTTGGATTTGTTTTAAATGTAGATGAATTGAAGGGTTCAAATGCTGCAGAGTTTGATTGGATTGGAGAAGCTTAACATTAAAACCTAAATACATTATACATACACATATTATGTTTATATTTTTTAGTCTGAAAGTTTTTGTGAGCTGGACTTGTCCGCGACCATCATTATATTTTCTAACAATTTGTAATTATTGGACATTTAAAAAAAAAATCGGTGAATTCAAATATAATAAAACAATATTACGTGGTCATTAAATTGTTCAAAGAATTAAAAACCGTTATAGTTTTAAAGTAAAAAATCGCCGTGTTTTCTTCCAGATGGGAGATTTACAGTACATGCATGCAGTTTTAAGTAGTTTTATCTAGGATTTTATCTTTTTTTCTTTAGGAACAAGGACTGTCAAGGTCTAAATTTAATGGCTTTTAAACAAAATCCAATTTCGCGTTCTTTTTTAAAATAATTCCTTAAATAATTATATTTGATAATTGTTGCCGCGTCTTATCTATTTCCACTATAGCTGCAAACGCAGGGTTAGAAAACCGTTCAATAACTACGTAATTTGTACGCACTTTTCCCTCATTAGTCTTAATTTTTAAGTAAAATATTGTTCTCTTTCTGCCTTGAACTCTTACTTCTTAACACATACATATATACTGTTGCAGCATTAACCCTGATTGCAACTTCATACATTGCAGTTAAACTTATTTTCATGTCGACATTCTATTGAACCCGCATCTTGACTAATAAAAATTCTCATGTGTTAAATATCAATTTTGTGGCAACCAATTCTGCCAATAAATTGAAAATTGCGTTGAAATTTATTTGGTATTTTACAATGTGCTGACATAAAATAAGAAAATTCGCTTTCATACGAAAAAATACTCACAAGTCTCTGGAAAGTATTTTTTATTGACTAAAAAAAAGTAAAAATAAGGGTGAAAGTGAGTATTGCAACGAGAGATAAAATTAATATTTGACAGCATTTGGTATTCGATTGGAACTAGACCCTTTTATGCAGGAAATCTACATTAGGTTCATAATAATAGAAAATAAAAACACATATGTATATTCAAAGAAATGTCGCGTATAAGAGTTCCCATCATAAAAGGACAAGGTAAGAGTAAAACCACTATATTTAAAAAGTAAGAAATTAATATGTTAGATTTCTAATGCAAGGGTTATCATATCAAATGGGGGGTTATCGTATCTTCGTTGGGGTTAAAATTGATTAAATTTGTTTGCTGTCTGATATCAAGTGTTGAAATCTACATAATGCTGGTAAGTACACATAATCATGCAAATAAAAATATGAATAAATTAAAAAATCTGTGGCTTTTAGTAAAAATCTCACTTTTATTTGAGTTTGTTTAATACATACATACATTACATATAGTTCGATAAAATAAGGGTTTCATCCTTGAAATGAGAGATATTGAGGTGGAAACTCATCTTAACGCGTATTTTCCTTTTGCGCTCTGAAAATAGATTAAAAAGTCTTATAAAATTTTGTCTTTTTTTGTATATTATGGCAGATCAAAGGTATAAAAACATAGGTATTGTTCGTGATTATCAACTTTTCTATTGCTTCAATTATGTTAACATAATATATCTAATATAATTTGTATATATAATTTGCAATAATTTTATAGCTCAACCCTTTTGCAGTGGAGTAGCGTGAGTTATGAGCTTTACCGAGAAGTATTTTTTTTTTCAAGCCAAAAAACTGAGATCACTTATGTTATACAGTTAAGATTTTTCAAAAAAAAGGTCCTAAATAAGGAACAATTGAGAAATAGCTTCACTTTTTTTATGGATATAAAATCGGGAAATAAGTCCACTTTTTACACTTTTGCCTTATTAAATGAATATTTTGTAAATTTTTTAGAAAATGTAGTTTAGAAAAGAAAGTTTTAAGTAAAAGCACATGAAAGAAAACACCATACCGCACAATAGGTATACAAAGTATACTTTACTTACTTAGGGTGGCGCTACCCAACAAGCTTATAGATCTGGTTCGGACCCTAGCTAGATGTCTCCAGTTGCGAACTGCAAGTTGGATGAGGTAACTTTCCAATTGTGCGCGCCACCTGAACCGCGGTATTCCTCTACTGCGATGTCCTGTGGGTGTGGATTGCTTCTGCACGCTTCTGCACCGTATAAAAGAACGGGGATGATGAGGGTCTTATATAGCCACACTTTGGTCGCTAGAGAGATGGCTTTACCACTCAATTGGTTTCTTTGTCGAAAGAAACAGCGGTTAGCAAGAGTGATTCTGTGTTTGATCTCAGCACTGGTGTTGTTCTAGCGGAGCTTAAGTAGACAAAGTCCTTAACTACCTCAAAGTTACGTCTGCCGATGGTGACATTTTAACCAAGACGTGCGTCGGTGTTATGTATGTCCTCTCATGATGACAACATGTACTTTGTTTTGCCCTCATTAACCGCTAAACCCTCAATACTCACAAAAGCCCCTTTGACATCCATGCTGAGTTCTTCCGATTATGTCAATTTCATCAGCATATGCTAGTAATTGGTAAGACTTTTGAAAGGTATGCTTCTAGTGTTGACGTGGGAGCTCAGTACTATTCTTTTAAGGACAATGTTAAAGAAATCGCATGCTAGCGCATCACATTGTCTAAAGCTTTTTTGCCAAGTTGTTTCCAACCTTTATGCTGCAGCGTTAATTCTCCATAGTCTTATAAAAAGTATACTCATTCCTAAAACTGCAGCTGCTCCCAAAAATGAAAGAAGAAAATAATATGGTTAATGTTACTGTTTATTTCCTTAGTAAATTAAACTCACTAAAAATTTGATTTTTATAATTTAGGCCTTGCAAAAATATACAATAAAGATAAACCGTAAGAACGGCAACAGAATTTTTAATACAATAGAACTCATCGTAAAAACAGATCAACATTGAAAAATAAAAACGAATACAAAACCATTTCAATAAATTCTTATTTGAGTAGGCCATAGTCAACCACTTAATTTTGGTCCATCATATTCGGGGAACTGGTAAAATAAAAAATAAACTATAAAAAAGGGTTGAAATTGGAATCAGTTTTCCTCGGTCCTTCTACGAGTACGTTTTTGAATTGGCCATTCGATTCGATATGGTGAACGTATTGTTTGGAAAATTGGTGCTATAAAAATAATACAAACAACATCTCGAAACCATATTTGCAATATTTCCTAATAAAACTTCAATATATATTTCAATGACCAGTCCTTTATGACTGGTCTTTTTGATTACTTGCAAATTGAACTTCATTTTTTTTGTGAAGGTATTGATTTAGGGTAATGTAACTTTTAGTGTTTATAGAAGATTGGTCTTATATGCGGGTTTCAGAAATAAAAATTTTAATGTTTCTATCCTTTCATAAATAAAGCCGCATAAATTTAACTTAACACATGTTGACCAAGGAGGAAAAGATACAAAAAAAAAAACGAAAATAAAAAGGGATATGACCCACATTGATAATTTTCCATTTTAACCATTTAAACTGATTATTTTTTGCACTAGCTCTAATCGCATAATAAATGAAGTGTATACGTATAAACTGTTTTTTATCGAAATATTTGGAATTTGGTATCTGTTCTCGAAATATTGGAGTCGAACATATTTGTTTAACAATTTTAAGTTGTAGTTATTTAGATTTGTAAAAAAACCGTCGATTCGATTTTTCTAAAAAAATTAATAATAATGTTAAAGAATGTCTGCTTTACAAACAATTATTCTAGACGTTATATAAATGTTTTTTTTTCGTATAATTTTTAGGCTGACCAACGAAAAAATGTATGCCGAACGTATGGAGGCCCGTCTGTATTCCTTAATGTCGATGAAGAATGGATATCTTCAATTATTCTAGCTAGTATCCCCGAACACAACAATCCAATGATAATGGGAATTCAAAGTTCGGGTACCAAATTACCATAGGTACCAGAAATTGGCATATGTATGGCAAAAAACAATACAAGGACCTAAATGTTGCATTTGTATAATGAATATGTTCATATATCTGGTAAATGTCTGCGATGCTAAGTTCTTTTTCAGTAAAAGAAGATCTGACGTGTTTAAATAGTACATATTTTTCGAGTCAAATACGTTTCTATGCTACCTTGGAACGCCAAGAAATGTAAAAATCATCATTTTAACGAATCAAACCGATTACAATAACTTCCAATAGGAATTAAATGAATACTTAAACAAAATAAATATATTTTTTTAATTAAAATTAAACTATGTATTACTAAAACACATAAAAACATAACTTGCATACCTATATGAAACCAAAATGCAAAAATCTACCGAAACGTATGGTTTTGGCGACTTTAAATACTCTTATATGTATATTAGCAGCGGAGAACTTTCACGGGATGTTATAATAAGTTCAAGTAAGAGGGGTTGTTAAAAAATTCGAGTTAGAGAGATTAATATTTTTATTTTATTGAATATAAGATAAATAAATAAATACACAAAATGTTCTTACTTCTTACTTACTTCTTAATTCATTACTTTAATTCACTATTGTCTCAACAAAATTATTTTAAAAAATTAGTAATTTTCGATTGATAAATCATATTAGCTAGAGTATTTACACGATTAAAAAATTACATTATTTTCCGGCATTTTAATGTTTATTTTTTCGGATTCTTCATCAGTTTCATTATCGTCATAGTTAACATCATCAGTATGAACTACTTCTTTTTAAATTGTTTCGCTTTCCATCTCTCCAATAAACACCCACAATATTGTAATCAGTTTCAGTTAGCCGGTTCCAGATCCTCTCGATTTCATTGGTGTTGTCGGTGTCGGTTTCATATATCAATTGGTTAAGCGGAATATCATCATTTACCGTCCCAAGTCTCTCCCTTGAAGCCGGCCTTTTCAAAACTATTTTCAATTGTCAAAGAAGTTACATCCTGTAACCTCGCCTTTGGAACCTGGTGTACACAGTCTAGTAGTGTTATCTTATAGTCTTCTTTTTTGGTTTTAAATTTTGTATGTCCATGTCCAATGTCGGTTGAACTATTGAGGTCATGTTGGGGGGGAAATACTCAAGTTTTATAAACTTTTATTTATCCTTGACTTGTTTTGCTTGGGTATGACAGTTATTAATGAAGAATTATACCTTGAGCTTTTACCGTCCGAACCTTAAATCCAGCTTGAAAGGTCAACTAGTTAAAAGATCTGCTGTCATCCAAGAACGTTGGTTGGCTGCATAATTAACTGGCAACGATTTTATTTGTCTGTCATGTTGGACCCCACAAGACATTTACTATACTTCCCTCCAAAACATTTTTCTCCTTCCAAAGCCAAGGTTAGTGTAGGCAAACATTTGAAAAAAATCCAGTTTCATCGACATTAAAAATATCGTACATTTTAGATCCTCGGACAACTTCTGAAATCTCTTGTTTTTATTCACTGGCTTATTATCAACAGAAGCACTTTCACGAGACAAAACTTTGCTAAGGATACTATGCCTGGTTTTAAATCTGGTTAGCCAACCTTGAAATTAGGAAATCCTAAGCTGTCTTCAAATTCCAGTGATGTCTTTTTTTTAATATTGGTCCGCTTACTTTCGAACCATTTGAAAACAGCTTTGTCAACACTTTCATACTCACAAACTTTTTCTGCTTAAGGCCAATTATAGCTAACATTGATTTTCATCATTGAAACCAATCATTGGATTTTTTTGGCAGGTTTTTTATAGCTATCATTAAAAATGTCTGTCATTGAAAAAAAAATTTCATGTGTGTTTAGTGACAGAAACCTGTCATTGAATTGTGTGAAATTGGAACACAAATCAGTGCAAGGATTCGTTTCACTTTTGAACATAAAAGTATTAGCTGTTCAGGAAAATGAATTTCCTTCCGGAAAACAAAAAAATATATTTGTTACGAAAAATCAATGCACAATTAAACTTTTTTTCAAACGAATTTCTTTGTGTGATTTCCGATCAATCAGTATAAAATTTTTATTTCTAATCAAATATCTATTCGAAAAATTTTCCGGATTGATTTCAATGATAGTTATAACTGGTTTCTTAAGGGGACCACTAATATTATCACAATCTTGCCGAGTTCTTAATTTTATTGAAGAAAGAGTACTCTTAGGAACGCACAAAAATCTTCAGCAAATTTTCTTTTCAACTCCCTTATCAATTTCTTTAATTAATCTTCGGGGCAAGATCTTATGTATTTTATTTTCTTTCGGCCATAATTTATCCAAAAGTTAGCATTAAATTGTAAAAAATAAGAATTTCCCTCACATGAAAAATTCATTACCTACCTAATGAAGTTCTTTTAAAGTTAACTTTTATAAAATTTAAATTTTATAATTTTCTGTTAACTTTTGCACATAAAATACATCGACTTAGAGGGATTGAAATAGTCCAAGAATTTAAAGAATTTGTTCGAGTTAGAGGGAATTTCGACGTAGAAAAATTTCGACTTAGAGGGATTCGACTGTGTATAGATACGTAAGTTTATGTAGATAGATAGATAGATAGATAATTTGGATTTTATTGGATCAACATTTGAATTTAACAATAGATACGTTTTTACATTTACAAAAATCATTATGACATGGCATTTGCCGTCTGCCAGATTGACAACTATAATATATTAATTTAATTACAAAGATATAACCGTTTTAAATAACATATGTGTTTAAAATAAGGAATTATATGGAAACCAATAAAATTTAAAAATTCAAATAAGATACAGTTAAAGGTTTGTTTAATCAAAAATCTTCGTTAATTATTCTTGCTCTATATCTGAGCGCAATTACACAATATTCATAAAGTCTATTAACGTTCATATGATTCAATTCGTCCAGAACTTGCTCTTCAGATAAAACATCGCTCCCAAGAACGCTTCTTCTGGTTTCTTTCAGAGTTGGGCATCTTCCCAAAAAGTGAATGACGTCTTCTCTTTCTCTCATGTTGCAAATGCTGCATTCTAATGGTAGATCAGGTCTGTGAGGCATGAAGTTCAGATTGATAAGCTCGCTGCGAAGTCTGACCATTGTAGCGATAACATTAACCTTATTAGAGTCACGAAAATAGTTTTTCTCTGCCAAATTGTGGTTTAATCTACTGTAAACTGTTCTGTAGATGGAACTGGAGGCTTCAGCTATATATTCAGCTCTACATTTCTCATCCACCTTCGAGATTACATTGTAGAAGAGAGTCTTGCAACTACCAATGTTTTCCAGGTTTAAATCAAAGCTTAAATTGCATTCTTCAGCAAGTTTTGACCACTCTCTATACCAGCTGTTTCGTTCGTGTATGGCACTGATAGCTACCTTCTTGACTAATCTGGATTCTGATAAATTGAATATGTACTGAAGAAAATCGGCTTGCAACTTCAAGGTCTTTATGTGTAAAGGTGATAGTCCTGTTTCGAGCATTACCACGTAATTTGGTGTGTTGACTGGTAAGCTAAATATCCTTTTAATATAGTGTGTCAAGAGTTTTTCCACCGCTTGAAATCTCATACATCCCCAAACTTGTGCGCCATATAAAAGTATGCTCTCCGATACAGCTTCAAATACCTTGTGCTTACTGCTATGCGCAATGTTTCTGTTCATGAAGCATCTTTTCCATGATATGTTAATGGCTGTTTTCGCCTTTTCTAACTTCTCAGTTAAATGCTTCTGCATGCTCAAACTTCTCGTAAAAATTACCCCTAGGTATTTGTATTCGGTTACACATTCTAAGGCTTCTCCGTTAAATGACCATTTCTCGTTAGATGCATTTCTTCCACCACCGTTTTTAAATATCATCACTTTAGACTTTTGCGTATTGACGATTAAGTTCCATAAGCAACAGTAATTATATAACCTGTTTATCATGAGCTGTAACGCTTCCGGCGAATACGCAAACATGACAATATCATCTGCAAATAATAAGGCCTTCATATGTGTTCCTGCGAAATCCACGCCACCAGGAAGATAATCAATCAGGTCATTTATAAAAAGTGAGAACAAAGTGGGGCTCAATGTGCAGCCTTGCCTTACTCCCGATGAGGTCACAAACCAATCTGACAACTCTGCACCATTCCATACAGCCGCTCGAGTTCCTCTATAGAGATTCTCTAGCGCACGTCCAAATTTCATCGATAACCCCGCATTATATAGCTTGTAGAATAAGGCACCTCTATTTATTGTATCGAATGCCGCTTGAAAGTCGATGAAAAATACATATAATTTCTTTTTTTGAGCGATAAAGCTTTCTGCAAGACTTCGGAGTACAAAAATATTGTCCATTGTAGAGTAGCCTGCTCTAAAACCTGCTTGAAACTCTTTCAGCATGTTCTGAGACTTAATCCACTTGTTGAGCCTTTTCTGCATCATCGTTGTAAGAATTTTATATGTTGCATTCAAGAAGGAAATGCCCCGATAGTTTGAAGCATCCGAGTATGATCCTTTCTTATGTATTGGGAATATAACAGCTTCTTGAAATTCATTCACTACCAAATTCCCCTCTATGACTTTATTGAACATCGTTAAAAGTTGATCATTAAGTGCAGAAGTGCCATATTTGTAAAATTCGGCTGGTATACCGTTTGCGCCTGCTGCTTTCCCATCTTTCAGAGTACATAACGCTTGCTCCAATTCTTGTGCAGTAAACTGCGAGTCCAATATTTCATTGGTTATACCAGGTGTTGCATATTGCCAGATAGATGGCATCATTTCTGGGTTGAGGAGTTGCCGAAAGTGTTCGGCTAGCATATTTGCACACAGATTTTGGTGTATTGACGGTTTTTTACCATTTAGCTCCCATGCAAGTTTCCAAAACGTGGATGCATTCTTACAGGATGCCAACCTGGCCGCTTGTCGTTCCTCATACTCTCGCTTTTTGCTTTTGCACAGTTTTTTATATGTCGCATTAGCTTCGATGTATATGTTTCTAAATTGACCTCGGGGTGAGTTTCTGAAATTCCTGAGCCATGCGAATGAAATTCTGCGTGCCTTCTGGCATTCTTCGTCAAACCAAGGCTCTACCCTTATTTTGTTTCGTGTAGTACTAATCTGCTGCTGTGGATAAGATGCCTTAACGATTTGATCTAGCAAGCGAAAGTCCGTATTTTGGCGGTTGTGTAGATTCGTGTCCAAACGTTGTCTGTATAATGAGGCTTTTGAGAGTTTCCAGTTGAGTCTAGGAAGTAATTGGTCGATGTTATTTACTACAGTTGAATGTCCAGTCATCCGTAAGGTAACGACTATCGGCAGATGGTCTGAGTATGGAAGTTCTCGCACCTCGAAATCAGTCACAAAGGGTTCCCAATCTTCGCCTATCATTGAATAATCAATAGTTGATGAACCTTGACCACCAACAAAAGTAAAATCACCAGAAACGTCACTGGGCATTGTTCCATTTAGAATTCTCAATTCAAACGAGTCACACAGTTCAATTATTCGTTTTCCTCTTGTATTGCACACTACATCTTTAGTCTGCCTATTAATTCCTTTTGCTTCGTTAATTGTTCCTGCAACTTGACCGATTCTCCCGTTCAGATCCCCAATCAGCATTATTTTCAATGAACTAATCGTATTAAATATCTCGCCGAGATTATCAAAGTCCTCATCCCAGTTATTGCAATTCAAGTACAGGGGGAGTATCAAAAGGGTTTTGTTATTGATTTGCAATTTAACGTACGTTAGGTGATTTTGATTGAGAAACTCACACTTCAAGTTTACTAACTCTTTTTTGTAACCAAAGTAACATCCTCCACTTGCTCTTCCTCTTGTTTGACTTCGTATTGCCGGGATCCACATAAACTTATAATCTATTAGTTTATTATCTATACTTGTGTAATTGTTCTCTGTTATAAAAGTTTCAAATAAAAATATTATGTCAAAAGTGTTAACAAATTTATAAAAATCACTAAATAGCGCTTTATTGGTCAAACCTGACACATTATAAGATAAAATGTTTAAATATTTTTGGATACTGTCTAAATTACTTGAGATTGAATTATTTAAACTACGGCAGACGGCATTAATACTAAATACTACAATTTACACTCCCAACTGCAGCACTGGTTGTAGGCACATGAACTGTATTACCGACGTTGTTGGTTGTTTGTGCAGTTTCTGTCAAGTTGTTGCTGTCACTGCATGCTGTCAGAATTTTGTTCATTAATGTCATACCAATTTCATCATCTGTTTCACATTTAAGCATGTTGTTATGGTCCAGATAAAAAGATTTGTTTTCACAAATAAGTGTTTGTCCTCGAATCGTCACTTTCATGTTTTTGTTATATGTCTGAATGTTTGTTTTAATTTGCAAAAGGCGTCTTCTTTTATCACGAGCAGCTCGAGTATAATCTCGGTGGATAGAGATTCCAGTATCCCGCAACTTGATGGCTGATCTCAATATACGTGATACATCTTCGCTGTGTTGCATTTCGACGATGACGTTCGCTACTCTTTTGTTTCTGGAGCGTATAACTTTGGTTTTGACGATTTTCGAAGGATTATTTTCCTGTAGCAGATCTAAGCACACACTTTTCGTTTTTTCAATAACATGCTGATCGTCGTCCTGAGTTGGAATATGCAGTACCAGATTCTTTTCGTTGGATTTTTTTTCTAGGAAATCGATTTGCCGTTCAAGCACTTGACATCTATTCTCTACCTGTTGAAGTTTCGATTGAAGAAAAACATTACTCCTTTCTAGACTATCCATCTTTGTCTTGACTTCAACCAAGTCAGATTTGGTAGCCAAGTTTTTCATACGTTCATCAAGTAACGTTGCTAGTGATCGTTCTAAAGTCTTAACATCCACCACTTGCATATTGCCCGATTCACGATCTTGCATGATGGAGTTTATGGGAGAACGACACTGTCGTTTTTGCGATTGAGCGCCATACACTTTTGTATTGTTGTACATGGGGGTGTTGTTGTTATTATTTGGCGGGGTTCTTTGTAGCCCATTCATTTTACAAGCTTAATATACTTTGAAAATAATCAGATGATAGCTCACCTCTTGGCAAACGATTATTTGGGATTTTATTTGAATTTTTTTCAATTTTTTATGTTGTAAATACTACTTTTTCACAATATTTTCGCACAATTTCACAGAACTTCTTATAAATGTCAACCGTACTCTTTCAAGCCAGCGTTTAAGTATTGTGGATTTGGTTTTGGGAACTTAAATTAGTTTTGTGAGTTTCGAGTTAAATAATTTTATTTTATGTTTTACGTTTGTGGATTCTTGATTTGGGGCCAGCGTTAAAAGTACTCAACACATCAGGAAATTTATCAAATAAGTAAATGTGTTTCCTTGTTGATATATGTAGATGTCTTATTCGTATGGTTGCAAATTTGACAGAAAACTTAGAAAGAGGTAAATCTTTTCCAGAAAGAACTTGAAGAGAATTTGAAAAGAGCAAAGGATTTGAAAACTTATGATTATTAAACATCCTTCGTTTTTCCAATCAAAAAACTATTTAGCTCTTCAAAAATACAGCAGTTTTTTTTTAAGATAAACTTTTTAAAAAGTTTAAGGTTGTAGTAGTTAGTGCGTAAGGCAGATATGCCAAAGGTCTTGGGTTCTCTAGGGACAGTTGCGCCACCTTATTTATTTTAAGGTTGATACTGAAAATTTACAGAATTTTCAATTACATATATTCATAAGACCATGGATCCTAGAGTTTTTTTTTATTTTGAAGTATAGGTATCGTGTCTAATACCCTAGATGTTTAAGTTCAGTTCATGATGGTTAGTGCGTTGGACTATTATGCCAGAGGTCTTGAGTTCAATCCCTGCCTATACCATCTAAAGTTTTTTCACGGGTACTGCCTCTTGCGTGGAATTGACAAATTCTACAAGAGTAATTCTTGTCATGAAAAGTGCTTTCTCAAATTAGTCGGATTGGGCTTAAAAACTGTAGGTCCCCTCCATCCCTGACAATAGTACTCGCACACAGAGATGGTTGAAAGTTGTAAGTCACTAGGCCCTAGTTCTCAACGGACTGTTGCGCCACACAATTTTTATACAATAAAAGTAGTGCTAGAATACATTTAGATACATAAATGTGTTATCTTAATAGCTTTTTCAATAAATCTTCAAAACTAATATAGTTATACTTTTTTTCCTTCTAAAACAAAACTTTTAATATCATTTAATGGTAAACTGCCATTTTTTTTTCAATTATGTAGGTACGTTCATAGGTCATCCTTTTTTTTCTAACTGAAAGACAGTAATTAAACACTCCATCGATCGATCCAAAAAGGAAAAGAGGTAAATAAATAAGCACTACTTTTTATCATTATCGAGGACTAATGGACTCAGCAATAAAAAAAGGCACATGTTAGTTCATTGAAAATTGCTACAAAAAATATGTTATTACTATTGGACTTAGCTATTCTAAAAGAAGTATAGAAGCACTAATGCGTCGCTGAACAATTCTAGGATTTTGAAATCGATTGCCGAAAATTAACCACATATAGCGTGCAAGACTATATATACAAATTTAGTATAGCTATCCTTAAACGAAAAACACAAACTTAAACGGCAAAACGTGTGTTGCATATGAATTATTAAGTGCTGCCGAAAAAATAACCGCAGGTAAATACTAAAATTCTACGCACAAAAATGTACAACACCATAATGGATTGAGTATATACGTATATGATGGTTAGCACGATATGGGGTATGGCTTCTAGTGCAAATGTCGAAGGACAATCAAATCAACCCACCATTTCGACCGCATCTAATAGCAGTAATTTCGAATAAAGTTTCTATCTATTCTTTAGTATTTGATAATGTACACGCTCATATACATCCCTACGAATTGGCTAAAAAAAAATTAGAACACGCACTACTCCTTCATTAAATAATCAAATTGAAACCAAACTAGGTATGTTGTAGCCAGCACACATTTTCCAATTGAAGGTCTTAAACACACATCGTACATTTTAATTTTTTTTGCCGGACGCAGATAATGTACATACAATACATACATTACATATGAACTCCAATTTATTTTTTGATTGTCCTTCTTTGGCCTAAATTAATTTTTTTTTTTGAAGAGTGTATTATTACAAATACATATTCTATAATTATGTACCCAATATAATGGTTTTTGTGCGCTAAATATTTGAAATATGTAGGTTCTATTTTCTGTCAAAGTTTTCAATTCAATACAAACTTTAACAGAACATGTGATTTCATTTAAATAGGATCAGTCTAATTTCTTGCATAAATGTACACATTTGTTTCGCTCTACTTTTAAAAATTCAAAACATTTAAATGTTCATATTTTTATACCAAAGTAAAAACGTCAATTTTGTTTTAATAATAAGCACACCTTATTATGCAGAGACACAGTGTGAGCATTAGGAAAGAGAGAGAAGGCTTTCAATTTGGTTGGTTTTAAATTCCTGAATTTTGCAATATCTGGGATAGATAGAGTATGGTAAGACATTCCACATTCGTATAGTACGGCTAAAGAACGAATCTCTGTACTTGACAGTAGGACCGAAGTTGGGCTCAAAGGGTATACTGATGAGCATTCCCAGAAGCGCGAGTGTTACGGTTGAACTGTTCAAGGGAAGCTAATTCTCTAGGGCATTAACTGTTGAAATGACGGTAAAAAAGGTTTGACAAAAAACCTTACGACGATGTTCAAGCGAGTAAAGGAACGTTGAATACGTAGCATTGGTTTTTCAAAGCATTAAATTCCACGCGGTTTTTTATTCACCATTGTACAATGGTGTTTAGGTTGGAATTTAATGAGTTTATCATATTTTGTCGTGTTACCCTTGGCGTGATGGTTAGTTTGTAGGGCTGTCATGGGTTCAATCTTTGCCTGTGCCATCTAAAGTTTTATCCACGGGAATTGCTTCTTGCAAGGAATTGACAAATCCTCCTAGAGTAATTTTTGTTATGGGCTTTCTCAAATAAACCGTTCGAGTTCGGCCTAAAACTGTAGGTCCCCTCCATCCCTGGAACATTACTCGCACACAGGAATGGTTGAGAGCAAAAATACTCGATTTAAGATCGGAATCTTTCGTAGGTTTCACTCTCCAAAGCCCGTTTGTTTACATTGTTGTATTTGTAATTTTGGCAATTAGTCCATGAATAGATGTGAAAACAAACAAAAAAAACGATGCCGTGGACTAGCGGCACTTTGAAAAGCAAAAACAAAGTGGGGAGGTTAATAAGTTTTTTTCAGGTTTTTCTTTTTACTTTTTTCGATGAAAAAGTCAGTTTTAAGCTTTAATTTTGCAGTCATTTTGTTGATAGCGAATCAATGTACATTTTTGTCTTGAAAAAAGCATGTTCAACATCAGTTTATTATAATTAATTCACTAATTTACAGTAATCACTACGAAATTCTTTAAATTTCATAATTAATCTCGGATTTTTGTATCAAAGATGCGTTCGAAGAACCATCAACTTAAGGGTGCGAGCGCAATTTATTGAATTCTAATAAATTTTCGGTAATGAACGGCCCAAATATTTTTTTTTGCAAGTAATTAAAATCTGTATCAATTTATTTAATCCAAGTATATTTATAGTTTGTTTTAAATAATTTAAGCTTGCAACTATTTTTCAATTCCATGGTTCCCTCAAATTTTTATTCCAAAATATAACTTCAAACAAAATTCTAACTCTAACATAGTCCCTCAAAAATGAATTTTCACGAATAGCTTTTTCTACAACAAACAAAACTAAAATTTGGTCTTGCAATTATCGAACTGCTTAAATGATGAAAATACTAATCTAATTGAGGAATCTGAATTAGCTAAAGTTGGCAATGCAACTTCACAAGTATGCTTCTCGTAGCATTGTCTGTACAAAAAACTACGGAGGCACCCGCCTATTGTTTCCACCTGAACTTCTAACGTCGCCAAAAAAATGCTCTAAGCAAACTATACCTGAAAAAATTGTCTGTTTTGTTGTTTTACAAAGTATTGAGTTACAGTTTTGTCCATTTCCAATTATACTTAACCAGTTGCAGGTTGCGTTCGCAAATAATTTAAGTAAACAAAATACAGCACTAATAAATCATTAAATATGTATTTGGTCAATCTTATTTTATTTAATATATATTTACAACATTTAGGTATTTGGATTGAAATTAAAAAGCTATACAAATCTTCCAATTTAAGACCATGTCAGCACTTCAGATTCTGTTGGTTAGGATTGTTAAGTTTTTGAACGATGGGCCTGAAGACTAAATGTGAGAATGTCAGTCTGATATTCTATTCCCATCTTGTTAAATGGAGTATTTTTGGTTGAGAGTTTGTAAGTCACTAGGCCCTAGTAGTTCTCAACGGACTGTTGCGCCACCTAATTTATTTATTTATTTCATCATATTTTGTCTTTGCAGGTCTATTGGGTATTACACAACGGTAAATGATGAAAATTCTTAAATTTGTTGTTTTAATTTCGTAAAGCAATAAAAACAATTTCTACAACCTGGACCTTGGTCCACAAAACAACATACATATAAGTGTAATTTGCAAAATCCTTGCAATTTGTGTTTCACGTAAATTCTCTTGTGTAAGTGTAGAGTTAAAGTTGAAAAGTGTAATTTGGAAAGACTTGCAAAAATTACGCTGTTTCGTTCAACAAAAAAACTTTAAATTCTACTTATGCAAAACAAATTTCGATAGTTTATCAAAACAAAACAGATCACCTTGCGAATGCATATTGTTATTCCTATTCTGATTGAAATCAAACGTTTTAGGTTAGAGTTAAGTATTGAAAGCAAAGCTGACAGATGGGGATATACGAAGAAAATGTAACTGAATCAAAATTCAGTTCTTCGTTGAAAACGATTTCATCGTTGAACAAATCAAAAATTTGGAATTCAATTATTATTATTTATTTAGAAAAAATTATTGAAAAAAATAACAAAACATAAGGTCCTTGTTTCTTGCGCCGACAACGAACGGTAGTTTGGAGTAATTGGGCTTTCTTTAAAACTACCTCCCAGGCAGCTTGTTTTAATATTTGTTAATGTTAACATATAAAATAAAATTTGAACTTTAAATATATGTATGTATGTATGTATACATATATCAACATAATTAAAAAAAAAAGAAAAGTTGATAAGTTTTTTGTGGAACAGGACCCTGGTGGTTTATTGTTTTCAAATAATCCAATGTTGTCAAAAAATGGGGAAAAACTTTATACTTGACAAAAAATGAAATCAATACCAATATCGTTTTTTTTTTAACTTAAGATATTGTTAAAAATTAACAACGTATTTTATACTAAGGAGTATTTATTTTTTTAAATTCGTTTATAACAATTTATTTTATTCATTTTATAAGGTGTGTGGCAAAAAAATGCCAAAAAAAAACAATAAAATAGTTCAATTACAGTTGTTTGAAGGAAAAAAGTATTTTCAAAAATGACGAAATTATAAGCAATGTTGGCGTATCCTTATGCTTAATAACTTCTTTAAGTCTATTCTGCATCGAGTGAACTAATTTTTGTTTGTTTCCTGACCAATATGGGATCATTTATCAGCATGCACTGTTTCTAAAAATGGAATTTGCTGGTAATTGCTACATTTGTTTTCTGATACTTTTATCTAAAACATCCCATAGATGTTCAGTGGGATTCCTGTCTGGAGACTGTATTGGTGTCTTGAGAGTATGAGTAGCATTAAAGAGGATCCTTTCCTAGACAGTATGTTTGGAATCATTGTCTTGCTGAAAAAAGAAACTCTCAGCAACACAAACTTGCTTGACTATTGGAAGCAAATTTTCTTTGTTTGGAGCAGTGTTTGGTTTCCGCCTAAGCAATTCTTGGCCATCATTCCGAAAGATACTCAAATTGCTTTCGTCGGGAAATATACATAACTTTATCCCAAAAGTCTGATGCCTAGTCAACGTATGCTTTTGCGAATTCCATACGCTTTATCTTGCTCACATTATAGTAAACGGTTTGGGCCTTGGAATTTAAGGAATGTAAACAGACTTTCATAATGTTTTATATTTCTTAAGGGTTTCGTCTAAATCGTGTTCCTAAATTGTTAGGAAATTTCTGCAACTAATTTAGAGGGCGGATTTTTTTTAAAGAGTTAACGACAGACTTTTTTTCATTCTTTGTTAACTTTCAAGGTTGACAGGTACTTTTTTTTCTAAGTTGTCTGTATCTTTAAACTGTTTTACAGTGCTGTTGACAATATCTCAATCCAAGAAAATGAGACTTTGAGATCTAAAATAATTTTTCGTTCACTATTGGTAGTTTTCTTACCCTTCCTTGAAATTTGTTGACAGTTTTATACACAAAAACTTATTTTTTCAAGATTAATAAACATTATTTGAAAGTTCTAAAAATGGTAAATTTTAAGAGAGTATTTACATATAGGATGTGCCAATACTTTTTCCCATGTAATATGTGTGACAATTTTTTTTTTTACAACCTATTCGGCCCACTATATAACTAGACAGCAATGGTGTTTTTCCTAACTTAATGCCTACATACAGTAATGTTATAATGGATAACGTATACAAAACTTAATTTTATTTGAATAGTTTTTAAAATATTGAATTATTTTTAACTTCCCATAGGAAGTAATTGTAATGGGTCCGATTTGTCAAATTGAAAATTTTGACATTTTTCGACGTTTCAAGGTCCCTAGAGTCGAAATAAAAGATTTTTAGAGAGATGTCTGTGCGTGCGTGTGTACGTACGTTCGTACGTCTATACGTCCGTGCGTCCGTATGTTCGCGACGTTTTTTTCGTCGTCCATAGCTCAAGAACCAGTAGATATATCGACTTCAAATAAATTTTGTTATACAGATAATAAGGCAGAAAGATGCAGAAAGGACTCTGAACAAAATTGCGTGGGTGGTTTTCTTATCATAGCAATTTAAAAAAAGTTGGAAATTTTGGTTAACCAATAACGCTAGAGACTTGAATTAAATTTTAAATTATGTTTTGTAACGTGATACCAAGCAAATATATTTTTGGAAACAAATTAAATTAACGGTTTTTTCTTATAAATAAAAAAAACTGAAAAAAAAAATATTTGTCACCTCGAAAATTTTACGAACAAAAAATTATTTTTTCTCCAAAATAATTTTGTGCAACGAAGAATAAAGTTTTTAAGTTAACAAAACATTACTAAAAGTAAAATATCTTTTCGGTAACATTTTGAGAATAATTGAATTGACAGTTTTTTCCAAAAAGTAATAACCTAAAAAAAAAAACAAATACTAAAACTTGGTAAAAATTTACTTTCGACTTAAATATCTTTTTTTTATTTTATCTATTTTTTATTTTTATCTATTTATCTCACACAAAATATTGTTTTCGACATTTAATAATTTTTTTATAAAAATCCAACAGTCCGTTTTTTCACAAAACAATAAAATCTACAAAAAATAGTACGCAAATTTGGTAAAAATTGATGTTCGGTTCTCGATATCTCGTGAACAATAGTTGACTTCAAATTAATTTCATTCATCCAATTTGTTATTATTTGTTTATATAAGAAATAGAAACTTTTAAGAAATACTACTTAAATTGGTAAAAATTGGTTTTCGACTAAAAATCTCGTTAACTAAAATAGATTTTGAAATCAAACTATTTCATCATATGCAAAATATTATTGTTATAAATTGTACTCCTTTTTTAACAAAACACGAAAACCTACAGTTACAGGGAAGTTATCAGTGTTGGTCGCATCCCAGCCTCTTTTTACACATTTGTTTCGATCTCAGATATTGGCTAGTCCATTGAAAGACATATTATATCTTTTTTTCTATTTCTTTAAAAAGGGTCTACCACGATATCTAGAAATTAATTATCTAGAAAGTAAAAATCTCGAATATGAAAATCTCGAAAACAAAAATCTAGAATGGAAAAAATCTCGAAAACAAAAATCTAGAAAATAAAATTTTGAAATGCCAAAATCTAGAAAAAAAAATCTCGAATGCAAAAATCCAGAATGTATGTTTGAATTTTTGAGACAATGTTTAAAATTCGCGCGAATTTTAAACATTGTCTCAAAAATTCAAACATACATTCTGGATAACTAACTTCTCCTTAACAAACTTAAAGTTGACAAGTAAAGTTATCAATCATACAATTGCACTTTGCTACTCATGCACCTGTGAGAACAGTTACCCATCTAAACACATTGTCAATGAAACTGTAAGAACATCCACAGTAAATTCAATATTATTAAAGTTGACAAGTAAAGTTAGTTGAGTCCTGGCACAGAAGGCTTAAGGTTTTAGTTGGAATGCCTCACATTGGCCTGTACAAATTAATTGAAATTTTGTCGAATGAATCTGTTCATGTTCGGTGTCTTGTTGAAAAACTTCAGATGGGAGAGGAGACTAGAGTTAGACGAGAGTACTTACAAAAAGAAAAACGTATCTTGAAAGTCCTCGACGAAAAGGAAGAGAAAAGTTATGTTGGGTTCCTAGAAGTCTTGCGGCTAACACAAATTTATAATACTTTTATTAAGTATTTGTTTTTTTTTTTTTTTTTTTTGTTTTGTTTAAAATACATATGTACATATTTAATTTGTTTTTGTTTTCTTTTTTTGTTTATTGTTTTGATTTTCTTATTGTTTGCAACTATTTTTCTTGCTCAGAAAATAAAATATTGGGTAAACTGATGTATTTGTGTTTTATTGAGTTTTAACTGTTAAAAATACAAAAAAAAAAATCTCGAATTTTTATTTTTTTTCGAGATTTTTTCTAGATAGAGTCTTTCGAGATTTTTGTTAATTCTGGATTTTTGTGGATTCGAGATTTTTGCGATCTAGATAATTTTTTTTTATTTTCGAGATTTTCGGCACTCGAGATTTTTGGCATTCTAGATTTCGTCATGATCCCCTTTAAAAATTCACCAAAAAGAAACCTAACTCCTAGGGCACGCCAGCAGAAGTCGATTTTATTGTTACATGCTTCATATAGGAACTATGTACATATGTATATGGCGAGTGTTGCATACGTAGAAAATTTTGAACTCGAGGTTTCAATCAAACAATCAAACATGACATTACGATAGTAGATAAGTCGAAAAAAGTAGATTCCGTCTGTCTGCCCTGTCCCCACAACCCAAAGCATTGGGTCGATTGACTTAAAATTTGGAAATTAAGGTTTCGAGCTGATTTGCGTTAGACATTTTATTCATTTATTTTTGTTGAAACTAAAAATAACAATAGTCCCCATAAACATTTGTTGGTCAAAAATAAAACACTCCGATTGATTATTTTTTAATTGTTTGTTTTTAATTTGGCTTCTTTAATATAAAAAAAAATATATACCCAAATAATACCCAAAGAACCGTTATTGAATTTGAATTTGAATTTGATAATATTTGATGATAAAAAATGTCATTGTTTTTATTTTTGATTTTTTAAAAAATATTCAAATTTTGTTTTCAAAATTCGATATCTTGAAAATGGGTCATCATTTTTTTACGAAATTAAGATGTTAAACGTATTTTAATAAACTCTTAATAACTGCATATTTATAAACTAAAATTGAAAAAATGCATATACATACATATGTATGTATGTATAAAACAATAATTTAAAAAATGCTCTAACGATTTTCAAATAGAAATTTTGAAAAGTACATTTTTTTGAGAAATCAAATGGCGTTTAAATTTTTGAAAACAATTTTTTTTGCAGGTACATTTTTAAATCTTCAAATACAGAAAATACTATTGAACAGACTTTGTAAATACATTCGTACGATCCAGTCGTTCTTTACTCATTGATTTGATCTTAAGCATTGCTTTAGGCGTTACTGTTTTTGTTGATTCAGCTTTATTGTTTGAACATTGTTTTTTAAAAAATATGAACTGATGTCATTAATTACATAAACGAATTTGAATCTACCTCAAATGGCTTAATTCGCGAACGAGTCATGTTACTCTTTTAAAAGCTGGAAGAATTTTTTGAATAATTTAATAAAAAATGGGAAGCAAGTGAAAACTAGTGGATATCCATTTCTGAAGCCAGTAGGTAAATATGGCTCCTTTAAGTTTCCCTTTTTTATTCTTTGACATGGATATTTATCCTTCTTGCACTAAATTCGTGCACTTAATTATTGCCACCAGTTTCGAAACATTATATTATTATATTTTAGCTAATGTGTCTATAATACAATGTTAACCGCATATGATCAGATAAAAATTATTCGCATTACATTTTACTCAATGTAATTGGAAACGAAATTGATTTAACTTCTGCAAAAATGAAAAACGCAACAACAACAAAAACAAAAAGACCTGTCCATGACATGCAATTGAATTTGCACACGTCAGTTCATAAAATGTGAATGCCAATTGTAAAATTAAAAAAGAAAATGACTCGCCGCTAAGTCGCCAGGTAATTATTTTATCGCTAATCCATTTAGATGGCTGCTCGCGATTTCTAACCACAAGGCCCTTCTTTAAAAAAAAGCGTTGTGGTCAGAAAACCATAGCGTTGAATTTGCAATGGAATGCCAGGGAGTTGAAAGTTGATTTTAATTTTAACCGCTATCCTTTTATGCTAGCTGCACAGTTATTCGATTTCTAATCGTGCAGGACATGAAAAATTGATATATGATTATACTATTGTACATATATGTATGTACATACATACATATGTACATACATATGTAATGCACATCCACAATATGCATAGGTAAACCTTCAGAAGTATGCAGTAACAATTTTTTTTTTGGGGAAGCTAAGTTTTTTTTTTTTGATAGCGATTAAAAACTTAAAAAAAACTTAATTTTGCACTATAAAGGATTTAGTATTGGAACTCGGACGAAGTCTGGGTCGCAATTAAAATTATAAAGTTATTTAAAAATCATTAAAAAATCTCAAATTGTGTTATAAGTATACATATTTACATATATGAATATACGTGATGGATGTTTTATTACTGGTACAATTAATGACTAAAACGTAAAACGTTTAGAGATATCGTTTTTCATTTTTTTCCTTGCGGATACCTACATACATACATACATACAGTTACTCTCAAAATTGAACATAAACTCATGTGAAAATAAGTAATTCTTAACTTTTAATATTTGAGATGCGCCGTTTTTGGCAATAATAACTTTTTTTCTTATATTTAAATTAACTGACTGAAAGCAAATCAAGAAAGATTATTAAATTGCCACTGTTAAACATGGGGTAATGTTATATTCAGGACGGGATTATAAGGCGAATAGGGCGGACTGCAGTGCCGGGCCCACGGAAACGAGGAAATTTAAACCGGAAAACCGCGATATTCAAACTGTCTAATCTAATAAACCCCAAAAATAAAAACCAAAATTAATTGACCCCACAATTTCCAAACTGGAAAGCTATATAACCCAAAAAATCCATGCCTAAATAAGCAAAGATTAATCCCAACTCCAAAAAACTCGAAAGCAATATACATACATACATAATATGTATTTACCTCAAAAATGTTGTACCCATATAGCCCAACTCGCAATGTTATCATTGATTGAATATTTAAAAAATTCACGAGACAATTTTTCACAAATTGAAATAGAATTGAAAGCCTTGAGCAAAGAAATTAATCAGGAAAATTCTGATTTCAATAAAAGAAAAATTTCAAAAATATGGATCTGATAAGTTTAGAATTGGTTCTTTTTATGTAATAAAAGATAAATCACTCACAGAAATAAATAAATAAATAAATTAGGGGGCGCAACAGTCCGTAGAGAACCAGGGCCTAGTGACTTACAACTCTCAACCATTCCTGTGTGCGAGTAATGTTGTCAGGGATGGAGGGGACCTACAATTTATATGCCGAATCCGAACGGCTAATTTGAGAAAGCACTTTTTCATGACAAGAATTACTCTTGGAGAATTTGTCAATTCCTCGCAAGAGGCAGTACCCGTGAAAACTCTTCTTTTTTTTTAATTAAGGTGGCACAGGCAGGGATTGAACCCAAGACCTCTCGCATGACAGTCCAACGCACTAACCATCATGCCACGGTACGCTCACAGAAATGCGCAAGCAAAAAATTAAGTCATAAAGATTTAGAAATTGAATTAACTTACGAACTATAGTAGCTTATTCAAATGATGAAATTGCAGCCACACTCATTCAATATAATAAATCCTAATTACTACAACATTTGTTACTCTTAATTTTTAGAATTTTGAATAATTAAAAAGAAAGGGGCTGATGGTCATGGAACCTTTGAATTCATTGACAAAATTATATAAAAGTTGAAATTTATGGACATTCTTAAAAGAAATATGCGTCAATCAGCAGGAAAACTGGATTCACCAGCAAGATTACTTTCAACAAAATACCGATCCTAAACATACATACATCGTTTGCCTTATAATCCCAGGAACCAGATCAAGACCTCACCTCAGTCATCGGACCTCAACACCATTGAGCATTTGTGGGAAGAAATCGAGCGAAGGCTCCAGAATTGAAGCCTAAGCAACAAAAATCAATTTAAATCGAAGGACCAAAATTTGAGAGAATAACACCCCGTCTTTCTCGAAAAAAAACCTTATCAAATCGATTTCGCTCCAATCTTCCAATTTTATCAAACATTTCTTCTTACTTTGATTTCCCAGTAGAACGCTTAATTTTGTTCCAGGTATTCGAAGAATTTTTTAAATTAATTTTAATTGTTACTCTGGTTTGATATTAAATAAAGCTAATTAAAAACAATTTACCAAAAACATAGCATTTTAATCATTCAAAACAGCAAAAAAGTTTATTTATTTTCTGGTGTACCTTCAATTTTTAGAGTAACTATAAGTAAGCACATATGTAGGTACATATACATACACATATGGTATGCTAATTTAAATTTATTATTTTTAAAATCATACCGTGTGCGTGTTTCATGAAACTAATGCCATAAATAGGACACATTTGAAATGAAAATAAGGTAAACACATTCCTTAGTTTATGGCAATTTTTTTTAATTTTAAAATGATTTCAAGTTTTTCAAAGTCAATCAAACTGTCAAGAAAATTGGCATAATTACTATTTGAATGCTTGAATAGCTTAGAAAACAAGGTAAAAGCATAAAGAAAGGATACGTGATGAATCAAAAGTATTTTAAACCTGAGTATCTAAAATTTTAATTTGAAAGTAGTTACGTACTTGTAACATTTTTCATAAAAAAGGACTAAAAAGAATGCATTGATGAATTAACTCATGTTAAATTGAATTTATAGGATATATTTTTTAATTAAGTGCAATATTAATTATATTTTTTTTTGGGAATCAATATATAGAACAATAATAAATTGTCAAAAAAAAAGCAAGCATTGTACAAAATTTTGCGAAATTGAGACCAGAGCTAATTTTAACTTAATAAAATGGAACCAGGAATAATTTGTATTTAATTTATTTTCATGTTTTTTATTTTGTAAATTAAATCTGAATGAAATAAGAACCGGAGTGAGTAGATTATGGTTTATGTAAAATGATTCTTCATGGGCTACGGATGGCGCTATCGTTGAAAAACTGCAATAGTTTTTGTTGATAATAACATTGTGCTCAAAAACAAATAATAATACAGCTGAGGCTATTGTATCGGGTGATTTTTTAAGAACTTTTTTTAAAAAAAAACGCATAAAATTTGCAAAATCTCATCGATTCTTTATTTGAAACGTTAGATTGGTCCATGACATTTACTTTTTGAAGATAATTTCATTTAAATGTTGACCGCGGCTGCGTCTTAGGTGGTCCATTCGGAAAGTACAATTTTGGGTAACTTTTTCGAGCATTTCGGCTGGAATAGCCCGAATTTCTTCGGAAATGTTGTCTTCCAAAGCTGGAATAGTTGCTGGCTTATTTGTGTAGACTTTAGACTTGACGTAGCCCCACAAAAAATAGTCTAAAGGCGTCACATCGCATGATCTTGGTGGCCAACTTACCGGTCCATTCCTTGAGATGAATTGTTCTCCGAAGTTTTCCCTCAAAATGGCCATAGAATCGCGAGCTGTGTGGCATGTAGCGCCATCTTGTTGAAACCACATGTCAACCAAGTTCAGTTCTTCCATTTTTGGCAACAAAAAGTTTGTTAGCATTGAACGATAGCGATCGCCATTCACCGTAACGTTGCGTCCAACAGCATCTTTGAAAAAATACGGTCCAATGATTCCACCAGCATACAAACCACACCAAACAGTGCATTTTTCGGGATGCATGGGCAGTTCTTGAACGGCTTCTGGTTGCTCTTCACTCCAAATGCGGCAATTTTGCTTATTTACGTAGCCATTCAACCAGAAATGAGCCTCATCGCTGAACAAAATTTGTCGATAAAAGCACATTTCGAACCGAACACTGATTTTGGTAATAAAATTCAATGATTTGCAAGCGTTGCTCGTTAGTAAGTCTATTCATGATGAAATGTCAAAGCATACTGAGCATCTTTCTCTTTGGCACTATGTCTGAAATCCCGCGTGATCTGTCAAATATTAATGCATTAAAATCCTAACCTCAAAAAAATCACCCATTATATTTAGCTTACCGAAATTAAACGATATTTTCATTTTTGTTTACAATAAATTAATAATACAAAAAAAAACAAGAAAGCGTAGTGAATTCAAATTTTAATGCTGAGCAACGTTAAAAACCAGAATAGGAAGGGCTTAACAAGATACTCGAGGTTTCAAGGTCCCTAGAATCTAAATCAAAGATTTTTAGAGAGATGTCTGTGCTGAGTGTGTACGTACTACATACGTCCGTACGTTTGGGTAGCTTTTTTCGTCCATATCTCATTTAATAATGCAGAAAGATGCAGAAAAGGCTCTCAAAAATAACGCAAAATATCTCATGAACCAATAAAGCTAGGAACTTGAATTCAATTTTATATTTTATAATGTGACATGATAACATCTTAGTTTAATTTTTTTTTTTTTAAATCAATAAACGAGTTTTTTATAAATCAAAAAAAAATAATTGTCACATCGAATTTTTTACGAACAAAAAACTATTTTATCTCAAAAATAATTGTATGCAACTAAAAATAACGTTTTTGACATCTGGTCAATTCTAAATTGATTTTCGACTTACATATGTAGGTAAATATTTTTGATTATATATTAAGGATATTGGCTTCAAACTAATTTTATCTTATAAAAAGTATACATAGTTTTCAACATTCAGTAAAATTTTGGGAAAGATCGAATTGACAGTTTTTTTTTTACAAAAAATAAGAACTCTTAAAAACACATTACTAAAACTTATTAACTATTGGTTTTCGACTCAAATATCTTTTCAAACAATTAAGATATTGGCTTTAAACTAATTTCCTCTTATAAAAAATATTATTTTCGAAATTCAGTATAAATTGTATAAAAATCCAACTGTAAGTTTTATCATACAAAAATAAAATCTACAAAAAATAGCACGCAAAATTGGTAAAAATTGATTTTCGATATCTGGTGAATAATGTATGGTATTGATTTCATTCTGTGTTCGTTTTTGACTAACAAAAATAGATTTTGGAATCAAACTATTTTATTATATGCAAAATATTTTGGTGATTTGTAGTTAATTTTTTTTAGAAAAATTCAAATGACAATTTTTTTAACAAAACATGATTACCTACAAAAAAACAAAAAATTGGTAAGAAATGGTTTTCGACTCAATTATTAGGAGAATAAAGAAAGATACAGACTTGATATTAGAACCAATAAGAATTCGAAAACATGCATAAACAAAAAATATCAGACGAATTTCTTCTTAAAACAGAAAACTACTTAAATTAGTTGAAATAAATTGAAAAAAGTTCAATCAAAACAGCAAAGTTCATCCTAAGTGACGCCATTTAATGTTTTCTATATTGGGCATACGATCATGGACATCAAACGTACCAAACCAACGTCTAAGAAAAACCACCATATTGTGGGAGGTGTCACTTTGGCAAAAAATACAATTTGATAAGTGCTAAGCAAAAAGTTGATAAGTTGTTTTGTGAAAGAATGAACATCATCAACGCTTCCTCGACGACATAATTACTTACTTAGAACAATAAAGTCTAGCGGAATATAGAGTGGTTCTACGACATGATTGTTAGTATTGTTACTATTTGATCACCATTTCGTCTTACTTTTTTTTACTCTCCGTTTGTCTTTAAAACTTGGTTTTAAAAATATTTAGAACTCAAGCATTTCGTCACTCTCTATATAATTTCCTTAGAACTCGGTGTTAATTTAAAATTGAGTTTTAAGAACTTACATAGATATTGGTTTTATAAAACAAAGTTCTAATGAATAAGGAGACGGTTATATTTTTGAACATTTAAGGGCTTTATTTTCAGCAAAAAATAAATTCAACAAAATAAATTCTAATGTCAAGTACTGATGCATCATGCATTAGACGCAAACCTAACATCGTAAATACATTTTAAAAATATTATTGATGAAATTTAATGTTAATTGAATTCTTTTTCGTTTTATTGATTCTTTCCCGATGGCATTAGTACAAAATTAATTGAAATCAACAGCAAAAAGAAGGTGTGAATCTACTAGATAGTTATTAACTCTAATTTAATAAAGTAAATTTACTGATTTCTTCAGTATAATATTTCAGATCTCTCCTGTTTCAATTTTTGCGGATGGATTTTACTGGTATATGGACCTTATGTCTTACTTTTAACGTCCATAGTCTTGATATCTGTATGATGATTCGGTAAATAGGTCACGATGTTGAGGTAGACTTGGGGTGAGGGATATTCTTTGAAACGTATGTAATTTGGTTTCCAACATTAAAATTATGTCTTCTTAAAAGGACATACATACATACTGTCCAAACAGAAAGTTTGTCTTCTCCAATAGCAATTGTCTACTTGTTTGATTATCTAATTATAATGTTAGTGGAAATAATGAAATATAAAATCTATTATCTTTGAACTATCAAAATTCTAATGGTATCAAATTAAATGTAAAATATTACCTAAACGTCATCGTAACGTAAAATTATTGCTAAACCGAGTTCTAATTTCCTGGACATCCAAACTCGAAGATCTAAAAAATCGAAGTATTATTTCAAACAGAGATGTACATCAGAGTTCTTACGCTTGAGAATTCGATGAAGAAATGAGTTAGAACTCAATCGAATTAAAATTTTTCTATAAACCATGTTTTAGAGATTAGAACTTAAACTATAGTTATGTTTATGTTAGTTTTATCTTCTTTATTTAAATCTTCAAGGTCTATTTAAAAAACATCCTTTTACTTTTTAAATTTCTATACCAGATGGAAAACTTAAAAGTAGTTTTGTTTGGATACATATAAATACATATATTATACATATTATTTCAATTAACAGCTACGAGTTTTCAGAAGTTTTATGTTCATAGACAGAATTAGAAACAAAAAAAAAAGAGTTAGGTATACAACGAGAATTTCGACCCGTTTCCGTTACTTTTAGATAACCTTGCACTTCTATACTAAATGCACTTTTATATTAAATGCTATTATATATGTGTTTCTCTTTGTATAATTTCAATAACAAATTAATTTTATTTACATAGAATTTGTAGTTTACGACAACAACTTCATTGTGCTTCCTCATGCCCCAGACTTGTGAAAGCAAATACTAATGAATGTCTGTAATTGCAATTAATTATTACAAACTTGCAATGACATTTATATTTTTATCATTAAAAAAATCTCACGGTAAAGAAAATAATAATTTGCATATTTAATTTCATTTCCGCATTTTTCGCAGAGTCAATATTTTTCTTAAGGAAATTTCAAGGCATCTGTACCTGCATTCTCTTCTTAGAAGAAAGCGTGTAGTACTCATTCGATAGTGTAATATAAGAAAATGATATGCTACAACTACTTGAGTAAAATATGCAAATTGCAAAAAAATAAAAACATAACCCAGATATTTTCTTTAAGTTACCCCTTTTTCCCACGATTTGTGCATATAGGAAGAATCCTTGAAGTTCAATATAATAAAAAAGACTCTCACCCGCCCGGTTTAAAAGATGTTCACGAGATTTGCATAATTTCTTAAATTGCATTGATAATGGCACATACACATAATTTTTACCAAATTGCATTTTTCTGCTAGACTATTTATTATAAGAACCAAAGGTGTTTGATGTTGAGTACAAAAAGAAAAAAAACAAGAAGGACACCAAATGTCCCATAAGCAGGTACGCAACTGCATTGCTAATTTGCATATTAAACAAAAAGAATTGATCGTTCTTTTTGTGAGTAAGACTTTTGTTAGATCACCAGAAGTGTAGTTTTTTATTGGTGATGCGTCTAGGGTTAAAATTTGCATATTAATTTGCTCCCTTAATATGATACCGATGATAGTTAAGAAAATGTAAGATGTTTTTAAGCAATTTATAGAAAATGCAAATTAAGTTCGACTTTATCCGAGATATTGAAGGAAGTCTAAAATATTTGTCCCACGGTGATGGTTATGACGTTGCTGTTGGGTAGTATTTAAAAATAAAAATGTACAATTTGCAATTTTGAATTTTAATTTTATCCAGCATCATTTATCTGAGTTTGAAGAAATTAGTGTGCGGTTTTTGAAAATTGTCATTTGTTTTGGCGTCACTTCAAAAAATTATGAATATTACGAGTATATAGAAAACTATCTGAGCCTATCTTTAATAAAAATCTTATATCTGGCTTTGGTTGTGAAGACCATAAGGAGTTGTCATAAAATTTAAAATACATTCAAAATTTATAGCTTAAACAAAATTAAAATGTATCATTTGGTTATAAACTTTTTGCTTAAAATATACATAGACAGAAAAATAACAGAATTGCAATAAAAAAGGTTTGTTTGTTTAAAATTGACGAAATACCGATGCAAATATTTTGGAAATACTTATAAAGAAAATAACATTTCATTTCAAAAATTAGAGAGAACAAGTTTAATTGATAAAATTTCGAAACGAGTTGCACTTCTTCTTTTTTATTAAACTTAATTTCGTAATATTTTAAATTTTGTAAGATGCTTGCATGTTTTTAACTAATTCTTATAAAATATGTACATTTGCAGTGTTTACAGTAGTGACAAAATTTTCTAATAGGAAGCATTAAGTTTATACTTCCAAGCAGATATTGTGTGCCCTTAACAACATTATTTTTGTACGTATTATATGGGCACAGAAGGGGTTATTAATACCCTTATAATGCGAACAATTAGTAAAGTAGGATGGGATTTTAAAGGAGATACTGATGTATGTATTTTGGTTTTGAGACTGGTAAGGCATTTCCACATAAGTTTAGTTTGGTTAAAAAGTTATATCTGTAAGGCTGAAATTGCGCTCAAGCTTGATGAGTATTCATATAGAAATTCGGACATTACAGGAATGAATTGGCTAATTCCCTAGAACGTTTTTTATGAAATTAATGCACTGAAAATTGCGTTAAAATTCTTTACTTGTGATTATGAAAATTTAACATAACCCTAAAAAAAACCTGGCTTAGAACGTTGTACAAAATACAAAAATTGCCTCAAAATTATTGAGTTATAATTATTTAAGTTAAAAATAAGACCTTTGATATATTTACTTAGTGCGTAGAATTTCTTAGGTATAGGTCCTACAAACCTATAAACTAACAATAAAAATGGCTGCACCTCTACAATTATTTTGAATGCAGTTTTACACATCACCATTATTGTTAGCAACCCCTTTTTTAAAATTTGCACTATTGGTTCAAACTATTGACGATAATTTTTGCAATGTATCAGTTTCGGCGAATCCTAATGCTTGCTAACTTCAAAAATATTCTTATATATTTCTAACCCTCCGTGATTGATTTTTTTTAAACCATCTCCTTCCATATTTTGCAGAAGAACTTGTTTTTTTTTTTGTCATTTTACTAAAGGAAACTTTCATCTAATGCAATATATGTGTGCCCTGAAATATACATACAGGATTTTGCTTAACAAGGGGAAGGTAAGTACATATCATAATCCACACATTTTATAGAGATACTTCTGGGTAACATAAACAAAACACATATCTTACAAAAAAAATTCCAACCCTTAATGCTTTCTTATTATGGAAATTTTAATATTCAATTTTGTGCAAAAAACTACCCCACGAGGGTGAGGTATTCCTACCCTGCAGATCGGTTGGGTGTGAAATCTATTCCGATTTTTTTATTTTGATTTTGTTACTTGTGTTCAGTGCAGCCGTCAAAGAGGGTTACTGAAATTAGAGGGGTGGCTTGGGTTTATATACAAAAATATCCGTGTTGTTAGTATGCATATACATATGTACAGTACATAATACCTATATAAATATAGAGGACTAACAAAATATGATGAATAATTTTGTTTTTAGCAAATGCTGAAAAAAATTCTTTCAGAAGCAGAGAATTCAAAGTGAAAAAATTAGATCAAATACTTGTACAGTCACACTGTTTCAAAACTATATTTGCAGAAAAATTGGTGTTATAGCCCAGTCAAATATATGTATAGATATTAAAATCGAAAAGAATTTAGTTCTGCGCTTTGCAGACAATTCTGTAAATTTTCACAGAATTTTGATTTTTTTAGTTGAGTATTAATCTCAGTTCGAAAAAATGAGAAGCGAAAACGATATTAATGTTTAAACAAGCACTGGGATTCAAATGGACCCCACTACTATGTTTGTAATATATTTATATTTTTTTTTTAACTATTGTGCGTATTTCGTCATTCACCATAATTTTTACAGAACAATTTCACATAGCAAGTGCATACAAAATTGATTTTTGTAACATTTTTTAACGACTGTCAAGTTAGCACTACATTTTTCGAAATTTAAAAAACTGAGTATGCAGTTAATTGTAGCTTTTTTGTTGTAAATTAGTTGTGGAAAAAAAAATTGTAGCTCGACGATTTTTCAAAAAAGTGGTATGTAGTGCTAGGTTGATATCAAGTTAGCACTACACTTTTTGATTTTGTTAAAACTAAGTACGCAATTTGTTGACAATTATTTGTTGTAAATTAGTTGTGGAAAGAAAAAAATTCCAAACATTTTTTTTACCTTGATTTTTTTAAAAAAGGGGGGTATGTAGTGCTAACTTGACACCGTGAGTCCACGAATAAAACAAGGATATTCGAAAATGTAACGTTGCAATTAATTGTAGCTTTTTTGTTTAAAATTAGTTGTGGAAAGAAAAAAATTCCAAAAATTTTTTTTACCTTGACTTTTTTAAAAAAGGGGGGTATGTAGTGCTAACTTGTCACCGTGAGTCCACGCATAAAACAAGGATATTCGAAAATGTAACGATGCAATTAATTGTAGCTTTTTTGTTTAAAATTAGTTGTGAAAAGAAAAAAATTCCAAAATTTTTTTTTACCTTGATTTTTTTAAAAAAGGGGGGTATGTAGTGCTAACTTGACACCGTGAGTCCACGCATAAAACAAGGATATTCGAAAATGTAAGGATGCAATTAATTGTAGCTTTTTTGTTTAAAATTAGTTGTGGAAAGAAAAAAATTCCAAACATTTTTTTACCTTAATTTTTTTTAAAAAGGGGGGTATGTAGTGCTAACTTGACACCGTGAGTCCACGCATAAAACAAGGATATTCGAAAATGTAACGATGCAATTATTTGTAGCTTTTTTGTTTAAAATTAGTTGTAGAAAGAAAAAAATTCCAAAAATTTTTTTTACCTTGATTTTTTTTAAAAAAGGGGGGTATGTAGTGCTAACTTGACACCGTGAGTCCACGCATAAAACAAGGATATTCGAAAATGTAACGGTGCAATTAATTGTAGCTTTTTTGTTTAAAATTAGTTGTGGAAAGAAAAAAATTCCAAAAATTTTGTTTACTTTGATTTTTTTTTAAAAAAGGGAGGTATGTAGTGCTAACTTGACACCGTGAGTCCACGCATAAAACGAGGATATTCGAAAATGTAACGATGCAATTAATTTTTGGAATTTTTTTCTTTCCACAACTAATTTTAAACAATAAAGCTACAATTAATTGCATCGTTACATTTTCGAATATCCTCGTTTGTTTTATGCGTGGACTCACGGTGTCAAGTTAGCACTACATACCCCCCTTTTTTAAAAAAATCAAAGTAAAAAAATGTTTGGAATTTTTTTCTTTCCACAACTAATTTTAAACAAAAAAGCTACAATTAATTGCATCGTTACTTTTTCGAATATCCTTGTTTTATGCGTGGACTCACGGTGTCAAGTTAGCACTACATACCCCCCTTTTTTAAAAAAATTAAGGTAAAAAAAATGTTTGGAATTTTTTTCTTTCCACAACTAATTTACAACAAATAATTGTCAACAAATTGCGTACTTAGTTTTAACAAAATCAAAAAGTGTAGTGCTAACTTGATATCAACCTAGCACTACATACCACTTTTTTGAAAAATCGTCGAGCTACAAATTTTTTTTTCCACAACTAATTTACAACAAAAAAGCTACAATTAACTGCATACTCAGTTTTTTAAATTTCGAAAAATGTAGTGCTAACTTGACAGTCGTCATTTTTTAAACCAAGTGAGAGCCTTAGAAAACTAGAAGTGCCACCAAAACTGTTTTGGAAAGCAAATTAAGCTACTTATTATCGGAACAATATTAATCGAGAAATTCAAATCGAAAAGGGGCTGAATCTAACAGACATTGAAAGAGTAATTAAATCAACGTATCTACTACACAAACAAACGCATCATGCAATAAAAGGAACACTGAAAAGTGTTTTGACGATGAATGCGAAACAGCTCGAAAAAGATGTTTTGGATGGTTTCAGAGACATAATAAACAATGTCTTAAAAGACTTTACATCGAAAGAAACAAAAATTGCAAACAGATACGTTTCTTATTTTATTTGGCAGATAAGCCAAAGGAAAAAGACTTTGTTTTATGAAGCAAGAGCCTTCAACTGGCTCATTACAGAGATCAAATAAATTCTGGGAAAACCTTAAGGACCCTCAATGGAAGAAAAACTTCCGAATCACCATTAATCCATCTTCCAATGTGTTGAAAGATCATTTTCAAAAACCTATGAATCCAACAAATGATGCACCAATATTTCATTATGCGATGCCCTATTTTGAAAACGATATCCTGGATGCTGATACTTTTGATGAAGAAGTATGTTTAGCAATAAGTAAACTCAGAGATGGAAAAGCTCCAGAAGTCTATAGGATCACGGTTGAGTTTCTTAAAAATGGAACTGTTGAACTCATTCAAAAATTTACCGTGGTATACAAAAATATACTAGAAACTGGGATCATAACAAATAAGTTTAAAGAAGCGATTGTATTTTCAATCCATAAAAAAGACGATATTTCTGATCCAGAAAACTACCTAGGAATACCCTTTTATAAAATGTTTGTGACAATCCTAAGCGATCGATAAGCTGTTTGGATGAATCCGGCTTTCGTAGCGGTTAATCTACAAGCGACAATATATTAATTTTGACAAGTATTGCAGGTATTCTTTTGCAACAGAAAAAGAAACTGTATGCCCTGTGGATTTCAAGGCTCCAAGTATACTCCAAGTTGTGGAATGTAACGGTCAATTTAAATAAATCGAAGGCGATGGTATTTAAAAACGGATCCGGCTGATTGGCTAGAAATGAAAAATGCCATTTCAACCATTAACCTATCGAAGTTGTGAAAACATATTAATACGGGTGTGCATATTACAAGCAACATGAATATGAAAAGCTATTTTAATTGATCAAAGGAAAAAGTGCAAGAAAAACTGTTTTGCAAAATACAAAGTTTTTACTATATTAGTCGAGTCTATAATGATGTATGCAGCACAAGTTTGGGGCTACAGAAAATATGAGTCGGTAGAAAATCTATTAAGATTCTACGTACAAAAATGTTTCCAACTTCCAAAAAATACACCAAACTACAAGATAATTATTAAAACCGATTTTCTTTTGAGAGTTTTTAATGGCAGATTACCTAAAGTGATTGCGATGAATATTATACAGAATTAGTAGATATTATGGCACTTGTGACTGGGAATTTTGTGGTAGAAAGAGATAGCGATATGAGTGAGTGAAATAGATGATAAGAATTTAGATTTAAGTAGTTTTTTGTGAAAGCAGATAAGTATATTTAGGTTTGTGGTGATTTAATTGTGTGAATTTGTTTTTGTAATTAATGGGTAAGGAATATTTAGTTGAATGAGTAATGGAAGTATGATAGGAGTATGTTATAATTTTGTTTTTGTAGGGGGGTATTTTGTGTGGTCGCGTGCTTGAAATGAGATAAAATAAAAAACTGTTGGGTCTTTGTGTTATTTGAATTTGAAATTGTGGTCGCGTGCTTGAAATGAGATAAAATAAAAACTGTTGGGTCTTTGTGTTATTTGAATTTGAACAAAAGAGAAATAACTGATAATAAATTTAAATCGGTTTGGAATCTCAAATTCAGAGTATTTCTGAACAAAATAAGTAAATTTGAGAATATTTTGGTGCTTAAAATGTGTACTTAAAAAGGGGGGGGGGATCATAGTTTGGTGAATGAGTAATGAAGGAGAATGAGTCATAGATGTATGCATGTCAAAGTTTTTAATTGATTTGTTTGACCTTGTTATAACACTACAATTAGGGTGTTATTTCTTAATTTTAATAATTTTTGATCATTCTGTGAATATCGCTTGTTTGTTAAACATCTTATCATCTTTGTAAGAACGTTTTGTTGAAAAATGTTATTCAACGTTTTATTGGTTGCTTTATGCATAGTATTGTCTCATTCTGTATTCAGTACTCCGATTCCGATAGGTATTGATTTGAATCAGCCCAATACCTCAAATAATTTAACGTTTGCGCTGAACCTTCCTAATAACGATACGGTGACCATAGGATTATCGTTTAAGCTGTTATCTTATTTTCCTGCTGGTATCCTTAAAAACACGTCAAATGTAGATTTGTCATTGCAAAACGATGAGGAATCTTCCCACCCCACTCAAAGAACTACAACAACATTATCAACTTTGACAGAGGAAAGAAATATTATAACTGTTGAAGAGGCCATCGAAAAATTTAGGCAAGATTTGATAAAAAAGGAAATTGAAATATCAGGAATCATTCAAAGTAAGGACATATTTTATAGACATTTTAAACTGGAGTTTAATGATGACCAAGCTTTAACAATTCGGTGCACATATGACAGCAACTACAATTTACGCACTCTGAACATTAAATGTCATGAATACCATGAGTACGAAACTGAGAGAGTGTTAAGTAATGGAGAAGTTGAAGTCTTTATCAAAGAGGATCTGGAATACAAATCTGATGTAGAATTAATAGATTTCAAAAAAATGAAGCAAGTCTATACAATGAACGTTTCCTAATCTTGCTAAAAAGTAAAACATTGTTATAATTAAAAAATACAAGATTTTTATTAAAAACAAAAATTTTATTACAATAAATGATTTTTATTACAGAAAATATGTACCTACAAGATTTTTATTTCTTTTTTTTTGGAATAGGTATCCAAGAGTTGTGATCGGAAGAGAACCCCAGCCATTTTACAAATATTTTATTTATTTTCTTTTGAAGCACTTTTTCAATTAAATATGTATCAGGAAATTTTGTTTTTTGCAGTTCCAATTCGTAAAATCCACCTTTAATAGGGTTTCCTTGATAGTCTTCTAACAAATAAGTAATTGGATTAGTGAGTTTCACTTTTGCTATTTTGAAGATTTCTGTTGTCCAATTAGGGGTATACCCTTTCTCAAATACATGTTTGTATTTACTTATTCTGATTGAGTCTCCTATCTTGAATTTAGGTTTGAGACGTATTTTAATGTAATCATAGATATTGGTGAGTAATTGTTTTTCGTTATCAGAATTGACTATCTGACGAGGATGTACAGGAGTTGCCAAAGTGCAATTTCGAGGTGGTGGAGCCGTATGGTGAGACGTCTTACCATATAGACTTCCACCTTAAAGATAGTACAGATCAAAATGAGCAGGTTTATGACTCTTTTGAAAGCCAACTCCAACAACAACAACTCCATCAACATCAACTCCAACAACAACACCAACAACAACTCCAACAACAACACCAACAACAACAACTCCATCAACATCAACTCCAACAACAACACCAACAACAACTCCAACAACAACACCAACAACAACAACACCAACATCAGCAGCATCAACTCCAGCAACAACATCATTTACCTCCGCCTACATCATCATCACCCTCTGTTTCTAAAACAAGGAAGCAGAAAATTAGAGAAGAGGTAAAAATACCTAGTCCGACCCTTTTTTTTGACGCAGATAACAATCTGCTTAATTCTCAAAAATTTTTATGAAAAAATGTTTTATGATCTGTAAAAATTATAAAAAATAAAATAAAAATTATATTATGTAAACGAAAATAAACATTGTCGTTTTTCTTTTTCTTTTTTGTGCAGAACTATACAATTAAAAGGGATTATATGACTTACATAAGGAAATTCAATCTACGAGGTCGGAAAATTGAATTTTCCATCAACTCGCCCCTCAGGATGAAGAGCCTACAACTTGGTTCAAACACAGTGTAGAAGATATTCTTACATTTGCAGTAAAAAACGTGAAAGCAACCGATAAAGTAGGTATAACTTTTGGGGGGAAATATTTTTCTAATCAAAAGGGTAATGGGTGGGTGAGCTTTAGAGACTGCGCCGACCTGAAATTCTCAGACATCTGGGAAATGATTACCAAAATATTTCAAAGTAATTCTGAAGGTATCAGTACCGACGAATTCACTATGACGGTAACTTCTGTTGCCATGCCAGCTGGGACAGAGTTTTTGAAAGATCACAGCTCATTACCCTTTGGTTTTAAAAGAAGAAGAAAGTCATAAAATAAAAACAGTTGTTGTTGAGTGGAGAAAAATAAAAATTTAATTCTGTTGATTGTATATATATATATATATATATATATATATATATATATATATATATATTATAAAATGTGTTTTATTTGCTTATGAAATTACTTAAAAGATAAATATTCTGAAGTGCACAACAATTTGAATGCTTTTGACATTTTAATTGGTTAGGATAATTTCTTTTCAACTCATTTAAATTTGGACAGTTTAAAAAACAATCCTCAACGTTTTTCACTTCAACATTCTCGTTCTGAAGTATTCCCCTCAACCAAACTGCTTTTTCTGTTCCTTTTACGTAGACGGTCCCATTTTGGATTTTGTTTCGTAGAAATTGCTTAACCTTTTTAAATTGAATTTGTCCTCCGTTCCAGCTTAGTCCATGGTAATTTCTGTACAACCAATGAGCTTGTCTTTGTAGCGTAATAGGTAACTGGTTCAAATTACAGGGGGGTGTGACAATAAAGTGGTAATGATGTCCTTGATACAATAAAGCTAGTTCTTTCAAAATAAAATCTTTATTGAATACACCAAAGCCTTGAAAATCCACAACGAAAAAATCCATGGTTATAATACTAAGTAATTTTCTTTATAAAGTCACTTCACTAACTGGCAAAATTATAATAATGTTATTCAATTTAAACCAACTTATGAACTTCGCCGGTAATTGGATTATATTCCACTATACGATCGTGAAGAATCAAACAATATACAGATGTTGAAGGTGGTATAGCAACATTTGTTTTTAATTCAATTTTTACATCTACGGGTCCGCTTTTGATTGATTCATTTTGTCTAGAACAATCAAAAACTATAATTGGTGCTGTTTCTTTAAAATCATGTCGCGATAAAAGTGGATGTGACTGCCTTTGATAGTAAGATTGTTGGAATTTAGTGTACATATCATAGAGAACAGCATATCTATCTGTTTTGAATTTAATGTTTAAATCTTCACGAGGATAATATTCGGAATTTAAATGTAATCTTGCATTGCTTATATCACAATGGTCAAACTTGCTACTATCTTTGTTTCTTTGATTTTTCCTATCAGTTTGTAGCCCAATAATAACAAATCTAGGTTTTTCCAGTTGAGTTGAAGTTTTGACAGTCCATACATGATCGGTTGTGGTAGGTAGTGTGGGGTATTCATACATTTCCCAATTTCGAAAATGAATTGTTATTGGTTTTGTTCGTATTTGTTTGAGCAATGTTAGCTTATTAGAATCAGATAAGGTTATGTGTGGAACTCTCCATTGTAATTTAAAAATAGAAAGTTTTAACTCTTCGTTATCTTTTACAAAATAAGCATTTTCATTGGTTCGAGTACGAATCAAAACTAACTCATGCCTTGCATTTATTATGATTTTTTTATAGTCTTCAGCGAATCCCATAAGATTCTTGAGAGGAATGCAGAAATTGAAAGTTCCAGATGTTACAGCAGAATTTGGATTAGTATACCAAGATGCATTTTCTAAACTTTTACTTTCATTTTCGTTTAAAGATACATAATTTTTTAATGTTGTTGTTATGCCAACGTTTTTATTATTCTCAATATCTATCCCATTAAGTTCATAATGTATTTCTTCAAAAAGAAAAGCAACTGCGTTATTAGTTAATTTTGATAAAGGAGAAAAAGTTCTATCTGTTTTAGTTAGACTCCCCTCTAGATAAATGTAGCTTTCACTAGGTAAAACACATAAGTCCTGTTGTTGAATAGGTATTCGAATTTCGTCACTAGTATTAAAGGATTGCAGGAATGGTGAATAACTATGGAACTCAATTTTAGTTATACTGTTATCATAGCCAGGTCCGTCACTAATATTCAAAATGTCTTGCATATCGATTTTATTTGAGTTTGAATCCTAATTGAAGAAGATATGCTTTGTTTTCTGGTAATAGTTTAGCTCTTGACAGTTTAAGTGTCTTGGGAAAACTAATTGAACGTTGGTCCTTGTTACTGTTTATATTATTACTATAGATTAACATGGTTTTAAATGCAATCGAACTGTTATCCGTTCTCCTCTAAAATTTATTAAATCGCCGTCTTGGTCTAAGAATTTTAATGTAAGAGTACTTATTCGTTTGACATTCACAGGTAAATAGATAACATTTTTTGGAACTTCTATGATTTTATACCCTGCTCCAACTTCGGGTGAAAATTCGTGTATAGTATGCAAAAGAGCATTGTTTAAATAAGATCCGGTTATTATGTTACATTCAATACGTATAACATTAACCTTGAATATATCAACAGGTATGTCTGATACATGTAGTTTATCTCCAGATAGAATAGTTTTACCAAAACCCAATAATTTTCCAATACTTCTTTCTTTGTTGAAAAATATTTTTTCGTTTGAATAGATTTCACACTTCATTGTGTTACTATTTGCAGTTAAAGTAACTTCTGTAACAGAATTTCGGTTTAATAACTCTCTGGAAATATAATCTTGAATATCTTCTATTTCATATGTTCCTACGGGGATTTCGATTTCATGTTCCCCTGTATGAAATAAGTTGTTATGTTCATCAATATTAGGTATAGAATTATACGAGTGAAAGTCAATCAAACCACAAACATAGTCTTCATCTAAGTATATAGGTGGAAAATATTCGACAGTGAGGACAGAAGATGTTCCGCTTATTGTAAGTGTTATCGACATGATGGTAAAAAAACAATGAAATTATTTGAACTTAAGTCTCTTTATTTATTTAAATAACAATTAAGTAAAAATTTCACGCATAAATGTCCACAATTATAGGAACCATAACTTTGATATTGAGTATAATTGTAGCTGATGCTTTCACCTAAATAATTTAAGACTTCAACAGGTGGTTGAAGATTTCCAAAGCTATCAAAATATTCTATCCGCTTGCCTTTTTTATAATACGCTACCCAATGTGTTCCAGAACCATTGGAAGAATCAAGATTAACAATTCCGCACTCATTTTTCTTGGGGCTACTTTTTGGTAAGTTGTCCCGCATAAACACGCCTCGAAAATTTGGAATAAATTTAGTGCAGAAATTTGTTAAATCTATTTCATTCAATGCACGATTGGGTAGTGAACTTAGAAGTTTTTTGTTTGGGGCTGCAAATAAAGTCCAAATCCATTTTTATAAGGTTTAAGATGTAAGCCGTGTCCAACGGCAATTGATTCCATTTTAAGATTGTGACGTTGTTTTTCTTCGAGGTCTTTTTTAGCAATGCTTATTTCATTCACTGCTTTAGCTACACCGGCAGCTCCACCCGTTAGTGCTCCAAGAGCTGAAAGCCCTGCGAAAAGGGGGATAAGAAAGGGGATAGCTCCTCCAATTTTTGGTACTGGTATAATTCTTGGTATTTTAATATTGTTGTTTTTGCCAATGTTTTTCTTAGCACTCGTGATTGCAGATTTGATCGTTTTTTCTAGACATACAGATTTTGTTCGCTTCTTAAGTTTATCATCAATCAATTTGACCAGTTTTTTAAATGACAATTTCTTAGATTTCATATTGCTTTTTTTTCGCTTAGTTGTTTTAATTTTTGAATTCGAACACCCCATCCCAAATTTAACTTTTGCCTTGATGAGGTTAGTAACTAGTAGAGCACTTGCTCGCTCTGCTATACTTGCGTCTTTTGATTTAACACGTTGCCAGGCTTTTTCAGCTAATATTTTATCAGCTATGTGTCGATCAGATGTATTCTTAAACTTAGAATAAGAAATGTCATGCTCTTTGCATGCTTGATCAAGAGAATTAATTCCAGAATCTCCACGAGCTAAACGTTCCTTAAGATTTGTTCCTGGACCACAGAACTGATAGCCAGGAAGATGTAGTTCGAGTGGAAGCTTGTCAATTAATGAGTTTAATAAGCCTCCACCTTTTCTTATATTTTGCAGAACTTTGAATTTCTTTGAATAGTCGATCATTTTTAAATATGTTTACGTAAGAGAAACCCGTATAAGTATGATATTTTCTTGATATATATTTAATTTTTATAGAAAAAATTGTTTAGTTTACGACATAATGCGTTTTGTTAAACAAGCATGTCAATTACCTGTAGAAAATGCAGATCTCTCTAAAATAAAAGAGATCAAGAAAAAACACAGCGAACTACTTCCGAACAGTATTAGAGGTTTAATTACAGGACCCTCAAACTGTGGAAAAACCAATGTAATGATGAGCTTATTGCTACATCCGAACGGATTAAAATTTGAAAATATATACTTATATTCTAAATCTTTAAATCAACCAAAGTACAAGTTTTTAGGTGAAGCAATTCACCCAATTAAGAATATGGGTTTTTTTACATTTTCTAATAACAATGATGTCATCCCTCCTGAAGAAGCTAAACCAAATTCCATATTTATATTTGATGACATTGCCTGTGAAAAACAAGAAGCAGTAAGAAAATACTTTAGTATGGGGCGTCATCATGACATAGACAGTTTTTACTTATGTCAAACTTATACAAAGATACCAAAACAGTTGATTAGAGATAACGCAAATTTTCTTATTATTTTCAAACAAGACGAAATGAATTTAAAACATATTTACAATGATCACGTTCATTCAGATATGACTTTCAAATCATTTCAAAATGTGTGCACAGAGTGTTGGAATACAAAATTTGGTTTTGTGGTAATTGAAAAAGAAAGCCCTTTGAATAAAGGTCGTTACAGGAAAGGTTTGGACTGCTTCCTTAAGCTTTAAAATGATACGTGCATTTACTTATCAAAGCATATATGAGGCAATGCTCAGTGGGAGCAGGACAAAAAATTCAAGAGAATTTATAACGATAAAGAAACTATTGAAACAGTACAAATCAATTTTATAAACGGAAAACGCAGTTAAGTGACAAGTTTAAAAACTATAGCCAGTTGTTTAATCTAAATATATATATATATATATATATAATATAAACATAGTTTTACCCACCCCTAATCAAGAAATGTTATATGAAAGCAATACAGAACAATTTGACGAAAAAATAATATCAGCACAAAATAAAGCAAACAAATTTGATGCGCATTATTCTTCAGTTAAATCCAGCAATCTTAATATTAAATTTAGTCTTAGCCCCTTTGAGAGGGTCTTACATCAGCTAAAAAATTTGTTCACATGTTGTTTGTATGAGAAAAAATAATTCAAAACAATGTTGAACACAAATGAAAAGGTAACGAAAGAGTTAATCAAAACAACAGACGCTCTACGTAAGAAATATAGAGCTTTAAAAATTGGTAGAGCTGCTTTTGAAACTCAAATTGAAGAATCTCTGAAGCCTATTACTAAACCATTAAACGAATTATTAAACAAATCAAAACATGAAAAGGACCATCATCAGGATAACATTGTAAAAAGTCTAATCAGTCCAGAGAAAAAACTCGTATCTGAAGAAAAGTCAAAACAGCAACAACAAAAATATAAACTTGATCTTGTGAAGAAAAAACTTTTCAACGATGACTTCATAACACCTGACACTTCCACTTTTGAAAATTCTTTATTATCTATACCGGAAAGAAATACATCAGAGAAAAATCAATCTGAACTTCTCCAATTAACAGAACAAATGCAAAAAAATGAAATTAATCAACTACCCCACGAGTATAAAGAATTATTAATAAATAACTCCAAAGACCTTGATAAAACGTATGGTGTGTATTTCAAAAATGGAAAATACCACATCGGTAACGAAGAACTTTGTGTTCTTGATAAAAATATTAAAATTAAAAATAGAATTTTCGAGGGCACAAGAGGATTATATGAACTATTATTAAAAAACAAACCAAATGAAAGCATATACACTGATACAGATTTAAAAAATTACAAAACCATATTAAATGATACTAATGCATGTAGAATCGGTTATGATCCAGAAAAACGAATACGAGGAAATAGGGGCCATAAATATAAAAAAATAATAAAAAAATTATTTCAGTCACCCTATTCTGTACGAAAACCATCACCACCTACACCATCAACACCATATTCTACACCAATAACGCATTCAGGAAGTGGTCTCATGCAAATGTCACATTCTCAAAAAGAATATATATATTGGGATGACCCAAATGAGCTTGTAGAACGAATTAGGCTTCTAATTGCTTCACAACAAGCTGGACATAGTAATCACTCAAACGAAATTGTTTCTATTATTGAAGAACTAAGAGAATCGAATATTATTCAATAAGAAAAATATGACCGTTGATAAGTTTGGTCGTTATTCACTCAGAACTCCACCTAGAGGGCCCAGGGGAGAAAAAGGACCACCTGGACCGGCTGGGCCACCTGGACCAGCTGGAGAAGGTTTTCTTAAAACGGAAAATAATGATTTTAACATAAACTGGAAACTATTAAAAAACCTTCAAGATCCTTTAGAACAAACAGACGCTGCTACAAAACAGTACGTTGATCAAGAAATAGAACATGTGAAAAAGTTTTTTCAGAACATGTTTGATAAGACACTCCAAAATTCTAAAACTAACATCATTCATCGACCAGACATTGAACTCAAAGGTTTCAATCATGCCAAAAATTAATTTTAATTTTATTAGATGAAATAACAATATTTCTGAGAGAGTATAAACAAATTTTACTTGACGAGCATTATGAGGAACTTCTCAGAAGCATAAATTATTATAATCAGTTCGTCAATGTTTCTTGTAAGACTTCAATTTACGGGTGTCATTTCGAGAATTGCCCTTGGTCTGCTGACACATGCCGAGTGGGTCCTGATACGTGTGCATGTTTCATGCTTGATAATAAAGTAAATAGAACAAAAAAGTTAATGGCATTGTATAAAAGATTAAAATAAGAAAAAAACAATAAAATTATAATAAAACATACATTAAATAGTTCGTTATTATTTTCTATCAATACAAATAAGTATGAATAAACGAGAAGTTGTCGAAGAACTTCATAAACCTGCCCGTAAACATTTTCCAAAGAGAAGAGTAGTTATAAAGGGGCTGGACGATTTATGGCAGGCAGACCTAGTAGAGATGATTCCATATTCATCAGAAAATAGAAATTTCAAGTATCTTCTCACAGTTATTGATACTTTTTCCAAATTTGCTTGGGGTATTCCGATTAAAAATAAAACAGGTTATGAAGTCACACTGGCCTTACAGAACATATTCCAAGAAGGTCGTTGGCCAAAGAATTTACAAACAGACGACGGTAAAGAATTTTTCAACCGGAAATTTGAAAATTTGATGACAAAATACAATATCAATCATTATTCAACGTATACTCATCTAAAAGCTTCTATTGTTGAACGATTTAATCGAACCTTGAAATCTAATATGTGGAAAGAATTCGCTGTTTATGGAAATTATAATTGGATAGATATCATAGCTCAACTTATTGAAAAATATAATAATTCAAAACATCGTACTATAAAAATGAAACCATCTGAGGTCAATTCTGATAACGAAAAACAATTACTCACCAATATCTATGATTACATTAAAATACGTCTCAAACCTAAATTCAAGATAGGAGACTCAATCAGAATAAGTAAATACAAACATGTATTTGAGAAAGGGTATACCCCTAATTGGACAACAGAAATCTTCAAAATAGCAAAAGTGAAACTCACTAATCCAATTACTTATTTGTTAGAAGACTATCAAGGAAACCCTATTAAAGGTGGATTTTACGAATTGGAACTGCAAAAAACAAAATTTCCTGATACATATTTAATTGAAAAAGTGCTTCAAAAGAAAATAAATAAAATATTTGTAAAATGGCTGGGGTTCTCTTCCGATCACAACTCTTGGATACCTATTCCAAAAAAAAAGAAATAAAAATCTTGTAGGTACATATTTTCTGTAATAAAAATCATTTATTGTAATAAAATTTTTGTTTTTAATAAAAATCTTGTATTTTTTAATTATAACAATGTTTTACTTTTTAGCAAGATTAGGAAACGTTCATTGTATAGACTTGCTTCATTTTTTTGAAATCTATTAATTCTACATCAGATTTGTATTCCAGATCCTCTTTGATAAAGACTTCAACTTCTCCATTACTTAACACTCTCTCAGTTTCGTACTCATGGTATTCATGACATTTAATGTTCAGAGTGCGTAAATTGTAGTTGCTGTCATATGTGCACCGAATTGTTAAAGCTTGGTCATCATTAAACTCCAGTTTAAAATGTCTATAAAATATGTCCTTACTTTGAATGATTCCTGATATTTCAATTTCCTTTTTTATCAAATCTTGCCTAAATTTTTCGATGGCCTCTTCAACAGTTATAATATTTCTTTCCTCTGTCAAAGTTGATAATGTTGTTGTAGTTCTTTGAGTGGGGTGGGAAGATTCCTCATCGTTTTGCAATGACAAATCTACATTTGACGTGTTTTTAAGGATACCAGCAGGAAAATAAGATAACAGCTTAAACGATAATCCTATGGTCACCGTATCGTTATTAGGAAGGTTCAGCGCAAACGTTAAATTATTTGAGGTATTGGGCTGATTCAAATCAATACCTATCGGAATCGGAGTACTGAATACAGAATGAGACAATACTATGCATAAAGCAACCAATAAAACGTTGAATAACATTTTTCAACAAAACGTTCTTACAAAGATGATAAGATGTTTAACAAACAAGCGATATTCACAGAATGATCAAAAATTATTAAAATTAAGAAATAACACCCTAATTGTAGTGTTATAACAAGGTCAAACAAATCAATTAAAAACTTTGACATGCATACATCTATGACTCATTCTCCTTCATTACTCATTCACCAAACTATGATCCCCCCCCCCTTTTTAAGTACACATTTTAAGCACCAAAATATTCTCAAATTTACTTATTTTGTTCAGAAATACTCTGAATTTGAGATTCCAAACCGATTTAAATTTATTATCAGTTATTTCTCTTTTGTTTCAAATTCAAATAACACAAAGACCCAACAGTTTTTATTTTATCTCATTTCAAGCACGCGACCACAATTTCAAATTCAAATAACACAAAGACCCAACAGTTTTTTATTTTATCTCATTTCAAGCACGCGACCACACAAAATACCCCCCTACAAAAACAAAATTATAACATACTCCTATCATACTTCCATTACTCATTCAACTAAATATTCCTTACCCATTAATTACAAAAACAAATTCACACAATTAAATCACCACAAACCTAAATATACTTATCTGCTTTCACAAAAAACTACTTAAATCTAAATTCTTATCATCTATTTCACTCACTCATATCGCTATCTCTTTCTACCACAAAATTCCCAGTCACAAGTGCCATAATATCTACTAGAATTAAAGACTTTGGTTCGAGAAGTTAAAAGAATTAGCAGACTGCTGTGGAATGGATTTTATTCTTAACGTTCAAGCCTGCAAATAAAGTCAAAGATCTCATCGCTAAAACTGATGAAAAATGTAGACTCGAATGTATCGCACAAACAACTTTTTCAATACAATAATATTTAATGTAAAAGAAATTATTAACTTCCCATAGGAAGTTATTTTAATGGGTCCGATTTGTCAAATTGAAAATTTTGACATTTCTCGACGTTTCAAGGTCCCTAGAGTCGAAATAAAAGATTTTTAGAAAGATGTCTGTGCGTGCGGGTGTACGTACGTTTGTACGTCCGTACGTCCGTACGTCTGTACGTTCGCGACGTTTTTTCGTCTTCCCTAGCTCAAGAACCAGAAGAGATATCGACTTCAAATAAATTTTGTTATACAGATAATAAGGCAGAAAGATGCAGAAAAGGCTAAGAAAATTGCGTGGGTGGTTTTTTTAAAAGGTGAACATTTTGGTTAAACCTAAATATCTCATGAACCAATGACGCTAGAGACTTGAATTAAATTTTATATTATATATTGTAACGTGATACAAAGCAAGTATATTTTTGGAAAAAAATCCAATTAACGGTTTTTTTTATAAATCAAAAAAACTGAAAAAAAAAATATTTGTCACCTCGAAAATTTTACGACTAAAATATGATTTCATCTCCAAAATAATTTTGTGCAACGAAGAATAATGTTTTTGACATCTGATAAGATTTTGAGAAAAATCTAATTGACAGTTTTTTTTATAAAAAATAAAAACCTAAAAAAAAACATTACTCAAAGTTGGTAAAAATTGAATTTCGACTCAAATATCTTTTCAAAAATTTGAGATATTGGCTTTAAACTACTTTTATCTTTCAAAAAATATTGTTGTCAACATTAAGAAAAATTTTGAAAAAAATCGAATTGACAGTTTTTTTACAAAAAATTAAAAACCAAAAAAAAAATTTAACAAAAGTTGGTAAAAATTGATTTTCGACTCAAATATCTTTTCAAAAATTTGAGATAATAGCTTCTACAGACTTTAAACTTATAAGAAATATTGTTTTTAACATTGGGAAACATTTTGAGAAAAATCAAATTGACAGTTTAAAAAAAAAATAAAAAAACTAAAAAAAAAATTTATAAAAGTTGGTAAAAATTGATTTTCGTCTCAAATATCTTTTCAAAACTTTGAGATATTGGTTTTAAACTACTTTTATCTTTCAAAAAATATTGTTGTCAACATTTAGTAAAATTTTGAAAAAAATCGAATTGACAGTTTTTCTACAAAAAATTAAAAACCGGAAAAAATGTTTAACAAAAGTTGTTAAAAATTGATTTTCGACTCAAATATCTTTTCAAAATTTTGAGATAATGGCTTCTTACTAATTTTAACTTACAAGAAATATTGTTTTTAACATTAGGGACAATTTTGAGAAAAATCGAATTGACAGTTTTTTTTTACAAAAAATAAAAACCTAAAAAAAAATTATAAAAGTTGGTAAACATTGTTTTTCTACGTAAATATCTTTTCGAAAATTTGAGACATTGGCTTCAAACTAATTTTATCTTAAAAGAAATATTGTTTTCAACATTCGATAAAATTTTGAGCAAAATCGAATTGACAGTTTTTTTACAAAAAATAAAAACCTAAAAAAAAAAACAATACTAAAACTTGGTAAAAATTTATTTTCGACTCAAATAGCTTTTCAAAAATTAAAAATATTGGTTTCAAACTTATTTTATATTACAGAAAATATTGTTTTTGATATTCAATAATTTTTTTATAAAAATCCAACAAATAGTACCTACGCAAATGAGGTAAAAATTGATACATATAGACAAGCTTTTAAGCAAGATAAATCGACAAACGGGATGGGAAGTTATCAGTGTGGGTCGCATCCCAGCCTCTTTTTTTAGGTTCGATTTCAATCGAAAGATAATATAATCTAATATTAATATCTGCGGTTTTCAAAATGAAGGAGAACTTAGTACGATTGAACTTCATGCCGCATGGTGATGACCTGCCGAATATTTGCACAATGTCGTTAAGAGAAGATATAAAGCTTTTCATAGGAATATGTCCAACATTAAAATGCTGAAGAGGGACCTTTCTAGGTGGGAATGACATCCATGATGATTATGTTATAGCGGTTCTTAACTGCGAACGAAATATAATGAATCTATACCATTTTTATAGAAAAGATATAGCTTACAGAATCCAAATCCATAATGAACTGTTTATTAAACAATACACATGTTCGTTTCAAACTTTCTGCTGCAAACTGGTTAAGATATCAATCCTACATATCCAGCAACATGTACAACGGAAGTTTGTCGATTGAAGATGTTCAATCTCTTGAAGATGTGGACCGCGCTATTGAAAAGATTGAGAGCAAACTATCAATAACGCTGCTCAAATATCTATACCAAAAACCAGAAATCCTAGTTCCATTTCAAACCTTCAACCTTTGCCGGGTAACATATTGTCTTTGATCCGTTTACGAAACACTGAAAGGAGAAAGTGGATTCGTTACAAATTAGACTCTTTTAAAACTAATGTTAATATCCTAAATCGTAAAATTCAAAATGAAATTTTAGTGTTTCGTAATCAAAAGTGGAACAACTTACTATCGAGTTTTGATAAGGGTTCAAAACCTTTTTGGAATGCAACAAAAATATCTAAGAAGAAAGGTTCAGCTATTCCTCCTCTTAGGGAACAAAATAATGTTTATATTACGCAGGAAGAAAAGACAAATATCTTCGCTCAAACTTTCAACCGCAATCACTCAGTGTCCGCTCATTTAAGTGATAACGTAACCGAAAATATTGTTCGCGAAAAACTCTTAAGCATTATTCACATGAGCACGACCAACGAATGAACGAATATTCGTCGATTTTGACATTTCTTTCACATGAGAGTTTTTAATTCGTCGCACAGCCGAACACCATTCACCACCGAAACCAAAACAAGAATGATTTTTTTAGGTTAAATATCTACGCGCGATTATTTTATTCGTTGCGAGTGTGGATAATGTGGAACGCGAATAAAGTTTGACAGTTCGTATCAACTACAATTTTTTCGCAACGAATAAATTTGTTTTTTTAAATTTATTATTAAATGATATTGAAAAGTAAAAGTATGCATCATAAATCAAATAGAAACTGTATTGCTATCGTTTTGTTAAAAATTTGTGTGGAATTATGGCTTCAAACCATATATAAACTCACATTTTGTAATTCATTCGTCGTTCGTTGGTCGCGCTCATGTGAATGCTGCTTTAGAGTTCGAACATTCTGTAGTTTTTCAACCCAGTACACTTATTCCTAATAACAGTTTAGTAAAAGGCTTGCTTAAAGACCTGAAAATAAAGAAATCTCCTGGAGATGATGGAATTAGAAACCAATTATTAAAAGCACTGCCTAAAAAAGGTATAACTTTTTTAACTTTTATCTTCAATGTTTGTATCAAACACTGTTATTTTCCTGAAAAATGTAAAGTAGCAAAGGATATACTTATTGCCAAGGCTGGAAAACCTAAATATAGCCCATCAAGTTATAGGCCTATAAGTCTTTTAAGCAGTATTAGTAAACTTTTTGAAAAGGTGTTAAAGGACCGACTCCTGCAACATATTGATAAAAGAAGCTTACATATATCCAATTGAACAATTCGGATTTAGAGCAGGTCACTCCACCTCCCACCAAGTCCTTAGAATTAAAAAATATGTCCAAAACAATCTTGTTTTAAAAAATTCGACGGGTCTAGTTTTGCCAGACATAGAAAAAGCCTTTGACACTGTTTGGCACGATGGGCTCATCTTTAAGCTAATTTTGTTGAATTTTCCATGATATCTTATCCAAATTATTAGGAATTTTTCGAAAAACCGAAAGTTTTTTGTTAGTACTGGACTTGCGAAATATTCTTTATTTGGTATTTCATTTGGCGTTCCTGAAGGATATGTTTTGGGTCCCATTCTCTTTAATGTGAAAATACTGAAATTGCCATGTTCGCCGACGACACTGCCCTTTTTTCATCAAGTGTTTTTGCTGAAGACGCACTTAACTACTTACAGTGTTCCCTTGATAAACTTCTTAGTTACTTAAATAAGTGGAAAATTAAAGTTAATGCCGAAAAATGCCAGGCCATTTGGTTCACACCACGCAGAAAATGTTTTCTTCCACAAACCACACTCAATATTAATGCAACCAATATCGTATGGTCCGAAAATTGTAAATATCATGGCATTATACTTGATAAAAAACTCACTTTTCAAGGTCACATATCAAACTCAATCCATAAAACGAATTTATTAATTAAAATTCTGTATCCGTTTATTAATAGGAAGTCTCGTCTAAGCATACATAATAAAATATTAATTTATAAAAGTATATTTCAGCCAGTCCTCACTTCACCAACGTGGTTCGATTGTGCATGAGACTCACATTAAAAAATTACAGATATGTCAAAATAAAGCGCTTAAACTAATACTTAATTTGCCTCGTTGCTATTCTACTATAGGACTCCACAAAAGAGCTAATGTCAACCTTATTAAATTCACTCTTTACAAATTACAAGACAACTTTTTCGAGAGATGTCCTTTGATAATGATCTCATTCAAAACTTACAATAAAAAGTCATTTCCTAATATTTTGGGTTTATGTGCAATATACTAGTTTTTAAGTTTAATATGAGGTTTTTTTTCTTGTAGTGTTTTCCCTTAAATAAATTTATTTATCATTTTTTTCTTTTCTTAAAATCTTGTTATAAATCTGTTATTTATGTTACTAAAGTTGTAAAGAAATTTTGTTTTTCTAAATCTCTTAAATTGTTTGTTAAATTTAAAATAATATAAAAATTGTGCTACAAATAAAACGAAATTGAACTGAACTAATGAAACTTTATAGAAACACTGTTTAAACACACGATTTTTAGTGTAATTTATTTTGTTTGTTTTTCTTTTAAAAAATAATAATCTTTTTGTACGTTTACAAAATTTAAATTTACAATTTAGAACCTTGTTTAAAGGTTGTCTGAAACTTCTGAAAAATTGTAATTATAAATTAAGAAATAAAAACCAATCGAACTTGAAATTGACCGGCATGGTAATAAAACACACCTCTTTTTCCACGAGTTCTAACTTTGCCCTCGGAAATTTTGCCTAATTTTTGTTTCTTTTATTTAGGAAAAAAGATAAAATGTATTATATATTCATTTTCTTGAGGAAATGTGTATTCTTTACCTACAATTGCTAAAGACCACTGTGACATAGGAACTTATTGTAATCGGTCCGATTTGTCGAATTGAAAATTTTGAAAAGGTCCCTAGAACCTAAATAAAATGTTTTTAGAGAGATGAATGTGTGTGCATGTGTACGTTTTTACGACTATATGCCAGTATATCCGTTTGTACGGGAACCTTTTTTCGTTGGCCATATCTCAAAAAGGAGTTGAAGGAAATTTTATTTTCCAGAAAATAACACCAAAAGATGCTAAAAGGACTTTCAAAAAAATTAAGTGAATGGTGTTTTTACTATAGAAATTAAAGAAAGAATATAAACAAATTTTATAAATAAAAATACCTACTTAAACTAGAAAAACTAGAAACCTAACAATAAATTCTAAAAATTGGTAAAAATTGATTTTCGACTCAAGTATCTTGACAAAATTAATTATACGAGTACATATTGCCTTCAAACTAATTTAATCGTACGAAAAACATTGTTTTCAATATAAATTAAGATTTTTAGAATAAAGAATGAAAATCTACAAGAAATTGGTAAAAACTGATGTTCGATTCGAATATCTCGAGAATAAATAAAGGTATTGATTTCAAAATTATTTCAAAATATTGTTGTTAGGATAAAATAATTTTCTTATTAAAATCCAATTGATATTTTTTTATAACAAATAAAAACTTCCAAAAAATGGTACTAAAATTCGTAAAACTAGGTTTTCGAAAAAAAAAATCTCGGTAACTAGAAAAGATATTGAAATCAAACTTATTTCATCATATGCAAAATATTGTTGTTAACTTTTTAGAAATGTAAAACTGATAACTCTTTTTACAAGACACAAAAATGTACAAGAAAAACTGATAACAAATTGTTTTCGACTCAAGTATTATGAGAATTCAAGTATTCGACTGAATGGGAACAAAATCGACGGACGGGCACGGATGGCAAGTTATCACTGTGGGTGGCATCCCAGCCATTTTTTAAACATTTTTAAAAATCCAAATAGTTGTAAATAAGTTCCAACGAATTGCTAAAAACCAAAAACAGACCATGCTTCAGCGCGCAAGGTAAGGCCCTATTTTACGAAGATTTTATTTAAAAGCCTGTAACGAGTGTTGTACGCAGGTGTACAAAAAGACTTTCTACTTGTATCGAACTAAGTTGGTAAGAACCAATATTATTAATGAGTTTCATTCAATATAAGGTATTTAAAGGCTTTGCGAGCTTTACTTAAAATTGAGTTTTGATCAAGTGAAATAAGAAATTTCAAACTGTCTGTCATCAGTATAAGTGAAAAGGTAATATCGCAGTTAATTTCTAAAAAATTAGTGCTAACTTGACAGTCGTAGAATTTTGCCATATCTTTTAAAATTTTGAACAAAGAGGTCCTAAAAGTTGATACAATATTTAGAAAAAGTAGAACAACCAGAATACGAAACAACCCGCAAAGTAAACAATGGGGAATTCATCTTCCAAGTAAGTACCTATACAAAAGATTTCTAGGTACTTTTTATTTAAAGAGCCTCTTTTTCTTTAAGCTTTACCACTAGTCTAACTTTTAGATAAGACAAATATAAAATATAACTACTACCAGAGCGGTTGCCCAGAGGTCGTGTCGTTCGTCCTTCTTCATGATAGTACTATTCAAATTCACAAAGTTATATGAGTGTTTGTGTTTTCGTTTATATTGTCTTTGTTTCGATACTTTCTGGTTGATAAAAGATACTCTTTGAATTATTTTCCAATTTAGTTTTTTAAACTTTTTTTTTTTATTTTTTAAACTTTGATTTTCTTGTGTTTTACGTTAATATTGCCTTTGAGCCTATACTTTAAGTTGAACATGAGTAACTAATCTTTAAATTATTTTCCAATTTTGGTTTTTAAAAGAAACTGTCAAGTATTACGTACATGCATAGCAGTAATGTAATGTTTTCTTCGCGTACATTTATGTACATATTTGTATTACAACAATCTTCCTTTTTTTTCTATAGGGAATCACCAAACTTCAATTTCAATAAATTTCAAAAGTACCTACTTGTGCATTTTAGTATAAAAAGCATAAAACAATTTAACTATTTCGTACAATTATTTTCTTTTCTTTTGCAAATAAATAAAAAAATCATTTCTCTCAAACATTTTAGACGATAACCATGCTAAACAACAATGCGCGTGTTTTGTGCACACTTCAATCATGTGAGGTATCGAATTACTAAGGTCCTGAAACTGGAAAAGTAAGATATTTTATTCCCTCTTTCTTTCCACGCACATCATGTGTGCATGTGTTAAAATGCTGCTGTTTTTTTTTTCTTCTGAAAATAGTCCTTTGCTATTTACTATTCTACAATAATATTTTATTTAAAGACTAAAAGAGCAATTTAAATTTTCGAAGGAGAAACTTTAGTGCGTAGAATTACTTGCAGATGTTCTTGCGACTATTTTTGGAGCACGGATGAAATATTTATCGGATCTGAGTTGGTGTTTGGATATTCGATTCCCGTTGGTTAAGAGGGAAGTGTTGTGAGAAGAACAGACAAAAATATTCTACTGTTAGTTCATCAATATGAAGTTTTTTAAAGGGTAAGTTTCGGGTATGTTAACTCATATGTTTACCCATTGTTTAATACTTACCTTTACTTACATATAAACGTCCTTATTATTGCTCAAAAGTTTTCCACAAAAATACTTGCTTAACAAATGCACCAAAAATCAATGCCTGCACTGTTTGTTTTATAAACAAATATCTAATACAATTTTGTACTTTGTTTAAAGTTAGACGCTTCATGCGAGCATCCACAACCCTCTTCAGAAGCTGTGTCGCAAGACGTAGGGGGTCCCAATGCTACTATCACTGATGATGTAACAGGGCCCTCTTCTGAAAATGTCAAAAGTTTATCCCTAATGGAGACTGATGACTCAACCGACAAAGTTCTCCCCAATGAGGAAGAAGATGAACTGTTAGGTTCCTCTTCGTCTGATCTGGATGAGCTGGATTTAACAGTGGTGGAGGTTGATCTGCCTAGTTGTAGCCAAAATGCTGCAAATAGTACAGATTAATCTCCAAACACTCTATAAAGGCTTCGGCCTCCCTTCTTCTCCGCCTGTCAAAAACTGGGGAAGATGTCGTTCGTAACAGAAAAAGGTAACCCAAGGTCCTGCATACTAGCAAAATGTAGTCTAAATGTATTTTTACTCCCTAATTTCAGTGATAACGACGTCACCACAGCCAGTATGGTAATAGACAACCATACCTACTGGCTGGTATCAGCGTATTTGGGCCACGACCCCAGGGCCCACTGCCTGGTCCCATTCTGGAGAAGACGGTCGCTGAATCAACAAGACGTAAAACCAACTTAATTATCGGTTGTGACGCCAATGCGCACCATACTACGTGGGGTAGTACCGATATCAATGACAGAGGTGAGTCTCTTTTTGATTATATTTTAACAACTTATCTGGTAGTAAGTAGGTAGTCAACCAACCTTCGTTACTAAAAATCGACAAGAAGTATTAGATATCACTCTTGTCTCGTTACATCTCTCAAATAAAATATTGAATTGGAGAGTATCAAAGGAGCACTCGTTCTCCGATCTTAGATACATCCAACTCACACTTATTGAAGAGTCCCCAAAACCGATCCAATTCTGGAATTATAGGAAAACGCTGCGCTCTTGAACTCGATCAAAAAGTCGATGAGCTTACAGCAGCCCTCAATAAAGCCATGGAAACTGCCTGCCCCCTCACTACAGTGCGGGGAAAGAAGAAACCATATTGGTGGGCTGCTGAACTAGAAATACTCAGGAAAAATTGTAGAAGGCTTTTCAATCGTGCAAAAAAGTCTAGACACCCCCAAGATTGGTATTCCTATAAGGAATCCCTCAAAAAGAGGAAGAATGAGAATAGCCAAAATATCCTCATGGAGATCCTTCTGTAGCTCAATAGAAGAATTCTCGGAGACATCAAGGTTAAGGAAGATTCTCTCGACAAATCCAACCATGCCAAGTTGTCTTAAAAACTCAGATGGTACATGGACTAACTCTTGCGAAGAAAGGCTAGACCTGCTATTAGACACCCACTTCCCAGATAGCTCCAAATCCGTTAATACAACAAACCGTCCTGGGTCGGGTATTAACTTAACTTTTCCTCAAGGTCTTGTTACAAAAGAAAAATTGACATGGGCTCTGCATAGTTTCGAACCTTATAAATCTCCAGGTCCAGATCAATTCATACCAGCTGAGCTACAACATACCATCGATAAAACTTTGCGCATCATTGAGATGATCTTTAAAAGTTGTCTAGATCTGGTCTATATACCTCAGCGATGGAGAGATGTAGAGGTAGTTTTCATTCCCAAGGCGGGCAAATACTCGCATGTCAACCCTAAAGATCTAAGACCTATTAGCCTATTATCATTCATTCTCAAAACTCTGGAACGATTGATTGATATCCATGTACGTAATAGCATTGAAAAGAGACTATCGATGTCTCAGCACGCTTACTGCAAAGGAAAATCGGTAGAAACAGCCTTGCACACCTTGGTAAGAACTATCGAATACTCCCTAGAGCAAAAGGAATATACTATGGTGGCCTCCCTGGATATTGAGGGCGCTTTCAACAACGTTGACACATCCGCTATCACTTCTGCTATGACGACCCTAAACGTCGAATACTCACTCTGTGAGTTGATTAATCTAATGCTAAAAAGCAGGATCATCAACTCTAAAGTAGGGGATTTTTGTACGAAAAGGTCTGTCGGTTTGGTAGAGGCACTCCGCAAGGTGGTGTTCTGTCCCCTCTCCTGATGTGGAACATAGTGGTTAACGAACTGCTAATATCCCTTGAGAAGTAAGGCTGCAGAGTGATTGCGTATGCCGATGATGTTGCTATCGCCGTCACATGAGAACATCCTGATACACTGAGAGACCTCCTCCAAAACGCACTTAATGGTCACTAGATGGGCTGATCACTGCGGACTTAGTATTAATCCTCAAAAAACAGACCTCGTCCTTTTTACACGGAAATACAAGATCCCAGTAATTGTACCTCCTTCAATAAAAGGTGTACCACTAATTTTTACCAATGAAGCCAAATATCTTGGTCTGATATTAGACAAAAAATTAAGTTGAAAACCTAATATTCAAGAAAGAGTTAAGAAAGCTACAGTAGCTCTTTTCCTTTGCAAGAAAGCCATAGGAAGCAAATGGGGTTTTCAACCTCGCATAACCTATTGGCTATACACATCGGTCATCCCACCAATACTTATGTACGGGGTTGCAGTATGGTGGACTGCACTGGAGGAAGTCACATACTACGACAAACTCAGCAGAGATCAACGCACTGCATGTCTCTGCATAAGCGGGGCATTGAGAACCACACCCTGTAGACACTCTCCTCCATCTGACACCCCTCAACATCTTCAGCAAACAAGTGGCAGCGAGTACAGCTATAAGACTCAACGCCTCATCTCAATGGACCAACAATAATGTGGGGAACTCCATCATTTTGAACCTCTTCGGTTTTATACCAAAGTACATAGACTACACTATTCCAAAACCCCAATTTGGAAAAAACTTCCAGGTATCCATTCAAGTTCCTTGATAATCTGACATGATTTTTTCCATAAGATGGAATAAATTTGTCTTTCTTTTTCTAAACAGACGATCAAGAAACTCTAAATTTGATCCCGAATACACGGAGATGATAGTTAAGAATTGTGGATTGTGTTTTCACCGTTTCTATTATTTTTTCCATCACTGTTTGTGGATGTTTTAAAGAAATTCAAACCAGTTTCGAGCTCAACTCTTTCATTTTTGGATAATACAAACAAATTTATTTTGACATTTTCTTCCGATACAAAATCAAAGTGATGATTACAGATACATATGTATGTATCTACATATACATATTTACTTATTGTTTTTAGAAATAATTTGCTAAAAATTATAAAACATAACGATAAGTATACATTACATAAAACAAATATTTTGTCAATAACATATCTAGTTATATAATGTTTGTGTTCCATAAATAATGTAATGTAATGTAAATGTAACAGACCTCATCAAAAGAAACGTTAAAATATCCAAAAATACCGAATTCAACAATTATTTGGGTAGAACAAATAAAACGAACTTTCTGACAGACATTTATTCTACACACAAACACAATCTTAATTATCAAGAATAAAGCACTATATAAATAACCTATAACTCAGTTTTAATTCCAGCATTTGCTTCGTTTTTGAAAGCTTGCAATATATTCAACCTGTGGGATAACTCGAGCTTCTTAGTATCGCTGACCTTACTATTTTTTAGCTTTGTCAGGCGCGCAGTTTCACTCGCAACGAACTGTGCTCCCTTTTCACGAATTTTCGTCATAAATGATATGTAAACATTACCACTTGCTTTCTGTTCATCTCCTTGCACTTTGTCAAGTATCTCCGAAGACTTTTCAATCAGGTCATGTTGTTCATCGGCGCTTTTCTGTGAGAAACCCAAAACAAAATCATTGAACTCCTTAACACATCCATTTAAGCCAATATAGAGATTTGTATTATGGGTGACGAACTCCTTAAGATTCTCCACAGTAACTTCCGAATCGGAAGGAAATTTAACATAATCGTCCACTGAACTACCACGAAAAAGAAATATAGCTGGATAATTTTCAGAGTCAACGTTGTATTTTGCCGCCAAATCACTGTTTTCCTTCTCGCCGTAATCCTTAATTCCAACAATGCCAAGGAGTAAATCATTCGTCACTTGATGAGCTTCGATTGAAAATTGGCTGAAGGCCTCGTGCTTATCACCGTAAGGAAATGCAATATCAAATTTAACCAAGGCATTGGGAAATTTTGGTATTAACTTGTTGAATGTTATGTGATCGAGTTCGACGCAACCAAGACAAGATGCAGATACAGGTGTTAAATTGTAATTATACCAAATTAGTAACAAAAATCCATATTTGTGTAGGTCCATAATTATATTTTTAAAAACTTTTTTCTTTTCCTAACGTAAACAAATTTTATCCAAACACAAGTGCTACCGACTGAAAAGTGACAAGCCGGCAGAAGATAGTAAGATACTTGTTTTGAATAGCACTAAAAAGTTGTTCATATAACCTGTTCATTGAAGTATGCACTGTACATTATTATACAGTTGGGGTCAAACAAAATATCCCTGAAATGTACAGCATTCGAAATGTTTTGTATGAATTTAAATTTTATAGGATAAATGTTTTTAGAAAAAATGAAAATTGATTTGTATGGTGGAAAAGGCTCCCATATTCTGAACTCAACCCAAAATAAAGAATAAATTAGGTGGCGTAATGGTCCGTTGAGAACTAGGGCCTAGTGACTTACAACTCTCCACTATCCCCACTATTACTGTCTGCGAGTAATTTTGTCTGGGATGAAAGGGACCTACAGTTTTAAGCCGAATCCGAACGGCTAGTTTGAGAAAGCACTTTTCATGACAAGAATTACTATTAGAAGATTTGTCAATTCCTCGCAAGAGACAGTACCCGTGTAAAATACTTTTGATGACACACGTAGGAATTGAACCCAAGACCTCTGGCATGACAATCCTACACAATAACCATCACGCCACGGGTACTAACCTAAAATACACATTAGGGTGATTCATTTCCGCAAACATTTTTTTTTCTCGGTGCTCAAGCAAAATATTAATTTACTTATAGAAAAAAATTCTCACCAAGCTAGAGCTCTTAATATCAATTTTAAGTACTTACAATTTAAAACAATTTAAAATTGAAGTTTTCCCATTTAAAATGCATGTAAAAAAAATGCTTTTTTTTTTCAAAGTTCTAATGCTCACTCATCTTTTACAATATTGTCAACCGGTTTAATGGACCTTATAGGGAATTTCACGCTCTTTAAAATTGCTTTCGTGTTTTTTTGTGTAACTCGCACTGGTTCGCCAGTAGGAGTCATCAAAGTTCAATTTTTACACAAGTAACCGCGAAAATTTTATATTATGAATTATGATAGTAATTTGAATGTTGTTTGTTGAAAACTTGGTTTGTTTTAGTAGAATATTAGCATTACTTTGTTCTCGGACTAATCACTAAATACGACAAACAATGAGAGAATATATTTTGAGGTTAAGTATGACATAACGCATCAAACCCGTTTACAAAGACAATAGAGTTGCTAACTTCATACTAATTAACTAGAGCAACCATAAAATTGTAACAGTTGCTTTTCCAATCAAATAATTATCATCACTATTTTATTTTGGAATATGCTATCACAAGACTGTTTAGTTCAATTAGTCAAATAGCGATTTCTACCTATACAATATTAGAGCGAATGAAGTTGACAATAAAAACAATTTACTTTCTTGTTAATTTAAGAGATTCGCTTAAAAAATTAAATAACCTTTACTTATATTCTTCAATGTGTTAATTAATGTGTTAATTGATGTGTTTTTTTTATATTTATTATAAGTCAGAAATCATAATAATTCTAAAAAACTTGTTGCTATAGAGAAATACATTTGTAATCAATAAAAAAGTTCAATTTAAATAGCATGATTGATTAATATTTATCAATTTCTTAAGTTTTGGGCATAAAAATGGCTGTAAATTGAATAAATACTGGTCAAAGGACTATTTTTTACGAATCAGCCCTTTTTTTCTCCCTACTTTTTGCGAATTGCTCAAAAAATTGGAAAAAAAAGCTATTCATTCAAAAAATTGAACTTTGATGACTCCTACTGGCGAATCAGTGCGAGTTACAAAAAAAAACACAAAACAATTTTAAAGAGCGTGAAATTCCCTATAAGGTCCATTAAACCGGTTGACAATATTGTAAAAGATGAGTGAGCATTAGAACTTTGAAAAAAAAGCATTTTTTTTACATGCATTTTAAATGGGAAACTTCAATTTTAAGTTGTTTTAAATTGTAAATACTTAAAATTGATATTAAGAGCTCTACCTTGGTGAGAATTTTTTTTCTATAAGTAAATTAATATTTTGCTTGACAACCGAGAAAAAAATGTTTGCGGAAATGAATCACCCTAATACACATACAAAATAATTAAACATGTGAGATCTAGTATAATGAGCTTTGGAAGTTTTTCGTATAACGGTGTAGGACATCTTTATGTTAAGATACTGGAGGATGAGATGTTTGGCGCCGCTGAAGACGCTGTCAAACAGAGAAACGACATGAAGTATTCTTGCAAACTAGCCAAGAAATGTTTCTGCACAGTCGCCAGACATGAACACGATCGTACCCTGACATAGAGACGGAAGTGTCCTGATGGAAGCCAAGTAACGATAAAGAACTCTGATCTATCATTAAAAGCTGCTAGTGGCTTGGAAACAGTTATTTGAAATTAAAATACAAGTATATGCTACTGAATATGTATTGTTTGAACCACAGATTTAACAAATTGAAAAATAAACACCCAAAGTTAATGAATAAAGGTGTACTTTTCATTATTTAAGATACGATTTGAATACGGTGCTATTTTGTTCAATGCCAAAAATTTGAGGATTCCCTGGCCAATTTGGGCATGTCTTATAAACTGCAATGGATTTGAAATCTATATTTTATATTATTATTTAGAGGCTTAAAAGCTTATTGATTAAAAAGAAAGCAGCTATTCCCAATACCAAATCAATTCGTTCATTTCATAAAGTTTATGATCTTCTGCGGTTCTATTTCTTGGCCGCTGCTGTATGTACATATGTATGTAGTATATGTGAGAAAAAAGCGCAAGAGAATAAGAAAACATTGTAAGTTCATTTAGCTAAACTTGCCTCGGTTTATAGGTTCTGTATTTTGTTTTTCGTTCATGTGGAATTATACCTACAGAGTTGAATGACTTCCATGACAATCTGTTGAGTACACAAAGCCACGTTTAAACTGCGGATTGGATGAGCTCTCACCTGAATTCATTTCATGTGAGAAGATGAGAAGAATGTTCTAAAGAAAAGTTTTTATTAACAATTTAATTTTTGGAGTAGATTAGTTTAAGGCTCTGTTATAACATTGTTGAATTGCAATTCGTTTTTAATGTAACTTTAATTTGTATTTAAATTTGTCGAATCATTCAAATTAGTCTAAAGTTTAAGGCACGTATGTAGGTAATTCATACAAATAAGAGTACGGGAACGATCACTTAGGCGACAAGCGATAGGGTGTGTTTTTTTGTAAAAGGTTAATTCGCAAGCATATTTACTATGAAAATGATATTTCTTCTAATTATGTACTTTTATTTTAAGCAGAGCACTTACAAAAACAAATTTAAAGTACTTTTTTTGAGACCCAGTTCTAGAACTTTTCTATTTTTAAAATATATTTTTCAAAAATTAATTACAAACTCAAAATCAATTTACAAATTTAAAAAACTTAAGTATTATTAAATATTAAATTTAATTCAATTATTTAACATTAAATTCAAATTCTAACACGATTGTCTTGTATTTAGTATTGGCAGGTCTTCATTTGTATGAATTTCCCAATTTTTAGTTAGTTTTGTCCAAACGTTTGTTTTTGTATTTTATGTGAAATTGAAAGGAAAAAGAAATCTTAATATTGTACTGAGAAAAACAAGTACGCTCATTTTATCTCCCATTGTCTAGAAATTAAAAAGCTGTTTTGCTTGTGCAAGCAAATGCATTTTGTATTTAAGTAAAAATGCATTTTATGAAAATTATAAAAATTATATAAAATCACAAAAATACTTTTTTTTTAATTTAACCTGTACCAATTATTGCCAAATATAATAATAATATAATTCGTACGAACTTGCTCATGTATCCAAAGAGTCTGCTTAAAAGCGTTTTTTTTTTAAATTAATTTTTATACATATATAAAATTCTTCAATTTTAGCTTAAATATGTATATTTTTGGTATGCAGTTATATAGAGCTTATTGTCATGCGTTTTACATTTCAATTTCGTAAAAAAATGATAACCCATTTTCAAGACATCCAATTTATAAAAAAAGTTTTAATATTTTTTTAAAAATCAAAAATAAAAACAATGACATTTTTGATCATAAAATGTTTTCAAGACAGTATAAGAGCTTGTGCAAAAAAAGAATATTGAAATCGGTTCATTAGTTCTTGAGAAAACTTCAAAACAAAATAACGCATAGCATTTAAAAAAAAAAACCTATCATTCCGTTTTTAATAAAATGCGAATTTTCGATTTTTGACAAAAACTTTGTATGGTCTACTGTTATTTTTAGTCTTAAAAAATATAAAAAAAAGGACTAACGCAAATCAGCTTTAACTTCCAAGTTTCAGTTCAATCTACGCAATGGTTTGGGCTGTGGGGGCGAAAACAGACAGACGGACGGAAACGGGGGACCCACTTTTTTCGACTTCTCTACCATCCTTATGTCATGTTTGATTAAAATCTCGAGTTCAAAATTTTTTACGAATGCAATACTTGCCATATACATACATACATAGTTCCCATATGTAGCAAGTGAAAAAGTTTTTTTCTGCATGCATTAGTTATAAAAGGTACAAAACTAGAATTGTACGAAAAATAGAATAGGCAAGAAAGTGTGAATTTGAAAACAGAGCCAAACAATAATTTATATTAAAAAGCAATTACAAGATCTTGTTTTCTTCTTATAAAAATAAAGATCAACAGTACTAACATCGTTCACAGATTACAAAATAAGACTTTTCTAAAATACCGGATAAACAATATCAAAAATAAAGATTTGTCTGTACGAATATGTACACCTAAGAATCATGTCCTAAAGTGTAGTTGACGAATCACCTTGTATTAGCAAAATATGTTATTTCCATTTGTACGTTTTGCTTAAAATTCAACCAAAGTGTGATCCTATAATTTTTTCCAGATTACTTATGATTAGTATCAATACAACTTAATACAAATTTTGAAAATCATTAAAAATCAAAACTTTTGCTTTGAATCTGTGTTTTTAACAAACATGTCCATGCCCAATCTTTATTAGCAACAATGTGTTGTATAGGCTTTTTATACAATCAACTACTTTTCAAAAAATATTTAACTATAAATATGAAATTGATTGATTATATACAATGCACGTACATTCAAGTATGCCAAAAATGCATACAAGTGGGAGTTAAGTGCCTATATTAGTTTGTTTAATAAATTACAATTCTACATTGTCTATTACAATTCATACTATAGTTAGTAGTTTATCATCATACAATGAATTTAAAATAAAGAGTAATACAAAAACTCATACTTTAAAAATTTCAACAAAAAATTGGGATCGTACTAAAGTCAACTTAATAATAATCTGGAATATCTCAAATTAAATTAACTATCCTCACCCCAAAACGGCCCGTATATCCCTTCTCTGTACGCATTCCTCAAAAAGGTTTGGAGCAAGGGAACGGTGCTAGCCAAAGTTAATGTGAAGTTTTATATGGAATACAAATCTATCCCCATTATTTTAATTTAAAAAACATCAACACAAGTCCTACTTCGAAAGTCATACACAAAATTTAATTGCAGATAAAGCTAAGGCATCCTATAACGTTTACAAGATAAACAAAAATACTTTCTTATCTCATCTACGCGAGAGGGTTTAAAAGATCTGCATCTGATCAAAATAAAAAAATACAGACATTATCCATCATATTTTGCACGAAGATCCTCGAAACTTGGTAAGGAAAAGTTTCGCCAAAAAATTGAAGAAAATCGACGGCTTCAAATGCCACATAACCTCCTATTGATATAGAAATATATTTGTAACGAGGCAAATGCCATGATCTGGACCAATTCTTAAGACCATTTGTTGATGATGTTAAAAAAGCCACAACAAAAAGAATTTACATAATATTATATCTAAAAAAATTACTCCAATGCACAATATTCAATTCACAAGCAAGTCCATATTATATTAAAAGCAAGCATTGAAAGTATTATTTCTTTATTACATTTTCTATTTATTAAGTGAAAAAAAAACTAAGGACGACCAGAACAATAAACTGATAGATAAAAAGTACAGCCAAAAGACTATTAAGCTCACCACAAACACAATTTCTCAATTTTGAATTTGTTTATTGACTTTTGGAGCAATTCTCTGGTAGTGAAACCTATTCCTGCTAGACGGCTACCTAAAGGCTCACTTTTTCATTTCACCTAGAATGACTAGAGAGAGGAAGAGTCTAGTCTTCAATCTAGTCAGCAATTTCAAACCTTAGGTAAATTAGATACATGACCAGCTTCAATTTTGGGTTATTGTATTTTGCAGATCGGAGGGGTTTGTTTTCTGTTTCTTTTTTTTCAGATTTGGGTTAAGGCTCATTCGAGTCCTTTATATTTAGATATTGCTAAAGTCCTTTGCCAATTTTGGGGATTGCGTTTCTGTCTGTCTGTTTTACCTTCTCGATCGCTAATTTTATTTTTAAATGGAATTCTTTGCCCCCAGTCTTAATTGTCCATTGCGGGCTACGAATTTCGGATATAGTTGATAGCGGCAGGTTGCTTCATGCCGCTCATCTGTGTAGACTTTTGTCGGTTTCCTTTCGAAGTCATATTGTCAATGTTTCGGCCCCATAATTACTCGGAGTTGTTCTATTTGTATGCTCCGCAGCCATGTTTTTCTTTACGTCGCACATTGGGACAAAAGCTGGCAATAATTCAAATATGAAAATTAAAAATATATTCAATTTTTTTTGTATTTTTCGATTAAGTAATATCCAATTTGCAGTACCCGTAGCATGATGGTTAGTGCGTTGAACTGTCATGCCAGAGGTCTTGGGTTCGACTTCGAGCCCTGCCTATGCCATCTAAAGTTTTTTCACGGGTACTGCCTCTTGCGAGGAATTGACAAATTCTCCAAGAGTAATTCTTGTCGTGAAAAGTGCTTTCTCAAATTAGCCGTTCGGATTCGGCCTTAAACTGTAGGCCCCTTCCATCCCTGACAACAGTACTAGCACACAGGAATGGTTGAGAGTTATAAGTCACTAGGCCTTTGTTCTTAATGAACTGTTGCGCCACCCAATGTATGTATGTAATATCCAATCTATTAAAAAATAATAATCATTTCTTTTTAGATATCTCTTATTCATCACAGCGCGATCCGTCGCCGGCCGTCTGCATCAGAGTCTGATATTTGAAAAACCTTTTTAATGTTATACAAATAAAACGCAATTTTTCCAATTTTATTTTCACTGTTTATCATTAAGCATTTTTCAAATAAGTTTTGTTTTTATTTTTCAATAAAAAAAGCTTTTCCTTTTCATTATTTTTGTTATTATGATCTTCAAAAAAATAAGAAAATGCTACATCTGTAATGCAAATTATTATCTGTTTACGATAATTAGATTTTAGTTTTTAATACAAAATAAATCATTGCTTTGCAATTGTGAAAAATCTAAAAGCTAGCACATATATGTATGTTTGTTATTCTATTTTTAAATGCCAAAATAGCTTAATTTTTGTTAATACAATTTTATTGTTAGTATCGAAAATATTATTTGAGAGGACACGTACAAAAGTATGTATAATCATCATAACTAATTTTTAAATGCTGTTTTTATAATAACTGTTATAATGTAATAATATTATCTTTTTTATAACTATCATAAAATGTAATATGATTCGAAATCCAACATAGCAAATATACAATAAATCATATTAAAGGCAAACTAAAACAAGACAAAATATATTAATAAATTTATCGCATTGCAATTAACAAGAAAAGAATAAATAAGAATGGAATGTGTTAAAGATACAAACAATATTACGGTCTATAAAACATAAATAAAAAGTATTGTTTATTTATATGTTTATTTCAAACAACTACAAAAATGAAATATCAGTAACTGGAGCTTTGAAAGCCAATGAAAACAAATCAATTTTACGTAAACAAAATCATAACTAACTATGGAATGAACTCTGATTAAGTTAATTTATTACCTTTCATCTTTTTGTATGTTGTAAGTATTTTAAATCCTTATTGTATCTTCGTTTGTGATTTAAGATTACAAAATTACAACGAAATGCTCAATAGAGGAGTAAAAGCTTCCACAAGTATTTTATCGTGACTTGGAGGTTGAGTCGAACTTGAAATACAAAACGCAACTTTTTCTGTCTTGAAAAAGGGGATTGCTTGATTATCAGACCACAAGTAAGATTTTTCATGTTAACAGTTTCTTAGAGCATACCATGCAAGTCTCCCTAAACATTGTACTTCAAATTGATTTCAGAACCACTTAATATAGATACTTCAGTACAAAAGCTAAGAATCTACATGTAGTGATTAGTATTTAAAAAAAAAGGAAACGTTTTTCTTAAATATAGTATGCATCTCAAATTATCTTGGTCATATTTTATCCATAAAAATGTATAATCATAAAATGGTTAGCAGAACATTATTTATAACAAAAACTTAAACTAAAAATATCCTTACGTTTTTCAAACCTCATCAAAATTATGTGCTGAAGAATTTAAATAACGATTAAAACTCCTATGTTTGAAATCTTCATATTTATATTTCGTGCTACAACATACATACATACATAAGTTCAGGCACATAATAAACTTTATATTTATTGAAACTTGTTTTATAAAAGTTTAGTTTTGTTAGGTAATGAAACGCTTAGCTATGATTTTGAAAACTGAACACGTACATTCGTAAATGGTAAAGTTTAGTTTTTATTAATATATTGCACATTGCATTTATTTTTGAATATCCTCCAATGAGGGCTTTTCCATGTTATTATTTATAAGACATTCTTTTTCTTAAGTTCATACATGCAAGTTGTTGTTGGTTGTACCAAATGTTTATTGTTTTTGTGGGGGTATATTGTTATTCCTTTACATTGAAGTGAATAAATATTCTATGAGCGTTAAACACTTAGGATTTACTGATAAAAGTTTTATATTATGTACATTCACAATTTTATTTTTGTTGAAGTCTGAGCACTAAAAATGTATTAATTTTATGATAATATTAATATATGATAAATAATAAAGAATGTGTATCAGTGGTGGGGGAGTGTGTATAGGTAGGACGTATTTATTTGAACTTGTTTTAATATTGGTAACCATAAATTTTGTTTAATAATTTTTACTTTAAACACAGTATATGTATATATTTTATTTTTTGATTGTTTCAATTATATTTTATTAATTTTTCAATAACTGCTGCTGCTGTGTGTGTCCTGAGTTATCCTTTATTTATTCAAAATGTGTTTTTTATTAAGATTTTATTGTAAATATATAAAGTATGATTTATTTAAAAACTATTTTGATAAAACGCTTAATATATATGCAAGATAAATTTGTATAACTTTAAAATAATAATAAAAAATAATTTTTAAATTAGTTTTCTAAAAAGTTCATTCAGAAATAGTTTTTTTTCTTTTTTAATTGGTAGTTATGTGGTATTTTATTGTGTTTGCTGTTGGATTTCGATTTTCTCGACTGTCATGTCTGGATTCATAGCTGTGGCTTCCTGAAATTCCAAAATGTTTGTTATTAAGCCAGAAAACGATTTTGTAAATATTCTTCAAAAATAAAAGCGATTCTTTTAAACTTTATACCTGAATTGCCTCAGCCAATGCTTTGTCATGATCTATCGGATCGCCATCTGATTGAATTGTTATCTTTTGTTCTACTCTTGTTTCAACAATTCCATCTCGTTCTGTTTTATACTGCAATTGAAAAATTATTAATTTTAGTTATAAATACAATCATAAATTGATTGCTGTCTTACAGTTATAGTTTCTACAGTTCTCGTTTTGCTACTAACTGTTTGTGAGGAAACAATTTCTCCATGACCAGAATATCCGGGTGTTTCCTCACCCAGAATAACTCTGGTTTGTTCAACATGTGGTCCCGGGCTTGTTGGAGATTGCTGTAATTTCATGATATATGTTATTGGTTTTTAGAAAAATAAAATGAAATATAATAAAATGTAGTATAAATGATTTCCACATGAAATATGGTTACAGTTTTCAAAATGCTCAACTTATAACAATAAATTTGATGCGGAACTAAATAACACAACAAACAATGTAATTTGTAACTATACTATTGTTTTAATATTTATTTAAACTCATTGCAATCTAAATACAAACCTGATAAGCTATCGACTTTACCACAGAGCCATAAGGCCCATCAATTGGAGTACCTGAATCGCCAGAGCTTGCCGATGAAATACTGTCTCTTCTTTGAAACTAAAAATTTTGTAAATTTTTGTTTGATTCATTACAAAATAAACATAAAACAATAAAATTGTACCATTCAAAAAATGCATGCGCAGTTTCGTTTTTTTTTGTTTCAAACCAATTAAGTATTAAAATAAAATAAAAAGAAAACAGGCAGACTTTTTTCTAGTTTTTGTAGATTTGTATTTAGGCCGGATCTTACCTGGTCACCACTTGTTACTGTTGCAGTTGTCTTAACCTCCTGTGTTACAACTCGCTGTTCTTGTTTGTTTGGATCGTGAGTGCGGGTAGTGGCTACAGTTTTTTCTTCGAGTTGTTCGGTTTTCGCTTTCTTACCCAGGTCTTCGTGGGTGGTGGCGGTTCGAGTAGTAACAGCGGTGGCTGTTACATAAGCACCACTTGAATCATCTCTTGGAGGTTCGGCCTAGGTTTTTTGTGTTGTTATGTTAATAAAAACGTTTTTGTTTTTAATGCAAACAAAATTCAAATAAATCAATTTGGTCATTTTGGTTAGCAAAAACATTTGAAACAAGAAGAAAGCATGATAGTAGAGAAAGTTAGCAAGAAGCATAACATCGATAGTGAGCTACATTTTTTACTTTGAGAGCTTGATATTTTATTCGATACAAAAATTATACTTTTCTTTTTTAGTCAAAATGTAATTATAAATAAGCAGGACATAAAGGAAACAACTTAAAATTTGCTTTTGAAACTACTAAAGCTGTTTCCACGTAAAAAAATATGAAACATTGTATCGTTTAAATATTTTTTTTTAAGGATTATAACTTTGTGGGACTTCATGGCAACAGATTGTGAACAATTAAAGTATTTCTCACTTCTTGTTTTAATTTAAAAGGAACACACATTTTCCATATTTACCGAAGTGAATGAAACGTGATATTTCAAATGCGAAGGGTTTTTTGGATCAAATTAAATGATTGGGAGCATGTGTTGTTGGGGTTATTAAACAAAATGTTTACAGAAAAGAAATTTCCGAGCTATTTTCGTTTGGCTACAATATTTCCTATATTTAAAAAGGGTAATCTGAGTTCACCAGAAAATTATAGAGGCATTTCAATTCTGTGCTCACTAAGAAAACTGTTTGCACAAATGTTGTACGTTAGGCTTGTGAATTGGATTGAAAGAAATAATTTGATAAGTCGATATCAGGCTGGTTTTCGGGCGGGCCTTTCAACTATTGATCAAATTTTTGCTCTTACGAGTGTTGCCAGGCGTTTTATCGACAAAAAGAAGCCCTTATACACTTTTTTCGTCGATTTTAAAGCTGCTTTTGATACCATCAACAGAAGATCACTTTTATATAAGCTAGCAGTTATTGGCCTTTCAACCAAATTTATTCGGATCTATGAACAACTTTTATTAAACACGTCTGCAATGGTTTGTAATGGTATATCTATGTCAAAATCCTTTAATACCGAAACAGGTGTTCCACAAGGCTGTATATTGAGTCCGCTGATGTTCGCTCTTTTTATCAATGATATTGAAAATAAATTACCGGGAGGCTACAACTATGGCGATTTATATATCTTTGAAGATGTTGCTCTATGCTGATGACCTGGTGGTGTTCTCTGATAACCCAGTGACATTGCAGCTTCAGATAAATAAACTTAAACAATATTGCGATTCGTGGAATCTCAAAATCAACATTTTTAAATCTAAAATTATGATTTTTAAATCTCAAAACCGTTCAGATAATAATGTAAGAAATTGGACATTAGATGGTACCACTATTGAAGTTGTCAGCGAGTATAAATATCTTGGTTTTACTATCACTCATAATTTGAACATCAAAAATCATATTAAAGAGAAACTGGTACTAGGCAAATCAGCTATAAACTGGATGTGGTCACATTTTTTTTTCAGGAAGCTTCGTGGACCCTACACCGCGTAGCACTCCTAATTACGCCATATATGTTGAGTCCGGGCTTCCGCAAATATACATATGTTAGAAATTTAAAGGCCAACGCAGGCTATCTTATTAAAGTTATGCATAGACCCGATAGTAATCTGCACAAGCAAATCCTGCTTATATCACTCCATTGTGGATATACCCTTTTAGAAATTGGCATGCTCTTGCCACAGCACATAATTTAGCAATGAATCTAAATGCAAACAACAAAGAAGAATGGAGAAATACCTTTTACAACTGCATTTCGATTGTTGATGAGGAAATGTACAAAACTAATCTCGAAAGGGCTAGGGAATCACTTTCTAGAGCAACCTATAGCCGTCTTAATTTGACTTTGGGCGATTATAATTATTTCTGTTTACGTGTTTTGAACCGGGAGTATGGTTGGAAATTGCTGGTACGCTATGTCTCCCATGCAAATAATTACAGAAATTCTTATTTGAGTCTGTTTTGAAATATCTACTTAAGTAAAAAAAGAAAATAAAGTTTTGTTTTAGCTAAACTAAAAGCCCCAATATTCCATAACTTGAACCTCTTAGAGTTCGCCTTTTACCGTTTTAACTAAACTAAAAGTCCTTATTCTCCGAAACTTTTCCACTTCTTCGCCATCTTCGGTTTTTTAGTTAAAAAAAAAATAAACTTAAATATTTTGAACAATCATTTAAAGTACCTAATTGTTAATTGTTTTCTTTTTTCATTGTAACACATATTTATTGTTAACTATTCTTTTTCTTCTTTAAATTACTTTGCCACTTTAACAAAATAACATTTAAAAAGTTGATCACATTTCTGTAATATTATTTATATACATATGTTCTTTATTCATGCCTATTACCGATGTCGTCTCGTTTTTTCGACGACTCTCGTTTTCTTTGTCGTGTCGTTTTTTAAGTGGCATTCTATAACTTTTTCGACGCGACTATTTTGTAGCAGATTTTTAAACGATGAAAATGTATCAGAGATCTGTCAAACTGAAATCAAATTCTAAATCATTTCATTACTCGATATTCAACAAATGTGTTTTTATTAAATTATTACCAAATAAATAAATTATTAAAATGATAAGTGTTGAAATGTATTACAACACAAGCAGCGATAGAGATAATGATGAAGAAGGTAGAGAGCGAAATATTGCAAAGGCACAATTAATTGTACAAATAGGACAGTAAAGCGTCGCGTCGGCATCTGCATTTGTAGCCTGAATTTGCTTTGATTTATGTATGTCCGGATGATGAAGACGTTGAAGTGGTTGGGAGCTGCGATACACCAATTGCATTTCCACTCGGGCTTAACCATCTGTTTATATTTAAGTAGATTTGCAACAGGATTCTCAAGCGCAGATAGGATGTGCAATTGGTTTGGCCCTCCTCCATTTCCTTTCACTTCTTTTTTGTTGTTCTAAACAATTTTTTATTTTTTTTTACTTTAAATTCAAAGTCAGCCCAAACCTGAACAAGCAAATATTAAAAATAAGTTAATGTAAATAGAATAAACTGATTCAAATCTTTTGCCAACCATCACCATCTCTTATTGGAAGACCTTTGCTGTTGAGTTAGACGCTGTGAGGAGGGCAGGCACCAGATGGAACAACATCACCACGTGTCAAGTCACAAAAAACATCTGGCCAACACTGGATTTAAAACGTTCAAGGTGCTTGCTCTATCTAAGCAGATCGCATATAAGCTCGATAATAGGTGTCATAACTGGACACTGTCTAATACGAAATCACGCCACGAGAGTAGGCGTATTCTCAAATGATTTTTGCAGAAGTTGTATGGACGAGGAAGAGGAAGAAACAGTTCTTCATCTTCTCTGCACATGCCCTGCTCTGGCTCGAAAACGCAAGAACTACCTAGCAGAATTCTTCTTTAACGATCTAAATTATGTCGGCATAATCAGCCTCTCACGTTTCGTAAGAGACTCAAACTGGTTCCATTGAACTTAGGACGAAACCTCAAGATTCATGTGGTATCACAATGGGCCATTAAACTGGCCTAAGTGTGTCCGTTTCCATCTTGGACAGCCACTTTTACCTATCCTAACCTAACCTTGCTGTTGAGTTTATCAGCTATTACATTCCATTCTTTTTTAAAATCGGCTTATGAAACATTTCAAAAATCCCCTAGCCAACTGCTCGTTGCTTTCCATCAGCTGGAGAAACGCCTCGAATTGGTTTTGGTTTGTTAATTTTAACTGAAAATGTCTCTTACTCTTAAATAGGAGGTTTTCATGACCTTTCCTCCTCAAACTAAACTATATCTTTAAAATTCAAATAAATTGTGCGTTATTTATAATATTTTTCAGAAGAAAGGTAGTTCTAACCATAACTCTGTAAACTGGGCGATAGCAAAAATGTAATAATTGTATAATTGGTCAATAAACAAACACAAAAAAAAAACTGAAAATGTGCAAAAATATTCATTTTTTATTTATCGCAAATAAAGTACTAATAAATTCCATAAAATAAATTATTTAATAAGGAAACTTACAATTTTGCGAACTTCCATTTCTTCGTCGTGAGCAAATTTTCAAACGAGAGATACCGTCGTTTTTTTTTCACTGTCGTCGTTTCCTTTCGTCTTACAGAATGCTGAATTAAAGCGTTCAACACACTTGACGTTTACACACGACAACAAAACGAGTGACAAAAGTTGAAAACGACTTATGGAATGCAGATTGTGTCGTGTCGTATATTTTGCTGTCGTTTACGACATCGGTAATAGGGGTGATTTTATATTCCATAATTGTATACCTTTTTTTCTCAATGTAAATGTCTTGATGATTCACCCCTATTACCGATGTCGTAAACGACAGCAAAATATACGACACGACACAATCTGCATTCCATGTCGTTTTCAACTTTTGTCACTCGTTTTGTTGTCGTGTGTAACAAGTGTGTTGAACGCTTTAATTCAGCATTCTGTAAGACGAAAGGAAACGACGACAATGAAAAAAACGACGGTATCTCTCGTTTGAAAATTTGCTCACGACGAAGAAATGGAAGTTCGCAAAAATGTAAGTTTCCTTGTCAAATAATTTTAATTTTATGGAATTTATTAGTACTCTATTTGCGATAAATAAAAAATAAATATTTTTGCACATTTTCAGTTAAAATTAACAAACCAAAAACCAATTCGAGGCGCTTGTCCGGCTGATGGAAAGCAACGAGCAGTTGGCTAGGGGATTTTTGAAATGTATGAACAAAGCCGATTTTAAAAAAGAATGGAATGTTGTAGCTGATAAACTCAACAAGAAAAGTCCTCCAATAAAAGATGGTGATGGTTGGCAAAAGGTTTGAATCAGTTTATTCTATTTATGTACATTAACACATTTTTAATATTTGCTTTTTCAGGTTTGGGCTGACTTTGAATTTAAAGTACAAAAAAATTGTTCAGAACAACAAAAAAGAAGTGAAAGGAAATGGAGGGGGCCAAACCAATTGCACATCCTATCTGCGCTTGAGGATGCTGTTGCAAATCTACTTAAACATAAACAAGTGGTTAAGCCCGAGTGGAAATGCAATTGGTGTATCGCAGCTCCCAACCACTTCAACGTCTTCATCATCCGGACATACATAAGTAATACATTTCAACACTTATCATTTTAATAATTTATTTATTTGGTAATAATTTAATAAAAACACATTTGTTGAATATCGAGTAATGAAATGATTTAGAATTTGATTTCAGTTTGACAGATCTCTGATACATTTTCATCGTTTAAAAATCTGCTACAAAATAGTCGCGTCGAAAAAGTTATAGAATGCCACTTAAAAAACGACACGACAAAGAAACCGAGAGTCGTCGAAAAAACGAGACGACATCGGTAATAGGCATGAATATTCGGCAGACTGCTCTAATGCCATGCTTGTAAGTTTTTTTTTTTTCTATTGTAAATTATTATGTATTGTTTTTAATGAATAAAGATTTATCTATAAAGAAGAAGATTTTTAAATGATTGGGAAAATCAAAACGAATATTCCGAAGTTGTTCTTTAAAGTATATAATGAGGTTGTTCGGCTCATGTTCTTGTTTGAAGCATCCACCAGGTGAATATGTACAGATATAATAAAATATTTTAAGTTCTAATAATAAATTAGTCAGTTTAAATTATCGTTTAATTTTGTGGTCATAGGTGTCAGCAAATTGTGGTCATTAAAGACAAAAATTTATTTATTAAAGAAGCTGTTGGTTAAATTTAAAATGTGTTGCACTCAAACCGTGTGATTTTAAAGTAAACACAAATATTTCAATTCTATTCAAACCTTATAGAATTTCCATTTTTTGAAAAAGTCGTTAAACTAAAAGGAAAACTTATGTAAGTAGTAGCATATACAGCTTTCATATACAAAATATTTGTATTAGTAAGAAATAATGTTGCCTGTTAATTCATAAGCGCTTGCAATAAAAAAAAAAAAACACAAACAAACAAACAATAAACATATACATACAAACAATATGATTAAGTGCCAAAAAAAGCTATAACAGATTTATGTATAAATGTCTTTAGCAGCTATTTTGAAAAGCTCATTTCGTTCACAGCCATTATTTATATTAAGAAATGTACATCAAATGACGTCCCTTCACCATTTTAAATATTAAATGACTGCTAACCTTATGTTCCTGTGTCGAGAACGTTACTTCGCCGGTGCCTAAATTCCGAACTTCTTCCTCAACATTATGTGTGACGCCATCTTCATTCTTAGTAAGCACTTGTTTTGTCGTTGTCTTAACTACTGTTGGTGTGCTTACATATTTTCCCAATTTTCCACCTCCAGCTTTTGGTGTTCCTGATTGCATCTCTTTTATATTCTCTGACTCATATTGCTTTGTCATATCGTCATCACTGCTAGCTTCAGAGTCCCGGCGCAAAGCATTCTTACCCATATGCTTGATACCATCAAAGAACTGCTGACGGGTAATTGGAACGGATTCCGTCGTAGTACTGACTTGAACGTCTCTGCCAAAGTGGGTTGGATCAATTTGTGCATAATTGAGAATAAGTTTTCCAGTAACTGGATCCATAATAGCAGTATCTGGATCGATATCGCCTGTTTCAGGATCAATATGTCCGTATTCACTCTTAATGCGTCCCGTTATTGGATCAATCTCTCCTGAAAGCGTCATGGTGTGAGTGACAGTGGTACGAGCACCAGCTATGCGAGGATCATTTGGATCAACCTGAATAATTTCACCAGTTATTGGATCAATCATATTATAAACATAAACAGTTCTATTGGAGAATTTTAAAATGCGTCCCGTTTTGGGATCGATTTCTACCGATTGAAGGTCAAACTCTTCTGGACGGCCGCGTTCATCTGTCTTTGAGATTAAAAATATTTTTACAATAATAATTTTTCCAGTTTTCGGATCAATACGCCCAACTTTCGTATAAGTTTCCCCACTTTCTGGGTCAACTTGGGTAGCAGCGTATAGTGGTTGTCTGGTTTCGATATCAACCTCACCAGTAGCAGTAAATATTTTTCCAGTGTTTGGTTCAATTTTAATCACATTCGGGTCTAATTTTGTTTGTTGCTTAATTTCATTTGCCTTTGGATCTAAGTAGCCGTAGATTGTGATTACATAACCAGTTATAGGGTCAACACTACTAGATACATATTGAAGTTCATTTGTATTCGGATCCTTGACACCAGTTGGAACCCAAATTTGATTTGTCTTGGGATCAATAATGACATCTTTATCATCACGTAAGTCATTAATGGGTTGTTGAGTTTTTGGGTCGACACGATGCTGAACTATGCGTAATGATAAGATGCGAGCATAATCTTTATCAAGCTTGTTAGTTTTGGGATTAACTTGGTTTTTAAGAATAATTTGACCAGTGGTTGCATCAATTTTAACATCCTTAACGCTTGCTTTGCCTGTTTTTGGATCATGACATGTAATTGTGTGTCTGACAAGATCGATTTGACCGTATTTCGTATCAACTTTTCCAGCTTTTGGATCAAATTGTCCTGCTGAAGTTTCTACTTCAGCCGTTTTGGGTTCAATTAAGCCCTTCTTTGAATCATATTTACCAGACAAAGATGTAACTTCAACAACTGGGTCAATCTGTTGGCCAATTTCAATCAAACGCCCAACATTTGTATCAATCTTTCCGGATTTTGGATCTGTTATTCCAAGAATGGTTATTTGACCAGTACCTGGATCAACTGTGACATTTTTTGAAGATATAACTTTTCGTGTTTTAGGATCAACTGTTTTGATTTCACCTGTCTTCGGATTAATTTCACCATATTTTGTGTCCAAAATTCCGGTTTCTAAATTCAAAACGCCTAAAGAACGTTCGACTTCGCCATTAACAGTGTCCACTTTTTTCTTTATTGGGTCGATTCTACTTGTAATCACAGTGAGCTCAACAACTGGATTATCCTGTTCTGTAACACATATGACCTGACCCAAGGAGTCGTCCACGCGACCAGTCTTTGGATCAGCAACTCCTTTAACAAGATGCAAATTACCAGTCTTGGGATCGACTTCACCTTGGTATGTTTCTTTTTTTCCTGTCATTGTATTTAATGCTTCAAGAGTACCTTTTTTAGGATCAATTAAACCATACTTGGACTCGATGCGACCAGTTTCTAGATTTAAAATACCACTCGAGTGTTCGATTAGGCCGCTTTCGGTATCGACTCTCTTAGTCGATGGGTCAAATGTGGATGTGATGACCATTATCTTAACTCTCTTCTTCTTAGCCTTTGAGGCATCTTTAACTGGTAAACCGGCAACAGATTTTCCCACTCTATCTAAACCAGAGTTTGGTTTTTCTTTGGCATAACGTTCAGCATCCAAAAATGCAGCTGTTGGATCAATGGTTGGCTTATAGCTACCAGGAGCCCCAGATGTATAACCAACTCTACCTTCATTTGGAGAGTAAGATCTACCGTGAGCATCTGTTAAGGGAGCAGCATTTTCAGCTGTGCCCAGTAATTTAGCTTTCGACTTGGGTGACAAATTTCCTTCTTTAAGTAGCTTTTCTTTAGTTTTCGGTGATAATTGACCTTTGTTCAATTTATCGCGAGTCTTAGGCGATAATTCTCCCTTTTTCAACTTTTGAGCATGCTCTTTAAGTTGCTCTGCGTTGCCAGGAGCATAATTAAAAGCCAATCCAACCTTCTTCTGTTGTGATCCTGGTGACAGTTGTTCGCTACCGTCATAGCCTTTATTGGAATTTGGATCTTGGTCGTAACGGAATCCACCAGGGACGTACGACTTTCGTGTTGGACTTGTACCAGCATCGTCTTCCGAATATTCATATGGCCTAGTATAACCGGATTGACCCTTATTAGTATTTGTATTTGTTTTATCTGGTGAGGTGGCTAACACGCCTACTTTTTCTACTTTCTCTTTTCCTGTTTTACCGAATTTATCTTTCAAATCTTTTGTTGGTGAAGGTGATTGTTCTTTTTCTTTTGGTGATTTGTCCTTCGGGGATTTTCGGCCTCCAGAGAAGAGACCAAGTCCCTAAGTAATTTTGAAAATAAAAAAATAAATTGAAAATAAAAATAAAAAATTAAGAAAAACTCAAAATAGTATCTAATAATTAAATTAAAATAAAATAATTAAAAAAATCAATCAATTGATTAAAATCAAAATCCCTGATTTCCACACGATGATATTCAGACAGACGACTTTTTTGTTTTTAATTTTATATATGTATGTCATCGCAAATTTACATATCTTATGTTGATATGTATTCTTAATTTATTTTTTCTTAGGAAAACAATGAAAAAACATAAATATTAACTTACACGTCCTTTCCCGGTAGACTTGTCTGAGTGGTTTGAACCATTTAAACCGTCATTGCCTGTACAAAGAAAATTATATTAGTACTACGTTCACTTCCAAAAAATTATTTTTCAAAAACACCATTTATTTCTTCATTAGGTTTGCCGCTGTTTTTGTCCTTGTCATCCTTCGATTTCTTGTCTTTGTTTTCTTTATCGGAATCTCCAGGACGGGCCTATTAGAAAAACATAAATTAAATTCACGAAATGCGACTTCACATAAAATTGTATATAAAAGCTTAAGGACATAAGACAAGAAACAAGCACACATGCAACAAATAGTTTATATTTTATTGAATAAGAAATTACAAATGGATTATTTTTTTAAATAAAAGTTTTAGAAAAATATGTTTATGTAATAAAATAAACATAAAAAGTTATATATGATGTAGTGTTGATAGTTGTTTTGTTTTTGTTGCCAATTCGTACCTGATTTTTTCTATGATCACACAAAAAATATCAAAATTATGACTTTATAATTTTTTTTTAAAGATAATTTTACAACATATCAACCAACACACAAATGTTAAAAAATAGTGCAACTCTTTTTTTTGTGATTTTATTTTTTGTTTGCCATATCGTCTTTTTGAAAAGCTTATATTTGAAAAGCTCTAGGAAAAATATGTGGTGGCGAGAATACACGAGCGCAGGAAAGATTGAATCCTCGAAAGAAAAATGTTTTTTTTTTTTAATTATCCTTTCTCTTTCGAGAATTCAATCTTTCTTGCGCTTGTGAATTCTAGCACATACATACTTTATTAACATAATTAATTTAATATTGTTTTCTTAACAATAATACACGTTTTGGGTCGAGCAACATACATACATAGTACATATATTAAGGAAAAACACACAAGGAAATTTTATTTATAAAAATAAAATAAGTAAAACGATAAGTTCAGTTTTTTAGAGTCTTTTATTAATGAAATGCTGATTGATCTTATAGAACAACTATAAGGTTATTTGAAAGTGACTGTCAAAGAATACGGACATAAGAAACTGTTTCCAAAATACAGAATCAAAGAAAGAAAATTTGTTCAAATAGAGCTCACATTTCATTAAGTTTTATCAGAGTAATATTTTAGAAAATTTTGAAGAGAAGAAAGTTCTTAAGCTTTATAAAATGATCAAAATAACATGAATTCCAATGATTTTTAAGACTCACGAGCATCTTCAAAACAACTTAAAGTGCAAGGAGTGCACTTATAATAAGTTATTATTTATTTTTGAATGGATAGAAAAGGTAATGTATTTGGATACAAATGATTGAAAAAAATCACAAAAAACGAGTAACAAAGCCTTGAGAGCGAAATATAACGAGGTATTGTGTATGTGTACGCCGAGGAGATATTATAGGTATTTTTTTGCACTAGCTTACATACTGTGCTGATTATTTTTGAAATACGAAAATTAGTGATTTTAAATTGCGTTACGGGTTTTTATTGTAGCTGAACAAACTTTTAAATTTAAATACGTGTAAATATACTTTATTATATTGTACAACATAAAACATGAGTTTTGGAACAGATAAATAAGTCTGCCATAAAGTGAATTATTTTCATAGAGTATACATAAATAATTTATAGTATAGGATTCAAGAAAAATAAAATATTAATATGAAATAAGATCACAGCAATTTATTTTAAAAAAAATAAAACGAAAAGAGTAGAAATAATCAACAGCTGTGTTGATATCATGTGCGAAAATTAAAAAAAACTCAAAAATTAGCCTTGTTTGAAATCGACTCTTCGAAATTCCTAATAATAATTTTATATTATGGTATATTAAGATAAAGGCATATACCTTATTTGTGCAAGCAGTGCAAAGTTGATGAGATTAGAGTATATAGCCCTGTTAAAATAATTTTTAAAATCATTATCGCAAAAACTCCACTTATAATTAACAATATGACGTCGCTACTTATAACACTGGAACGATGAATTGTTTCCACATAGCCCTTACATAGATAGCAAAGTACTAAAAATATTATAAAAGTATTAGTAGGGCAAAACAATCTGTGGAGACCCGATATGGAGTTACAAAGGTACACTGCCAAAGACTAGCATGAGGCTATACATTTTGGAAAAGATTTTTGCTTTTTATAGCTGGTGGAAGTCTTGTACCCGAAAACTTTTACTACCTGTGAATATGTACATATTTCACCATTACAAATTCATAAAATTAAATTAAAGGGAATATCAAATAATAAACTACGAAGAAAGAGTATAAATAAATGCTCCACTAGGATGAGGCCACTGAGAATATTTCTGTGCAGGAGTTTACAATAGAATATTTAAAAGAGTGTTGAAAACAACTGTGGCCCTGGAAAGACTTTGAGAGCTACAGATGCAACAAAAATAGATGCTCTGAAGGATTTACGACTCTCAGGACGTAAAATAGCAAGGAGACTTAACAGAAGCAAGAAAGTTGTAAGGAATTATATTGCTGATCCCGTTGGTTACAACTTGTATTCCTATGATTTGAGAAAGAATGAGCTTATTTTGGAAAGACATCATGGCCGTACATCAGGTGTAACGGTGTGGGGAGCTATAACCTACTACGGCACAATCGATATTTAGTTTTCTCCACAATAATGAACGGGAAGAACTATTAACGTTTGCTGAACGGTCATTTCCAAAAATAAAAAGCATTTTTGGACCTCTGCCTTGGATTTTCCAAAAAGACAACGCCCCTTTTTCACACTTCGAGGGTTGTAAGAAGTTGAATTCAATCAAAAGACGTGGAACTTTTGCCATGGTCCCTATATTCACCACATTTTAACATAATTGAAACCGTTTGGACCTGGCTTTTTCATATAGTTTATGAAGTTGGCAGACAATTTGAAGATAAAGACACCTTAATCGAAGTTTTTCTTGATTCATGGGTCCAAATTTCCTGTGATTATTAAAAAAATGGCATGTTTCCATTTCATACCGTCTTATAGAGGTTTATCCGAAAATGAAGGACATGGTCATTAATAATGTAAAAAAACGTTATGCATAAATAAATGTTGTTAAACCATAAAATGTAAATATTTCATTCATTTTGTCGTTTTTTTTTTGAAATTTTGCATGTGGCCTTAAGTAGTTTATTTTTTGATCTTTGGGAATTGCAACACTCCTCTCCAATTTACCCTTTAACTTTATACATTTTTATTGATGAAATGCGTACCTATTCAGAGGTAGTAAAAGTTTCCGGGTACAACACTTCCACCAGTTATAAAAAGTGAAAATCGGTTCTAAAACGTGTGGCCTCATCCTAGTGGTTGGCAGTTTACATTATTAAGAATAACGGCTGAGTCTACCAGCGTTTTGATCGTTAGAGGACGATATAGCGGATTCTTTTAGCATCAACAACAGTCCAGACAGATTACTCATAGAGGAGTTGTTTAAGATCATCCTCTGATTCCAAAGAATCTAATACAGGACATTTTTCTCTTTATTTATTTAGCAACGATTAAGATTGCGGCCAGACGGATATTGAAATACATTGTGAAGTAATTCAAGACTATCGTATTAATGTTATTACTATTAACGTATAATACCGAAAATAAAGTCTATAGAAATTTAATAAGTACCTATTATAAAGTTTATTTCTTATTTTATGTATTTACAAAAAAAAAAACATAAAAAGGTCCTTATAACAAGATTCTATAATTCTTCTACATTTTTCGGTTCTATTTTTAAAATACCAAAGCAAAAACTAAACATTTTACTGTTCTGCAACTTCTAAAAACTGCAAGTTTTTCATAAATTGTTTTAACTGGGCTGTAATTGCATTATTTGGTAATCTATACGTATGTATATTATGATATGTCTATATTTAAAAGCGATTAAAATCAAACATCGACCTTATCAAACATAGAAGTATACCTAAATCAATAAAAAATAACGCTCAATTTTCTGTCAAACATACAACTTTTTTATATAAAGCGAGCTAAAAGAAAATTAACTAAACGAAATTCAAAATCGAAATAAATAAAATATTTTAAGAAAGTTTGGGATACAAAAATTGAAAAACAAAAAATGTCATGGTAGTTAATTTTTTATGTTTTTTAATAACCTGCTCGTCGACAATGTAATCTGCACCGGTCTCGTAATCGCCTTCAAATGAACTCTGCGATGAAGCAGATGCTGTACCAGTGCTTGATTCACGCTTCAACTGTTGTTGTCATCAATCAATTATTTTTTATTTGTTTTGTATTGCATTCATAAATAAATTTTTTTATTTTGTGATACATACAAAAAATTATATGAGTTGAGAAATTGATAACCAATGTGTTGTGGAATGTGTGTTTGCGTGTGTTGTATATGAGTTAAGTGAATGAATTTTATGTAGGATTTACAATAAAAAAAAAAAACAAAAAAAAATAAAATTAATGTTAGTTAAATACGTATTAATATCGAGAAATTAAAAATAAGCAAACATTATTATTTTGTTGTTTTGAATATATGTATTTGTCATTTTAAATGGATTGTATTTTTTAATTTTTAAATATTTAAATCTAAAAGAAAAATATAGGCAAACCTTTTCTTTTTTATCTTTTTTCAATGGACTTCTGCTGCGAGGTGGATCTAAATCTGGAATGTGATCTGGTGGGTGACCCATAGTATGCCGCTTTTGGGCATCTTTCTCACGTTCTTTTTCAGCTAAAGCTAAAGCTATATAAAATAAAAATTTTGGTATATTACTAACATATATTGTACAATTTGTCTTAATGTACCATCCATGCTCTTGCTGGTTAGCCGACGGCCCGATAAGCTCCGGTCAAACTTGGGAGCTGCACGCTCTACAGGATTTTTTCTGGTCTCATACATGGTTCGGCCAGAGTAACGGAACTTAGATCCGAATCTTGGAAAAAGACTTGACTTAGTCGGTGGTTCTGGTGTCATCAAACGGAAAAATGTATGGTGTTCAACGCAGGATTTCCATAATTTTTTAGCAGCACTATGACTGGCTAACTTAAAGCCAATCGTTGACTCGTACTGCTCAAAATCACCAGGACGGATTTTGATGTAAAAATTGTGACGTTTGTAAGAAATTTTTAATATTTTCGGCCAAGCGAAACGATTGATACGCAGTCTAAAAAAATAAATAAATTGATCATTAGATTCGATTAGATAATTTATTTTAAATTTCCTTACTTATCACGATAGACAAGCAATCCAGATGCGCAAACACCTAACATGATGTCTACACCCTCAGAGTCTTTAGCTGGATGCAAATCTACCCCGTACATAGCAAGTTTTTTTGCATTTTCTAAGTAATGCAATTCTGCTTCAGCAGGTGATTGTCCTCTGTAAAAATAAACCTGATTAATATCATTCCTTTTTTGGTGTATGCACTGTAAATTACTTATGAGTCTTATGCAAATCCATGACCTTTTGCTCCAATTCAGAATTCTGATTTGGTGCAATTTTGAAATCTTTTAAATAACCTCTGTCTGGCATTTCCTTTGGATCGTAGTCTCCCATTTCGGATTGAACGAGATACGAACCCAAAAGGGCGTGTGTAACGAATGTACATGGTAATCGTTCTTCCAAGATATCGTTACGAATCTATGAGAAAATTTTAATTAAATTTCTATCAATTCTTTAAAAATTTGTATTTACTCACTTGAAGACAAAGTTGGTATCTAGTTATATCCTCCTGTAGTTGAGCCGGCTCTGGAGGATAGAATTTCACAGCAAATTGTAGCACCCATGGATCAGTTCGGAAAAATTTAGCCACCTGTTTCTCTAGATCTAACCAAACACGATCGTCAGTTGGAATCTGGTAAATCAAACCAAAGTAATCTTTTTCCAGAATGTTTAAGCCCGCACAAATAGAATTGAGTAAATCTCGTCCTCTGGCTTTACGCTAATTAAATTAGATAATTTTGATTTTGTGAGAAATAAGCGATTTAATAATAATAATTGTGTATTACATCAATTGTAACATCTAAAATAGAACCATCAAGGAGAGTCACGCGTGCCAGGGCAGCTTTTGATGTGGAAACAGCTGTTGACTTTTTTTTTGAAGGTGTTTCTGTCTCAGTTCCAGCTGGAGAAGATTTTGTTTCTGCCGGCATCTTAATGTTTTAAGGATGTCAATATCACTTACAATTGTTTCTGAAAATATAAAGTAATAAACTTATTTAAAAAATGCAGAATAATTCTGGTAATTTATAATTTTATCTGTTGTAACATAACTTAAAGTTAAAGGACAGCTTTTTGCACATGTACTCAAAAAAAACTTACTGGAAGGTCAAATGTGTACCGGTCCCTTATTGCTTAATTTTTATATTATATTTATTCATTTGTTAATTTTTTGCAAATATTGCAGTATTATATTCAATTAAGGAACTTAGAATCTATATTTAAAGCTTTTACATTTTATTAGCAAGGATAAATTATGAAAATCATGAAGTTAGGACCGAATGATTCAAAAATTAAATCTTTTAAAAACTTAATTATTCAATGAAAATGTCAACTCTTGCCCATTACGCGCTTTCTTTGTAATCGATAAAATAAATGGTTGGGGACCAAAGTAACAACTATTGCAAAAAGTAGGTATTTCAACTTTTGTCCCTTAGCTCTTCTATATTAAACTTGACTAGAAAAGATTAACACTGTGAGCATGAGCATCACTAAGATGATATTCATATTCCAAATCGAATTAAGCGAACAATGACATTGTAAGAATTATAACAAATAATTGAGGAATGAATACAGAGCAATGTTAAAGAATTAAAGCAAGTGGCGATGTTCTATGGATGAGTAGAAATTGTAGTTACAGTGCCTTAGAATAAAGCTGATGCCAATTGTCTGATCTGCGGTTGATTGTCATCTGTCGTGTTATATATTTAAGGCGAACGTACGGAAGTTTAAATGTAAAATAATTGAATTAAACGGTTAAGTGTGTGATAATAAAACAGTGCTACAATTTCGCTATGTAACTGCTTATAGCTTGCGTATTTAACTTGATTTGATTGCAATATCGACATATCTTACTTATAAATCTAAAATTGTTACAATACCACTTACACTTCCTTGTATTTCATAACTTCTAGATACTTTTGAAATTGCAAATTTTGAGTTATTTTCGTAACGAAATGATACAGAACTTTGTTGAAATATTCGACAAAATATAAGTTCAACAAAGTTGTTGTTAGGGAATAATGTATTATAATTATTTCTTTAAATATTCCAGTACTATAAGTGAATATGAAATGGGTGGCTAAAATATAAACTTCTTTTTGAAAAATGCAATAAAATTAACACAAATAAATTATGGCTTTTGTTGTAAGTGAAAAAACTCGGTTCACATGGCTATGTAACACCCATACACACTTTGGAAATTAGTTTTCAATATTAACCAACTTTGTTAAAGCGCACAAAATTTCTCATTTCGTTCCTCGGAGAAATAAAACTGACTTTTTGTCAAGATTTAAGCAGGGAACATCGTTTATTGTCAAAATAACGTATGATTATGATATGATTATGGTATGATATCTGAGATTCGTGTTTACCACGAAATCTCAGATATCGTAATCTACGAAACAAAAATCTAGAATGCAAAAATCTAGAAAACAAAAATCAAGAACGCAAAAACCTCGAAATACACTAAGTTAGACGAACAATAAAAATAATAATAATACATTTCATAATCATGCAAGGTTATTATTATTACAAAGTTACTCTCTTTGTCAAGCCAACAAATTTCGTAAATATTTGAATTCTTTGAGATATCAATTTTTAATAGGAGTTGTTCCTTCGTTTTGGTCTTTTAATAATCAAATCACTCTAAATCCACCCAAAATATAAAACAAAGTTAAAAGACATAAGAACATGTATTGCATTTACACACATATTATTGAGTTCCTTCAAAAGTAGTTTCACGGATTCGATGTTTTAAGTTTTGAGTGTTTCAAAAATTTATTCAAAGTAGTGTCTGAATAATATAATAATTTTATTTTAAATTTAAATTTACAACAAATTTCTGAAAAACTTGCAATTCGATTCGATTTTAAAACTTGTTTCGACCTAAAACTAGTTTTAAATACACATTTTTACCACACCCACTTTTAGAGGCGTTTTTGTATCAAAAAAATGATTTTTGGATCAATTTCTTAGAAAACGATAAAATCTCGCACACTTTTGAGGGATTTTTTTGAAAACAAAACTCAAAAAGCAGCCTTACAGAGTTTATTGCTACAACAATAATTCTTTGGGGGTGCATAGAGAAAAATCGTTGGAATATACATATGTAGGTATTTTTGAATCTTTTTTTATTTGTTTTTTTCCTCCATGTATTAAAATCTTTTGAACTGTATACATACAAATCCATAAAAAGATATGTTGTAGTCTTTCAGCAATTTTCGAACTTTTCTGGATCAATCGAAATATTAGAAATGACTGCCTGCAATATTACTGAAAAGCGATGGATTAAGTCCTAGTTAACTCCAGTTATTTGCGTTGTTAAAGTTGACTTATTGAGAAATCTTTAAGATGTTTTTCAATCATTATCATATTCGCCTTTAAATTCAATTCAATTTACATTTTTTGATTCTCTTCCCCTTTTTTATTTCGTGTCTTCATTTGTTCGCCAACTTTTGAATTCTTTCCTGTGGCGATATTCAGAATGAACCCATGGTCTCTTTACGTACATACATACATACATGGAGAGATAACACCCCATAGTATACAAAATTAGTGTTAACTGATGTTTTTCCCAAATGATCAAAAAAGATAATTCATGTCGTTAAGGAAGTCATAGTAATAAGTCATAATAATAAATATACATATGTACATATACTTGTTTTCATTGTTTAGGGAAAAGATTTGATGTTATTCAAATAACACAGTTTTTGGAGGCATTGACACTTAAGTTGGGTACATTTAAAGGTTGGCAGGTAACTAATTTGTTTTGTATTCGATACTTAACGGTTCCTTGCATAGTATAATTAGTACAAACAATTTTTAAAACTATGTATCTTAATTTTTGTTTTTCAAAATTTAATTTGTTTTTGCCCAATTGAGTAAAAATAATAAAAAAAATGAAAAGAATAATAAATAAAAACAATCCTCTTTGAAGAAAGCTTGTTTTTGGCTTCAAAATCACTTACGTATGTTTTATCAAATTTGGAGCTCAAAATTTCATATTTATTTCTTTATTTATTATTTATTTATAAGATACTGGGTCGTACGAACTTGCTCATGTTTCCAAAGAGTCTGTTTAAAAATACTTCCTGTATTTTAAGATTTAAAAATGTACTTGCAAACCAATTTTTAAAAAATTGTATTTGAAAATCGTTAGAGCGGTTTTTTTTTTCAAATTAATTTTAAATGTATAAAATTTTGTAATTTTAGTTTATTAATATTTTTGGTATGCAGTTATTTAGAACGTATTAATATACCTTTTACATTTCAATTGCGTAAAAATTCAAGATATCCAATTTCGAAAACAAAATTTTGAATATTTTTTTTAAATTTAGAATTAAAAAAGATGGCATTTTTGATAATCGAATATTATTGAGACAGTATAAGAGCTTGTGCAGAAAAATTATTGAAATCGGTTGATTAGTTCTTGACAAAACTTAAAAACAAAATAACGGTTCTATGGGGTTATTTTAAGTCTTAAAAAAATTAAAAAAAAAAAAAACCCAAGTTCAAACATAGGGTAGAGTACGACAGCTTTGGCGACAAAGTTTAATGACGGATTTGTATAGAACAGTTAAAAACAAGCATTTTTTACTATGGGAGGGGGGTCTATCTCCCCCCGTTTAGGCGGTAGGGGCAATTTAAAAAAATATGTACATACATTAAATGGAAAAAAAATAATTAAAAAATAACGGTAATACTTACAATTAAGTATTATACCTTTTTTAAAGCCAACATTTTTGTCTATTGCTTGTTTTTAAATCAAGTCAAAACTATGCATAGTTTTTGAAAAAAATTGTTTTAAACTAAAAATGTATGCAAAAAAAATTAAAAAAAAAAAGGTTTAAAGTGAAGTTTTTCAAAACTTTCAAATTATCTACTGTTTTTTTTTTTTAGAATTCATTGCTCTTATTTGTTTTTGATCAAAAACTGAAAACTAGATGACTTTATGTCTTCTAGTTCTTGAGAAAATTGAAAACTACCAAAATAAATATTTTAATTAAATTACTTTTTCCTTGCTTAAGTATTAACGTAGTCTTATTTTGATAGTAATAATCGAATATGGATTAAGATACACCTAGGTTAAATTAATTTTTCTTAAATCCAGCTTATTTAAATGCAAAAGAAACTTTGCATGCACCCCATCTTGCACCCACCGAACCTTGCCCCTCCCCACCTCGCACGCACTCCAACTTGCACCCACCCCAAATCCTATAGTGTTCCCAAGCAGGTGGGTTGCAGATCCCACTGTTGCTACACCCAAACTCGCACACACCTTACTGTTACATACACCCAAACTCCCACCTACCATTGTTACTATCAAAATAAGACCACTCAAGCAAAAAAAAAAAAGAATTAAATTAAAATAGTAGTTGTGGTTATTTTCAATCTTCTCAAAAACTAAAAGACATAAAATCATCTAGTTTTCAGTTTTTGATCAAAAACAAATAAGAGCAATAAATTCTGAAATAAAAACAATGGTAGATAATCTTGAAGTATTGAAAAATTACACTTTAAACCTTTTTTTTTAACTTTTTTTACTCAAATTTTGAGTTTAAAATTAAATTTTTCAAAAACTACGCATAGTTTTGACTTTAATTAAAAACTGGCTAATAAAACAGAATGTTGGCTTTAAAAAAATGCATAAAACTTAATTGTAAGTATCACCGTTGTTTTTTAATTATCCATTTTAAATAATCATTTTTTTTAAATTGCCCCTACCGCCTTAACGGGGGGAAATAGACCCCCCTCCCATAGTAAAAAATGCTTGTATTAAGCTCCTCTACCAAAAACCGTTATTATATCTTGGCGCCAAATTTATCGTACTCGTGCCCAAACATAAATTTCCAAATTTGAAGTCAATCGACCCAATGCTTTAGGCTTAGGCGCTAGGACAGACAGACGGACGGAATCAGGGACCCACTTTTTTTAGACATCTTTACCATCGTAATGTAAATTCTGATTAAAATCTCGAGTTCGGAATTTTTTACGAATGCAAAACTTGCCATATAGTTCCCTTATGTCACAAGTAAAAATGCCGATCCTAATGCTTCAACTATTTCTTAATCGAACTACAAAGTCAAACATTTCAATGTTTAAAAGTCGATAAAATAATTTTTGTCCGAACCTGAACCACTGTGCGGCATCGCAACACCGCCCGCTGCTGCCGCCGCCGCCGTTGTTATCGTACTCGTGCCTTAACTAAATTCAGACTAAGGTCATATCATAAACAGAAAATCTGAAATGTGTAACAGGAAATTACATTCAACTTTGATTGTTAATAAATATGAACACATATTCGATTATTGTGTTCTTATGACCCAAAGTGCCTTCATACATTTAAAAAAGAAACGATTTAATTCAGAAAACAAAGTCAGTCAGCATTAATCAAAGAACATTATTTCTAAATTGAAACACCTACTGTTATAAACTTAACTTAGAGTGACATCATCAAACCATTCCATTCTTATTACTCTCGGTTATTTGTGTTTTTTGTTTTCTTTTGAAACATACGTACGAAAACGTAAAGTTATATTTGTATATTTTATCAAAGCGGATTATTTTCTGCATTTCGAACCATACAAATATACAACCCAAAAACCAAACTGTACTTAGGGCAACTTATTAAGATTTACAATTTATGAAAAACTCACAATTCGCTAACACGTACATACATACATATCTATGAATGGAAGTATGTATGATTCATTTTTCGCTCAGTATAACGCCTAACGATGACGAAATTTTTAAAATGATTTAAAAAACTACAGAACGTGTCTCCTGTATGCGTCATTTTGATGATTGCATTATTATAGCGAACTTGAGATATTGAATAATCTTGAAGCATTTGTATGTATCAAGAAGTAAAGGAAAAAGTACTTTGAAAAACATATATTTAAGAATATATGTATACCTACTTACATTTATTTATGAATATTTTCTTAATAGTTTAATCAGTCCCAATAAAATTATTTTTGCTTGTTGAACTTGATCCCGTTTTGTTTGCCGCTTCGTCGTTTCGGTATGGAGTATAATTTATTCGGTTATTGTTTATGCCCAATGCTGTTATTTTTGTTTTCGCAGGAATGGCATCTTTTTTTTTTTCTTACATTAAGCATACCTACTTTTACTGCTCGCCAACAAGTTTCCAAGATTTAGGTTGTGTATTGTAGATCGTGTTCAAGAGGTTCTTTATTTTTTTAGGAATGACGTTATAAAAATTATTGCTAGTTATATTTGTTTAAAATATTATGTGAAATAAACTTTTGACGACGTTTGATGGAATTTTTCTTGGATCGAAGTATTTATTTCTCATCATTACTATACTTGAGAAAGAATTCTTATATCAAAATATTTTTAATTAAGGAAAGCTTGAGTATGCGTGCACAATTCATTCATATACAGTGATGGAAAAAACGGTCTTTGCTTACAACTTTTATTGGATTTAAAAGTGTATTGCGAAGAGAAAAATCAACTCAACTCTCCATACTTTAAGGAAAAAATATCATATTAAATTGTATAAATTATAAAAGAATTTCATAAAATTATTCCCCACTACTTTGCACTTGAAAAATTATAAAAACGAATTAAGAATGGTATTGTATTCTTGTAATACATTTAATTAATGGTGTAAATTGTTTTTGATACTTATGGGCCTATTATGTAAGACAACTAAGAACAAAGTTGAGTTGTAATCCGGCAATCGGTATTACCGATCACAACTAGTTGACTGTCACAAGTCAACCACCAGTTGACCAGTCAACTAAAAAATGGTTGACTTTTTAAGTGTGTTTGTTGTGATTGTTGTCAGAATTCAACAACTGATATTTACCGTTTGTGTAGTGCATTTGTGTGTACAAAAATTTTTTTTTTGTTGTTATGATTCGAACATGAGTTCCATCGATGCATCCTATTACTTCAGGAAATCTGGTTTTCTGGTAAAAATGAATCTTCGATAAATTCATTCATTTGTCATATGAGCCTTAATCCATTGTGGACAGATACGTTCTTCTAGTACGTCTAGAAACTGTTGGCTGAGCAAGGCCTAAATAAAAATCATTACCACTGCACTTTTGGTAACTTCCTTCTGCCATGAAACGTAGGGCAGTGCAGAGTTTGAGAATTGTTGGGATTGCGGAGGAACGCTGAGGTTGTTTCAAATAATCTTTGATTTAGTTTAGCACATAAACAAATGCGTCTTATAAATCTGCAACAAAACTAAGACATTAAATCAACACTTCTCATCAAAGAATTTGTTTACAAATAATACTTTTTGTTTGGAAGTTCCAATAGATTGGATTGATCTCGAATATTTTTTCTCATCAGCGCAACATTGAGGGGATTTTGTTCTTCCGAATTTACAAGAAAATCAATAGGATTCTCCATCGCGTATTATTTTGTCTATTTTATAAAATTTTGCACTGAATTCAAAACTACGTATTTTACTTTACACAGCTGATTTTGACAAAAACAATCACATAAAAGTAGGCAATATATTTGGTCTACTCAACTGAAAAAAGTTGTCTCGCATAACACGATTTTTTTTTTGTAGTTGTCTTCAAATTGAGTTGTCTTGACTCAACTTAGTTGAGTTGTGATCCATAATAGGCCCTTTAAATATGTACATGGTCGTTACGTTTATTTTTGGTAGCAGAATCGCATCTTCCACTATGAAATTAACCTTCTTGACACTTGTCTTCAAATGTGTGAAATAACATCTTTTTTTTATTTTGAATCATAAGATGTTATAAACCTGACAAGGTTCGAAATTTAATTAATAAAAGAAAAAACATACCTAATTGCAGATGGAGAAACAATAAACGAAATATTGCAAGGCTTAACCCTTTCGGTACGAGAGTGGGACAGAACAAAGAATATTTATATGTAAACGTACCACTCCCGTCCCGAAAGGATTAAAGTGCTTAAAAAAGAAAGTGTGCACAGCTCTTCATTTAAGGTCCAAAGTATAAAGTAGAGTAATGCAGCTTCAGAGGAAAAAGCCATTTTCTTCCTTAAATGATTTTAGAAATTTTGACGCAAAATTCAATCCCTTTGTTAAGGGTTTAACAATTTACTAATTAGCAATTTGCTAAATATTTAGCAATTCACTAAGGGAATCCAAAATTTTGAACCTTTCTTTTCGTTTTACTAACCTAAGGAATTTGCTAATTGCCTTTTATTAAAAAACGATCATCCAAAAATGTCTAAATAGTGACAGTTCGTAAAAATACACAAAGCAAATACGCTTAAACGGACCTATTAATTGGAATTCTCAACTGTTGACTGGACCATTCCATCCACTGTTCTTATTAGAATAATTGTAGATGTCATATGGATTTAGCAAATTGCTAAAAGTTATAGTAGCCATTTGGTGATTTTAACTTTAGCAAATTTTAAAGGAATAGTAAGATGTTAAAATCATCTTTAAAGCTTTACATACATATATGGAACAATATTGGATTTATTGAACTAATTTTTCTGGAAGGAGTGAAAAAATTAACTCCTGAGCAAAATATTCAGAAAACTAAACTTTTGTAAATAACACTTCCAACATGCCAATTGGAATACTCTAAATTAAAAGAAGGATGCCTTATTATCAAAAATAAAAAAATAAATGATATTCCAAACATTCAATGACGTATGCCAAAAACGTATCAGAATCCCAATTTTTTGATTGGCAAGCATATAAGAAAAAATAAAATCAATTTGAAAATACAGTAGATTAATACAATGACATTTCATTTCACAACTTTTACAAAACCTGAAAATTCAATAATTTCCATCAACCCACTAAAATAATTTAAAAACAATTATAGAATAAATGAGTAATTCAACGGCGTATCTGGGTATCACTAACTCTAGAATAAATGAGTCATGAAATATGCGATAGTGTTTTGTAGTGTACCTATCAGTCGGCACCTTACCCAATACTTAAATTATGGCCGCTATTAAATTATGTAGACCCTAAGTTACTTTTGAATTTATTGAGAACATAGTTTAAATATCTTAATTATAAAAAAGGAAAGCTTAACTATTTTTTTACTCGAAAGGATAGCGACAAGTGCATTACATTCTTAAAATTAAATGAATGTATTTCAATTCTTCCAGTAATTCAATCTCTTCAAATGAAATCGACCAAAAATGCATCTTCGAAACCTAGAAGATTTTTTTAATTACTGCAGTTTTCAAGCCCATTTTACTTTTATTCATTTAAAAATACGGCACTTATCGTTTATTAAAAATAGAATTTCAATGTTTTGTTCTCTACTAAGGGAAAGAGAAATCATCTGTTGGTTTACAGAATTCAAAAATGTTGTTTTTTTAAGATACGCGGTTCATGTGAAATTTTGTATAGGAAATAGATAACGCGAATTTTAAGCCATTTCCTGTTAATATAGCATTACAATTAATTAATAAAATAAAGACAAAAAGAACTTAAACATAGTTTATATAAAAACATAAAAGTTGCGAATTAAAACACAATTTACACAAAACAAAAATTGTGAACTTAAATGAAGCATAAACAAAAAAATTAGGACCATGATTTGTTTATTTTCACTCATTGTTTTGTTCAACCCTTGTTTTGTGTGAAAGTACGAATAAAATAACATTTTAGTATATTTTTTTTCTTTCTTTCTTTTTTCTTTTTTTCTGCGTTTTTGAAATAAAGTCCTATAAACAGTAATTTTCTGAAATGCGATAAAAATTGTTTTATATCAATATTTTTTCAAATACACTGGAATTGGAAATGTATCATGTCATATCGTATTATTTCAATAATCCCTAATATTATGTATATAATATATTAATATGTTTAAGTTCAAACTCACATTTATTTTTGTTATAACTTTTACAGCAAGTACTTATCTTATCAATCTTATAAATAAGGTGTAGTCATTTGCAATTTAATATGTGCGTGCATACAAAAAAGTGAGCAGACAAATAAAAACCAAAGAGTAATATCAGTTTTTGAATATGTACATGAAAATACTTTCAAACTTTAGATACCTCTTTAAATTTGTATTTAAAGCAAAACTGTTTAGGTACGATCCGAGTTCCAAGACCATTATTATATTAAGAATATTCCTAAACGTGGGGTTCAAACCGAATAGAATGCAAAAAAAAAAAAACTAATAAAACGCAAACAATTAAACTAAATGAAAATAACGAGTTTATTTTTTTATTATGATACTCAAACGACTATTAGTACTAAAATGTTCAAAAACTTTCTAGCATTGCGTAAATCAAGAGCACCAGAATAGAGAACCTTACTATCGGCACGAGTACGATAACTTTGGCGCCGAGATATAATAACGGTTTTTGGTAGAGGGTCTTAATACAAGCATTTTTTACTATGGGAGGGGGGGGGGGGTCTATCTCCCCCCGTTTAGGCGGGAGGGGCAATTTAAAAAAGTCATTATTTAAAATGGAAAAAAATAATTAAAAAATAACGGTGATACTTACAATTAAGTTGTATACATTTTTTTAAAGCCAACACTCTGTTCTATTAGCCAGTTTTTAAATCAAGTCAAAACTATGCGTAGTTTTTGAAAAATTTAATTTTAAACTCAAAATTTGAGTAAAAAAAGTTAAAAAAAGGTTTAAAGTGTAAAGGCCCAACTATAATAGACATAAGCTAGCATATGCGCGCATAAGTAAACGTACGAATACAAAGAATCTAATACGAGTGACCATAATGGAGTCTAGCTCCGTTTCGTTCAATTTTTCTCAGTTTCGTTAACTTAAGCAAACTTAAGCAAGAGCGATCCCAGTCGCTCGCCGCATAAGTAAATCTGACACTTTGGATCAAATACACACAGGCCAACTCCACTGCAGATAATTTCTCTCAGAATATTTATCATAACCGGAAATCAGCCTCATAAACTTATTCATAGTGTGCGTGTCATTTCTCTTCTAATTTATGAAATTTCCCCAAAAAACTCATTAGTTATTTCTATGTATGCGTGAAAACACGTCAATTTTTCTCTTTGAATTCTTTCACATTACAAATACAACTATGTAAACAAATGGGTTTTGGAGGGTAATACGTACGAAGGATTTATATCTTCATATATAGCTGCGAATATTATTTTGACATGTAGATAAGTGAGCAAAATTGCATTATGGCTACCCGCAGTAATTTCACAAACTTAAGTGAATTTTCGTTGGGTTTTTGACATAAGCTTATGTTTGCTTATGCCTATTATAGTTGGGCCTTAACTTTTTCAATACTTCAAGATTATCTACCATTGTTTTTATTTCAGAACTTATTGCTCTTATTTGTTTTTGATCAAAAACTGAAAACTAGATGATTTTATGTCTTTTAGTTTTTGAGAAAATTGAAAATAAAAATTTAATTTTAAACTCAAAATTTCAGTAAAAAAAGTTAAAAAAAGGTTTAAAGTGTAACTTTTTCAATACCTACTTCAAGATTATCTACCATTGTTTTTATTTCAGAACTTATTGCTTTTATTTGTTTTTGATCAAAAACTGAAAACTAGATGATTTTATGTCTTTTAGATTTTGAGAAAATTGAAAATAAAAATTTAATTTTAAACTCAAAATTTGAGTAAAAAAAGTTAAAAAAAGGTTTAAAGTGTAACTTTTTCAATACTTCAAGATTATCTACCATTGTTCTTATTTCAGAATTTATTGCTCTTATTTGTTTTTGATCAAAACTGAAAACTAGATGATTGTATGTCTTTTAGTTTTTGAGAAAATTGAAAATAACCACAACTATTATTTTAATTTAATTCTTTTTTTTTTGCTTGAGTGGTCTTATTTTGATAGTAATAATGGTATTTGCGTATGCGTAATGCGTGTTTGGGTGTATGCAACAGTAAGGTGTGCGCGAGTGTGGGTGTATGCAACAGTGGCATCTATAAGGGGGGGCATGCTGCCCCCTGCAACCCCCCTGCTTGGGCACACTATAGGATTTGGGGTGGGTGCAAGTTGGTGTGTGTGCAAGGTGGGGAGGGTGCAAGGTGCGGTGGGTGCAAGATGGGGTGCATGCAAAGTTTCATTTGCATTTAAATAAGCTGGATTTAAGAAAAATTAATTTACCCTAGGTGTATCTTAATCCATATTCGATTATTACTATCAAAATAAGACTACGTTAGCAAGGAAAAAGTAATTTAATTAAAATATTTTTTTTGGTAACTTTCAATTTTCTCAAGAACTAGAAGACATAAAGTCATCTAGTTTTCAGTTTTCGATCAAAAATAAATAAGAGCAATGTATTCTAAAAAAAAATTGTAGATAATCTAAAAGTTTTGAAATATTACACTCTAAACCATATTTTTAACTTTTTTTGACCAAATTTTAAGTTTAAAACAGTTTTTTTCGAAAACTATGCATAGTTTTGACTTGATTTAAAAACAAGCTACTAGACACAAGTGTTGGATTTAAAAAAAGGTATAATACTTAATTGTAAGTATTACCGTTATTTTTTAATTATTTTTTTTCCATTTAAAGTACATGTTTTTTTAAATTGCCCCTACCGCCTAAACGGGGGGAGATAGACCCCCCCTCCCATAGTAAAAAATGCTTGTATTAAGCCCCTCTACCAAAAACCGTTATTATATCTCGGCGCCAAAGTTATCGTACTCTCCCCTTACTATCTATTTCTATAGACAGTAGACACCCAGAAATACCTCTTGATTTAAGGGAAACTCTTTTGATCTTTCTCTTTTTTCATAAATTTATGAAAAGATTCAAGTTGATGTCATTCGCTCGAAGGTAGTGTTGTTACTGCCCTTGGTAAATGTTGAGAAATAAAACATTAAGACGTATATTGGGGGCGCTTCTACTCCGATTGAACTTTGCTAATTTGTATCATGAATAGTCATACTTATGACAGAATTAATATGAAGCGAAATTTAAAATAATATACATATGCATTAACAAAAAAAAAACAATAAAACTATTTATTTTTGAAATTAACGGATGTCTACTTTTAAAAGTTAATTTTAACACTCACATTATTTGCACACAGCCCTAATTTAATGTTTAAGTTGCAATTTATTCCAGCCTTGAAGGATTATGATGACATTTCAATTTCATATGGAAGAACATTAACATTAAAACAGACATATATGTATGTAGGTACCTACATAAATATTTAAGAAAATAACAATCGAAAACTAAAAACTCTGTTAAATTTATGGTCACAGCTTATTTGATACAAGAAAAATAAAAAAACAGTTAATTATTATGAGTGGTAAGTTTCAAAAGCCTGGAGTTTGTTCATTACTTCATGGGTAATTTTTTTAAACTCTTCAATAAGTTCCTTCTTAAGGCCATCTGTGTTTGATATTTTGTTTTTACGGATGTTATTGTCCAACACAGATAGAACCTTGTTGGCACTTTTCAAATTAATTTCCAAAATATTAAGGCAAATATTTTATACTTAATAAACTCCAAATTTCCGTCAGAGCCAATTATGTTAAGCTTAAATTCGTCAGCGAAAATGACAGCATCTCAAAATTCAGAGTTCTTTAGAATATGTTCAGATACATAACTTCGGATTCGCTTTAGTTTTTTACACATCTAATCGTTCGTCAGACTCTTCATGCTTATTCATATTTATTTCATGGACGTGCTGTGAAATTGAAACAAGTGAAATAAGGCAATAAGGCCTACTTTACTTTGAAACTGGATAAAAACATTATTTTAGAACAGTTAAGGTTTTTATGATTCATAAGCTAGCCAAAGTTGTTTCATTTATGGTTTCATTCGCCAACTATCATAACTTCAAGCTATTTGTTTTTGTTTCAAAATTATTTTTATTTATATTATTATCAGCTAATTGACGGTTTTGATCTGTCAAAGTGGTTACTCGCTCAGAAAAAAGCTCCTACTAAAATTACTTAAAAGTGTTTAAAAAGTGCACGTAAAATTATAAAATTGTAACCAAAAACAAGAATAGTGGTAGCCCCACCGAAGCAATCAAATTCCCACGTAAGTCTTAGCACTTAAGAGCAAAAAAAAACAAATAAATTTTGACCTGCAAGCTATAACCTCACTTAATGAAAAGGGGCCTGCTTGATACCTCACCCATCCAATTCAGAGGAGAAAAGCGCAGAACTTTGCCTACAATAGCAGCTTTGTCATCCCCAAAACCCTCTGAGACGACAATGTCTTCTCAAGCAATAACTGTTAAGTGTTGATATCCTCAAAAAAATCCTAGAAGAAAGTAACATAAAACTCGTCAATGAGCTCCCTTCAAAAGCCGATTTTCAGGTATTACATACAGAGCTTAAAAAAGAAATATGACGAAATTTTGGCCAAGGTTGTACACCTGGAACATCGTAACAACGCATTAGAGGAACAGGTCGACGAAATATTGCAACGTAGTTTAGAGACAAATGTGGTGGTACATATGCCCGCAGAAGAAAATACGGACATGAATGAAAAGGCAAAGTCTGTTTGCGCGGACCTATTAGGCAATACCGATCCAAACTATAAAATTGAGTATGCGCACTCGGTACCTAATAAGAACAAACGCACCGCAATGATGGCTGAATCACAAACACGCTTCAGCTTCGGCTTCGTCTGCGTTACGGTGGGCCTGCTTCGAGGTTGCTTTGAATGACATTTCTATTATTTCATCCATCCCAAGGAGCAAATATTTTGTTTGTTGACATTTTTTTACAGCTGTTGAGCTGTCAGACAAAGCAAATGTTGAGATAATTGAACTAGAGCTTCCGTTTGGAGTCACATTACGTTACATTACGTTCTTTTCCTTACGATTGTCAAACGAAACTTGAGGTCGAAGCTCCATTGTGATAGCATGCATTGAATTCCTATGGCTGAACTCGTAAACGTCAGGCGAAGCCGAAGCTGAAGCGTGTTTGTGATTCAGCCATGATAGTTGTGAAACTTAATTCAAATCCAAATCGTCAATGATGGGATTGTCAAATGTTGGCAGCGTTCAAGCGCTCAAATTGCGTGAAACATCCGCTGTGCAGAATTTGGATGAACACACAAGCGAGAGCGTGTGTATGAGATGATGTGCGAATGAGATGAAATTGTCTACCAGAAACCAAGTTTATATTTAGATTTAAGAATATTAGGTTATAATGTCGCAGGACTTAAAAATACATTTTTTTTAATGGATTTTTTTAATTACATTAAAAGTTTTGATATGTTTGCACTTTATGAAACGCATGTATTGGAAGATGAAAAGGATAAATTCAATGGGATATTTAATAATTACAATTTAAAATGGATACCAGCAATAAAATCAATGTATTTGGAAGGGGAAGTGGAGGTGAATTATTTGGCTACTGTAAGAACCTTGAAGCAGCTACTACAAACTTTAAGCGTTTTGGTGAAATGGATGTTCTAGAAGTTCAAATTATGGGAACTACGCTCTATATTGTACCTATTTATTTAAATTGTTCAAACTGGTCAAGAGATTACGACAGACTTTGTGATACATTACAGTTTTTGGTGTCAATGGATGTTCTTCTTGTAGGAGATTTCAACGCGAGGATCGGATTATCCCAGAATAATTTTGTAAGTGGAACAGCATCAGATTTCATAAAACCAAATCGCAGATCAAAGGATGAATTTTGTGATGTGAAGGATGCCAAGATACTGGAAGTTGCTGATTCGTTGGATGCAAGAGTTTTGAATGGAAGCTGCCAAGGAGACCCAAATGGGGAGTATACGTTTATTCGTGGAACGGCGGCGTGCTCAGTGATAGACTATTGTTTTGTGTCAGAAAAGTGGAGAGCAATTTTGAAAGATTTTAGGATATCTACACAAATTTTCTCTGACCACATGCCCTTAGAAATCACTTGTTTAGTCTCAAGTGCAGATGATAATGTACACACAAAGCAACTTGGATTACTACCAAAATTAAAATGGAGAGATACATTTAAAACTATTTACCAAAATAATCTGAACATAGAACTGGAGAAAAGAACATCCCAACGCTAATGGAGAACCTTACTCAAATTATAATTGGAGCTGTGCCAGAAAGTAACAAAGGAAAACGAAAGGATACTGGTAAACATTTATGGTTCGATGCTGAGTGCCGGAAAGCCAGACAAAAGTCCTTTTCATTCTTGCGGCTCCTGAGGAAGCACAATACAAAACTCTTTAAAAGTATGTACGCAGCAGCTAATATAAGCTTTAAGAAACTCTGTCTATACAAGAGGAAACAACTGGAGGAAAAAAATGTCGCTATCTTGAATTCATCAAAATCTTCTGCAGATTTTTGGAAAGCCGCTAAAACTATCACTGGAAGAACCAACACAATTTCAGCAAGATTGCATGCGTTTGAACTCCGTGAGCATTTTAAGAACCTACTTAACACTCCGATATTCTCTCCGCTTACGCACTATGCAGTCCCTTTTTTTAGTGATGATTTCTTAGATGCACCTTTTACAACTGATGAAGAACAGAACGTAATAGATAAATCTAAGGCGAGAAAAGCTCCAGGTGACGACCGAGTTCCAGCAGAATTTTATAAAAATTGTTCTTTTGAATTCGTAGCCGCCTTGACAAAAGAATACAGTATAATATTTGAGACAGCAAATGTTCCTGCAAGCTTTAAAAGGGCAATTATATATCCACTGCACAAAAAAGGATCGTACGATAATCCTGAAAATTACATAGGCATCTCATTTTTGAATTCATCGGCGAAGCTATTTAGTGCTCTGATTTTTAATAGGCTTACGCAGTGGGTAAATGACAAAAAAATACTGTGCGAATTTCATGCTGGGTTTAGGATAAACTACTCGACCTTAGATCAATTATTCACCCTCTTTAATATTGCGGAAAGCTTCAAACGATGAAGAAAAAACTGTATGCTTTTTTCGTCGATTTTCGTTCAGCTTTTGATACAATCGCACGTGAAGCACTCTTTTATAAGTTATACAAATTAGGAATGTCTTTCAAAATTGTAGTTCTACTAAAAGCAATGTACGAGAACAATGTAGCGTATGTATGGGATGGCGAGTTTGTTTCCGAGGAGTTCACAACACAAATGGGAGTAAAACAAGGATGTGTCTTAAGCACTCTACTCTTCATCTTGTTTATAAATGATATCGTAGAAGCGACCGTTGGAGGAATCCAGTTTGGAAACTTACGAATACCTGCTTTAATGTTTGCTGATGACATAGTTTTTTTTTGTCTGAATCTGTCGAAGGAATGCAGCGAACGATGAACCGTCTTGAAAGCTACTGTAAACTTTGGAATCTGTCCGTCAATCTGGAGAAATCTAAAATGATGATCTTCAGGGAAGGCGGTGGTAGGCACGCAAACAACGAAAAATGGAGATATCAAGGAGAATATGTTACAATAGTGCGGGAGTATAAATACTTAGGGGTGATAGTCACTGCAAACCTCAGCATGAGAAAACATTTCCAAAGTAAGCTGGCTGATGCAAAAAGGGCAGTTTCTTCAGTGTGGAACCGATGCATTGATAATAAATACATTGATCATAGTTCGAAATTGAAAATTTTTCGTGCGACTGCTACCTCCATACTGCTTTATCGGGCACAAGTTTGGGGTTTTGGGGAATTCCAAGAAGTCGAATGGTTTCTGAGGTATTTTTTAAAAAAGATTTTTCGATTACCAGCGTGCACACCAAACTATATGCTGCATTTAGAAACAACCGTTCCACCATTATTTTTCGACACTCTAAAGATTCACTGTGATTATATTATCAAAATATTGGAGATGGATGGGAAGGTTACCTAAACAAATACTGCAGCGCAGCTTAACTACTAGGGGAAATCTTGTCATGAAGTGGGAGGAGCTGGCAAATGTTCTTGGTGAAAACTTCCGAATTTCATCCGATATAAGTTCTATGGACCTAAGAAACATGTTTAATGGGATCCTTGAGAAAATAAGCCACACTTATTATGAAAAATTTAAAACGGAAGCACAATCATCACAATACAGAATGATATACAGCAAACTGAACTTCGACCTTAAAGAACTGACGTTCTTTCGAAACAGCTCCTCACTCAATATGATGAGCGTTATATATAAACAAGAGGCGAAATCATTAATTTAAACTTTATACCACATCGACCGGACCCTCCAATTTTGTGTGATCTTTGCAACTTTAAGGAGAGAGAAGATATATATTATTTCATTGCCAGATGTCCCATCCTAAAAGAATTCCGAGTTAGTCATTTTGGTGTTACTTTGATGGATTTGGATGCAGTCATCGATATCTTGAATGGAAAATTTGGTTGGGAAATTTTGTATAAATATATAACAACGGCGCTGAGATACAGAAAATTTATAATAGAAATAGACGTTTAATCAAACAAATATGTATTATGTATATTATAGTATTAAAGAATTAAACTTAAAACTGTCAATCTGGTAGACCGCCTTTGGCCAAACCATATTAAACTTAGGATGGAATTGTTAATTTAAAATTATTTTGTATTAAATAAAGTTTTCAACTAAAAAAAAAAAAATTATAAGCTAATAAGCTGGGGAGTCATTCTGTAATTTTCAAAACGATAATCGTCAAAACGATTATCATTAACGATATCGTCAATAATTTGCTTCACGTAACTTTATCGCTATCGTCTCGTCAATCGTTTTTAGTAGTAGATCGTTCAGTATACTTCAAATACTATTATACTATAACTGAAATGTCAAAAAGAACTCAACGAAAGAAAATGCTTGTTCAATAACTTGAAAATGTTATTAAACTTGGGTTTTCTATATGGAAAATTTTGAAAATTTGCAAAAAATGTATTGTTAGTAAACATGCCAACTATTTTGTGATGTTTATTGTTATTGTTACTTTTTGTGTTTTCATTTGTTGCCGTCGACGATAAAACTATAATATCAAAATGTTTTGTTTATGTCTGATATTTTTGTAAATTAATAATTCTAATTATAATTTAGAGTATACAAAAGTCAGTAACAGAAAATCAGCTGCAATATTAAACCCAATTCTGTCCAAAGGAAGGAAGATAAGACTCCATTTTATTACAGGGGACACAAATATTTGTTGTTTCCAAAACTACTTTGGATTAGTGCTTTGTGCACGAGCGATACTAAAAGCGTTGCCTTTCGAACATACCAATGTTCCTCCGCCCCAAAGTTTCAATGGTTACAGCAAATATTAATACGGAAGGTATATAGTATGTATGTAGAACGACAACCGTCTGACAAATGTATTGTTTCCAATATCATCATTATCATCATTATCCTCTTTTGCAATTCCAAGACTTTGAACAAAACTACAATTGTTTTATATATTTAACAACAATTAAGAAAGATTACTTATGTACATATTTATGTTTTGTATATATAAATAAAATGCTTACATATTGGTTAGAATAGATAGAATGTCCGATAAATGTCTTAATTTTCTTCGTAACCGTATTATTTGTATTTTTTTGAGATTTTATTTTCATTTTGTAACAAAACTAAACTTCGCCGAAACATTTTTGCTTCAAATTGTTTTGGTTATCAATGGAAATTAATAGCAGACGATACATACTTAGCTATCGTGCAAACGCTATCGTTTTGACGATATCACTTTGACGATTATCGTCTTACGTGAAGTGGGACTATCGTCGAAACGATATCGTCTGACGATAATCGTTTTACGGAATGACCCCCCTGACTTTTTAAAATATTTATGTTAGTTTTTGTTTGGCTCTACCCTTTACCCTTATTTGCATGTATTTTAAATTTTTAAAAATAGCTGTGTTAACTTATTATAACTTGGTTCTTATCTGCAAGGCTTTACTAAAATACTAGCCTTGAACTTATGTAAATGCTAGTTTCTTTACGTTGTGAATTTTGTTTTATTTTTAAAGTATGAAGAAAAACAATTAATTTGAAGTTCATTACTTCTTTTCTTTTCGTCCACATCAATTAAAAAGTAATTTGATGGCAATTTACTGTCATGAAAGTTAATTGCCATTTTGTCTATTACTTAGAAAGTGTTTTCTAAATGCATGTAAATTTTTAAAATATAAAAAAAAACAATACGTGGGGACTTATTTAAAAAAAAAAGCTGTATTTTTACTCTTAACAAAATTAGCGAAGATGTGCAACTTTAATATTAAGCATTAGATAATAAGAGTTTGTAAGAAAATTAAATACAGTATTTGATCAGTGGATATAGTTCAATCAAAACAAAAACAATAAACCATTTAGTTCAACCGATTGACGGTTGAACAAATTTTATCAATTCAAACAAAAATCGGTATTGCGAAAGTAAATTGATAAAATATTATGCCATTGTAAATAACTCCACTTTGCGACATACATATGAATGTATATAAACTATATGGGAAGTTTTGCAATCTTAAAAAATTTCGAACTCAAGATTTTAATCAAAAATAACATTACGATGGTAAAGAAGTCGAAAAAAATGGGACCCCCGATTTCGTTCGTCTATCTGTCTGTCCTAGTCCTGGCCCCTACAGCCGAAAGCATTGGGTCGATTAATTTCAAATTTGGAAATAAGCATTTTGAGCCGATTCGCGTAAGGCGTTTTTAAGACTAAAAATAACAGTAGTCCCCGTACAAATTTGTTGGTAAGAAATCGAAAATTCGAATTTTAATAGATTTAATAATAGATTTTTTAATTTTCCCTAAAAATTTGTTTTTAATTTGGCTTCTTCCAATATAAAAAAATATGTTTGTATTAGTCCAGAAGGGTACCCCCATAGATCCGTTGTTTTGTTTTTAAGTTTTCTCACGAACTAATCAACCGATTTCAATAATAATAATAATTTTTCTGCACAAGCTCTTATAGTGTTTGAATAATATTTGATTATCAAAAATGTCATTGTTTTTATTATTAATTCTTAATAAAATATTAAACATTTATTTTCGAAATTCGATATCTCGAAAATGGGTTATTTTTTTACGAAATTGAAATGTAAAGCGTATATTAATAAGCTCTAAATAACTGCATACTAAAAATATTTTTCAACTAAAACTGGAAAATTTTATATAATAAATTAATTAAAAAACCCACTCTAAGGATTTTCAAATAAAAATTTTAAAATCTTAATGTTTTTTTTTTTTTTGAGAAATCAAGTGGCATTTAAATTTTTGAAAACAATTTTTGTTTTTGCATTTTTAAATTTTAAAATACAGGATAGGTATGTAGGTATATTTTTAAACAGACTTTTTGGATAAGCAAGTTCGTGCGACCCAGTCGTTCATTTTATTTAATAATGTGCGTCTCATAGATGTTTGTTTAATTTTTCTTTGGGCAGAGCAATAATATATATGTACATAATGTAGGTATTTAAACAAAAAAAAAACAATATTTTACCGCTTTGGGCAAGAATACGATAACTTAGGCGACAAGATATTATAACGGAATTTTTTAGAACAGTTAAAAATAAGCATTTTTTACTATGGGAGGGGGGGTCTATCTCCCCCCGTTTAGGCAGGAGGGGCAATTTAAAAAAATTATTACTTAAAATGGAAAAAAATTCTTAAAAAATAACGGTGATACTTACAATTGAGTTGTATATATTTTTTTAAAGCCAACATTCTGTTCTATTAGTCAGTTTTTAAATCAAGTCAAAACTATGCGTAGTTTTTGAAAAATTTAATTTTAAACTCAAAATTTGAGTAAAAAAAAGGTTTAAAGTGTAACTTTTTCAATACTTCAAGATTATCTACCATTGTTTTTATTTCAGAATTTATTACTCTTATTTGTTTTTGATCAAAAACTGAAAACTAGATGATTTTATGTCTTTTAGTTTCTGAGAAAATTGAAAATAAAAATTTAATTTTAAACTCAAAATTTGAGAAAAATAGTTAAAAAAAAGGTTTAAAGTGTAACTTTTTCAATACTTCAAGATTATCTACCATTGTTTTTATTTCAGAATTGATTGCTCTTATTTGTTTTTGATCAAAAACTGAAAACTAGATGATTTTATGTCTTTTAGTTTTTGAGAAAATTGAAAATAAAAATTGAATTTTAAACTCAAAATTTGAGTAAAAAAAGTTAAAAAAAGGTTTAAAGTGTAACTTTTTCAATACTTCAAGATTATCTACCATTGTTTTTATTTCAGAATTTATTGCTCTTATTTGTTTTTGATCAAAAACTGAAAACTAGATGATTTTATGTCTTTTAGTTTTTGAGAAAATTGAAAATAACCACAACTACTATTTTAATTTTTTTTGCTTGAGTGGTCTTATTTTGATAGTAATAATGGTATTTGCGTATGCGTATTGTGTGTTTGGGTGTATGCAACAGTAAGGTGTGCGCGAGTTTGGGTGTATGCAACAGTGGCATCTGTAACCCCCCTGCTTGGGCACACTATAGGATTTGGGGTGGGTGCAAGTTGGAGTGCGTGCAAGGTGGGGATGGTGCAAGGTGCGGTGGGTGCAAGATGGGGTGCATGCAAAGTTTCTTTTGCATTTAAATAAGCTGGATTTAAGAAAAATTAATTTACCCTAGGTATATCTTAATCCATATTCGATTATATTATTACTATCAAAATAAGACTACGTTAAAACTTAAGCAAGGAAAAAGTAATTTAATTAAAATATTTTGTTTTGGTAATTTTCAATTTTCTCAAGAACTAGAAGACATCAAGTCATCTAGTTTTCAGTTTTTGATCAAAAACAAATAAGAGTAATGCATTATAAAAAAAAAATAGTAGATAATCTGAAAGTTTTGAAAAATTACACTTTAAACCTTTTTTTAACTTTTAGATTTTTTCTTAGCTTTTGACAACTTATCGACATTTGTACGATTGAAAGAAAAATTGACAGGTAGTTCTTTTTTTCATTTAAAACAGATAATTAAGGAATATCCGTATTGCATTTGCGATTTAACGCCTCAAAATTGTTTTTGCTAGGCCTAAGTTAAAGCTCATGTCTAGAGCGTCCTATTGTTTTGTCCTCTACTGTATGCCTAACTTTAAAGTACGAATATGTGTTAGCTAGCGATAGATCAAATGGACAAGTAGACAAGAATAAAACGAATTAATTTTATTGGGGAGAGTACGATAACTTTGGCGACAAAGTTTAATGACGGATTTGTATAGAACAGTTAAAAACAAGCATTTTTTACTATAGGAGGGGGGTCTATCTCCCCCCGTTTAGGCGGTAGGGGCAGTTTAAAAAATATGTACATTAAATGGAAAAAAAAATAATTAAAAAATAACGGTAATACTTATAATTAAGTATTATACCTTTTTTTAAAGCCAACACTTTTGTCTATTAGCATGTTTTTAAATCAAGTCAAAACTATGCATAGTTTTTGGAAAAAATTGTTTTAAAGTCAAAATTTGTGCAAAAAAAAGTTAAAAAAAAGGTTTAAAGTGTAATTTTTCAAAACTTTCAGATTATGTACTATTTTTTTTTTATAATGCATTACTCTTATTTGTTTTTGATCAAAAACTGAAAACTAGATGACTTGATGTCTTCTAGTTCTTGAGAAAATTGAAAATTACCAAAACAAAATATTTTAATTAAATTACTTTTTCCTTGCTTAAGTATTAACGTAGTCTTATTTTGATAGTAATAATCGAATATGGATTAAGATATACCTAGGGTAAATTAATTTTTCTTAAATCCAGCTTATTTAAATGCAAAAGAAACTTTGCATGCACCCCATCTTGCACCCACCGCACCTTGCACCATCCCCACCTTGCACGCACTCCAACTTGCACCCACCCCAAATCCTATAGTGTGCCCAAGCAGGGGGGTTGCAGGGGGGCAGCATGCCCCCCCTTACAGATGCCACTGTTGCATACACCCAAACTCGGGCACACCTTACTGTTGCATACACCCAAACACACAATACGCATACGCAAATACCATTATTACTATCAAAATAAGACCACTCAAGCAAAAAAAATTAAAATAGTACCTAGTTGTGGTTATTTTCAATTTTCTCAAAAACTAAAAGACATAAAATCATCTAGTTTTCAGTTTTTGATCAAAAACAAATAAGAGCAATAAATTCTGAAATAAAAACAATGGTAGATAATCTTGAAGTGTTGAAAAAGTTACGCTTTAAACCTTTTTTAATTTTTTTTACTCAAATTTTGAGTTTAAAATTAAATTTTTATTTTCAATTTTCTCAAAAACTAAAAGACATAAAATCATCTAGTTTTCAGTTTTTGATCAAAAACAAATAAGAGCAATCAATTCTGAAATAAAAACAATGGTAGATAATCTTGAAGTATTGAAAAAGTTACACTTTAAACCTTTTTTAACTTTTTTACTCAAATTTTGAGTTTAAAATTAAATTTTTCAAAAACTACGCATAGTTTTGACTTGATTTAAAAACTGGCTAATAGAACAGAATGTTGGCTTTAAAAAAAATGTATACAACTTAATTGTATGTATCACCGTTATTTTTTAATTATTTTTTCCATTTTAAATAATAACTTTTTTAAATTGCCCCTCCCGCCTAAACGGGGGGAGATAGACCCCCCTCCAATAGTAAAAAATGCTTGTATTAAGACCCTCTACCAAAAACCGTTATTATATCTTGGCGCCAAAGTTATCGTACTCGTGCCATTTTATTTAGAAAATAATTTATTTTCCCAAATAACATACATAAATAGGTAGGTACATATGTATATGATAATTTTCTGATTGTAGTTGATTTTTCTGGCTTTTCAAAACCACCATTCACTTTCGGAAAAAACATATTTGTAAATTCGATGGTTGAAAAATACCTATACAATAAAACCCCACTGAGTACCTTCTATTTCAAAGTAAGACTAAATCCTTAATACATATAAACATACATAATTAAATTATCTAAAAACAAAAACAAATTACCATGATAAATACTGAAAAGGACCTACTTCGTCTTTTCAACAGGTGTGTAATCATGTAGGGTCGTGGCACCGGTTACCGAACAGTTTACTGACTTTGAAGAGAAAAGAAGTTGTAAAAATACTTTGATTGGGTTTAGAACTGTAATATAAATTTATGCTGAAAGAAAATCTCAAATATTTTTATGGATGATAGTAGTTTTTCTCATAAAAATTATCATTAAAAAAAGAAATGAGATTAAATTTAAATCAACCATTTTTGCCTATTATCGAACACTTGTTGCCTGAAGCCGAACAAGAGTTTCCTGTTTCCGAACACTGAAATCAAAACGTCGTTAGCCGTACAAAAATCATTTTTAACGCAAAATTTGAATACTTTTTACGTTTTTTTTATTAGAATTCAAAAACAGTTCATTGGCAAAAAAAATAAAAATAAGAATCACATTTTCAAAGAGTTAATAGGTGGTATGTAATGTAGGTAACTAGATACTTTGTAATTAAAATAATATTGAACATAAAATTAGAAATAAATTTGCAGTATTTTTAAAGTTAAAATTAATTTGATTATATATAGGTACTTATAGTTTAATTTTATAATTATTACTAGCTTTTACCCGCGACTTCGTCCGCATTAGATAGTTTTTTTGGATAGTAGTATGAAAAAACCTGAGCTGTACTTTTTTGTACGTACATATGTTTGAATTGTGCCGAGATGGGATGAGGCCATACTAAATGTGATTGTCATAGGTTAGGTTAGGTTAATACATTTTAAGAAGAAGATAGGTTACTGCAATACATTGGGCAGGTTCAGCCGACATAAGGGACTTGAAAGTAAGGCAAGTTTCTTGCATCTGATTGGCCAGCTGCCAAAAAATTGGGCAGGTTCAGACAACATAAGGGACTTCATTTGCAGTCAACTTCATTCTTTGAACGTAAATTTTGACCAAGGCAACTAGTTAGTTTTTCAAGTGTCATGAATTTAAAATTCAGAACTTTACTTCACAAACCTCTACTTCAAGTTCATAGTACAAAAATTACCAAAATCATTATGTTCTACAAAACACTCCTCAGGCAAGCTACAAGTCCATCATGATTTGTATTTTGTATTTTAAAGAAATATTACTTATTTCTTTTCCAAATTTACAAGGAAACTTTTTACAGAAAGCATTAAATGAAGTTGTGCAGAAAATAAATAAATCATTGAGTAATAAAGTTCAGCTTTTAGTTGAATTAAAAAATATGATCAATTGTCATTTTGACATAAGTTGACTTGACTTGATAGTAAGGGAGATTTTTCTTGCCTAACTTTCCAGTCAACTTTCCAATAAAGTTGCCTTAATTGGAAGGCAATTTTTTGGCAGCTGGCCAATCAGATGCAAGAAACTTGCCTTCCAATTAAGGCAACTTTATTGGAAAGATGACTGGAAAGTTAGGCAAGAAAAATCTCCCTTACTATCAAGTCAAGTCAACTTTTGTCAAAATGACAATTGATCATATTTTTTAATTCAACTAAAAGCTGAACTTTATTACTCAATGATTTATTTATTTTCTACACAACTTCATTTAATGCTTTCTGTAAAAAGTTTCCTTGTAAATTTGGAAAAGAAATAAGTAATATTTCTTTAAAATACAAAATACAAATCATGATAGACTTGTAGCTTGCCTGAGGAGTGTTTTGTAGAAAATAATGATTTTGGTAATTTTTGTACTATGAACTTGAAGTAGAGGTTTGTGAAGTAAAGTTCTGAATTTTGAATTCATGACACTTGAAAAACTAACTAGTTGCCTTGGTCAAAATTTACGTTCAAAGAATGAAGTTGACTGCAAATGAAGTCCCTTATGTTGTCTCAACCTGCCCATTTTTATATAAGACGGTTTTTGTGTTTCCTTCCTTGGCCAAAACGTAAAGATTTTGTGGGTTTGAGACTCGTGAGCACGCTACATATAATTGTCCATGGGAAAAACAGTTTTTTTCAAAATTTTCACCTGCAACTTTTAGCGTTTGCCCCTGAGCTTTATTTATTGTTATTGCAAATGCTGCTTTCAAAGGAAACTGCACTCTTATAAACTGAAAAGTCAAATCGGTTGGAATTATCAGAATGCGGGGAGTTAAAACATTTTTTCCTTCAATCTTAACTTATGAGAAGGGTTGGGAATGCGTTGTTTTCCCGTAATACCAATTTTATCCAAATATTATTCAAATATTTGGTAGTTCAGGAGCGAAGGCGATAAGATTCCCCGGAAGATTTCCCATGGGAATGCGTTGTTTTCCCAAGGTCAAAAGTAACTCATGTCCTTTCTTAAGTCTCAAACTATCTCCTTACCAAGTTTCATTTAAATCTGTTCAGTAGTTTAGGCGTAAAAGCGATCGGCCCACGTGCATGCGTTATTTTCCCGGGGTAAAAAGTAGCCTATGTTCTTTCTCGGGTATCAAAATATCTCCATACCAAATTTCATGCAAATTGGTTCAGTAGTTTAGGCATGATTGAGTAACAGACAGACAGAGTCACTTTCGCATTTATAATATTAGTATATGTAGATATCTATTTAATACTTATTATCACTCATTTTGTACTTATAGGTACACTTTATGTGTAGGAACTTGTAGGTTTTTGTATAAAAATAAATAAATAGGTAATATAATAACTAATTAGTAAAAAAAATAAATAATAGACAAAATTAAAGGGTATTTCATTGATTGAAAAGTCGTTCGCAACGTAGGTATTCAAAAAATGTTTCCGTCCACATCCACTCAGTTTCTGAGCGACCAACGACCCAATCTTCTGGCATACTATCAATTATTTTCGATGGTACTTTTTTGTAAGGGAAAACTACGACCGGTGGCAATGTTTCACCACTAGCATTAAAAACCAGAAGAACTGTTATAGTTTCTTTTTCGTTAGAACATTTTATTTGAAATATGTAAGTTGTGGTATCCTCTTGGACCAATGACATTTCCTGTCTTAGGTGCCAGGCTGAATGATGTTTCATCTCCGTTGAAAATACGTGTTGCATCATCCAAGAGGTCTTGACAATTTTCATCAGTCAAATATGTTTCCAGTTCTCTGAACCATTTTCTTAGGGACTCTTCTTTCACAACAGCTCTGGCTTTCGATATAGTCTCGGGGGTTCGCAAGGGTAATGAATCCTTGTGTCGGCTCAAAAAACTGTAATATATACCATTTTTTGCCTGGCCTGTCATCCTTGAAATGAGTCTTTCGTTTCTCGTCTCTTATGATTTTTTGGACAACATCGAGAAGTTCATTGGGTTTTTGTGGAAACCCACATTTGGCAATATTTGTTAGCCATCCCACAATTTTGCATTTTGTCCAGAGATCTGAATTTAATTTTATCATGCAGAGTTGTAAAAGGGACTCCGAATGCCCTACTAGCTGCTCGAATACCCATGGACTTGTTTCTTATCTCTCGTAAAGCTTGGTCTAACGAAGCAGCTGTATATTTTTGCTTTTGTGGTACCATTTTTGTTCATCTGTGAAACGAAAAGACATTTAAAACTTAGTGTTCGGAAAAAGGATACCTTACAACTCTTAGTTTCCTGATTTCGAACACCAAAGAAAAACGCGTTCGGAAATAGGATTTTTACTTTTTTTCACTGTTTATGATACACTAAAATATAAAGGATTCATTTCCCGATGAATTTTGGTAGTAAAAAGCTATAAAACAAATTAATCACAGTTTCCTATTACCGAACACACGTGTTCGAGTAAGGAAACTCGGTAAACTCTGGGTTCCTTTTCTCGAACAGTCAAAAAACACAAGATAATTTCACTTTTTTTCGATAAAACTTTTAAAATAACAATAAAGTAATGCACTAATGTAACTAAAAATACTGATAAAAGTACTAACGTGAATAGTTTCTCTTTCAAACAACTTTTCTGGGACCCTTTTTCTAATTTTATTTGGCTACAAAACATGGGACGACCGAATCCAAACAAACCGAACACTGAACTCGCAATTTTGCATGCTTAAGATGTATTTGTATTGGTGAGATACTTTACCTTAGCGTAAAGAGAGTATGGTCACATATGTATGTGAAGTTTTCATGGGAAAAAACGGTAAAATAACGAAAATATAGCCATTTTTTGTTTAATTGTGCGGTAACTGGGGATGTTCGGTAACAGGTGCCACTACCCTACGAGTAAATACATACCCATGTACTTATGTATATACATACATACATATTTAACTGATTGCATGAAAGAAAAATATTATGTTGAAAATCTCTTTTATGAGTGTGAAAAATCAGCAACACCGATAGTTAAAAAATTCTCATTGGATGGGTGACCTAAATTCTCAATGATGACGACATCCATATATTTATCTTATCTACACATGCTATACGTCAGACACCCAAAAATGTTAATGAAAATGTCAAAAGAACATAGATAGAGAAAAATGACAAATACAGTATGATTAAAGAGTATTGAAACGGTAGCACAAATAAAATTAACTTTTATAGGTAGTATTTTTCTTTTTTATTCACTAACTGTTGTTTCCCTCCTATTTCAATTTTGAAACCCATAGGTACATATGTTTTTCGTTGAGACCGAAATAATTTAATTAAATCTACTTAATAATTAATTACCTATATTGTGTATGGGCATTTTTATTCACTTTGAATTATAAATAAGACCTAATGGACACAGGGTAAGAATGGGTCCTGTGGAGTTGGGGATTTTTCCCAAGGTTCTTTTAAGTTAACTTCTATAATATTCTTCAACTACCTAACTCAAAATTTAAATCTTCATTCTCTATTTTTTTTATTTTTTCAATTTTAATTTTTAGATTAATGTCAATCTTTTAAAATCAATTGAAATTTGGAAACTGAAGAATTGGCCTTGTTGCATCCTTTACCTAATTAGGTAGATATTATTATTTTGATTTAGCTGTTTGAAAGTTTTTAGATGCGCATGTATGTATATTCACGCATCCCATCAAACTTCATTTCACTTCACTTTGCTGATGTCATGTCTCCCATCAACATAAAATAAAAACAACACCAAAGAGAACAAGAAAAAGGAATTAAAGAGTCACGTTCACGACACAGAGACGCTGTTGATGAAATAAGGCAAAGGCATGATACAATATACAAAAAACAAAACAGAAGACCAAAAGATACAGCTTAGTTTTTAACTCTATCGTCTATCCCATCCCAAGCTAAAACTTGTATTTAAAGTAGTGATCCCGTCTAACAAGTTTTCTAGATATACTTTCCAGAGAGCCATAATAATCCTCTATAAAAGAAAAACAAAAACAGACATACTAAATACTCATAGATAGGTACTTGTACTTAAATAATGTTGCTTCTCGTAAACAAAAAGTTAATAGATATGTAGGTATTTCAAAATATGGGTAGGTAAGGTAATTTAACTTCTTTTTCTTTTTGTAGTGTAGTATTTAATGGAGTTGCGATGAGAATAAAACCTAAATGCGAACGAAAGAAGAAAAAGTAACAAACCAATAGCTCAAGCTCAAAATGAGAAAATAATATGGTATGTATAGATACGTTTACGTACCCAGACCCAGTCCAGTATCCAACTATAATAAAGAAGAATAAACTTGATTTTTTTAACAAATACATTTATGTGTCTCTTTTGATTTGTGTTTTACTGTGCTTCTCTATGTCTCTCCATCCCATGACCACAGCCCAAAAAATGATCTCAAAAACGAAACATAGACATAGTGTCATACATATTTATAAACATTCATTTTAATTTTTAACAAAAATGCGTCTTCACCTTATTAACTTTTACATACCTAGTCCAAATCCAATTATAACTAGGTACTAGTTTTGTATTTATATCACTTTGTTATAGATGTACATCTATATTATAGAGGATCAATTGGAAATATTTTATAACATTTTTAGTAGCACTCAAGACTTGTGTAGATATACACAAAGATACATATAATAATAAAAAGTTGTGTCAATAAGTGGCGGACTCGTATACAAAAATAAAGAAAGAAAACACAATATATACTTATGTAGGTACCTAGATCTTTTAATTTAAACACAAAATGCTGATCCACAGACGTAGGTAGGTAAAAATGATTAAGGATTTAGGCAACCGCTAAAATTATGTGTTGATGTTGTATATTAATTTGTATTTCCCGACCCGTTATCGATTTAATATTGACAAACAAAAGTAATCTACACTACACTTAGGTATAACTGAAAATAAAAACTTGAAATTTAGTTTTTGTTCGTGGTTCAGTGATTTAAACTGTCGGAGGAGCGGACACTGCGCTAGCGCTTCATAAACAATCTACAAGCGAGCGGCACAAGCAAGAGACTCGAACTGAAATTAATTTTTCTTCGGATTCGGAGTGGAGTGTATGTAGCTTTAGCGTGTTTATTCTGATTCAGTTCAGTGGTTGGTTTTTAGTTACTGTTTCGATTTCGAGAGGTGTTCTAGGTTGTTGCCAACTGTGGTTTAGATACATGAATCACGTATAGTGGACGGTGAATGACGTTTCCATTTTCCATAATAATAAAACTATTCTTTTTTGTTTGTATTCTTGTGGAACGCGAGTAACACTCAAATTCATTTACAGTGCGTTCTTGATTTTCGAAACCAATTAAAACAAGTGTGGTTTTATTAACCGAGGTTGTTGCAATAACCCAGTAAATATTTCAAGCACAAGTCAAAATTAAATCAGAAAATTTTCACTTTAGTTAAAAAATATAAACTTAACATATTTATAAAACTGTCTCTTGTATAGTCAAAGTTAAAATCAAAATCATTTAAGATAATATTTATTTTGCTCACACAATGATTCAAAGGTTCATTTAACGCATAATTGGATCTGTGATTTTCTTCATAAAATAAATTTCGATTTCTAAGGAAACGACTCGGAGCATATAAATTAATTAAATTTATCAAAAACAAGCAATTAATGCGATAAGATAATATATCCCTTATAAAAATAATCGAATAAATCTGGCGTCGACTCTCAAGAGTATGCAAACCAATATGCTGACATCTTGTTTGATAATGAGGCATATTGTCTAATTTCTAAGTTCATTTACAACAAATCTGGTAAATTTCTTTTGGATTTTCTCAATTTTAATTTAATACTTTGTATAAAATGAATTTCATACTACACTACAATAATCAAGAACTGATCTAACATAAGCAACATACAATGATTTAAGTTCGCACGGATCTTTTAAATCCTTCGAGTTACGAATTACAAACCTTAACATTGAATTGGCTTTATTTACTATGAAATCGATATGATGATTAAACTTTAAATAAGAGTCAAAATAACCCTAAGATCTTTCTTAATACAAAATCTTTCTAGAACAATATTATCAATAAAATACTCATACAAAAACGGAGATAAACGAAGGACAAACTTTGATATCAAACATTAAGAAGCAGTTTGTTTTTATGGCACCATTCTGAAAGCCTATTAAGATCTTCTTGTAACTGAAAACAATCAAAAGGATTTTTAATACATGAAAATATTTGTAGATCATCTAAAAACATAAGACATGACGAATTAGAAAAAACATTGAATTGGATTTATAAAGGAAGTTTTCCATTCGTCAAAAAATTCACCATTATTCAGCGAATTATTAAAAATAAAACATAAAATTCTACCAAACGAAGAAGCACATTTCTTCAAAACAATAGGAGGATAAGTGTAAAAGCTGCCTCGATTTCATGGAAAAAAATTTGTAAGATGCCGATATTAATAAAATTATCCGAAACAACACTAGTGATATTATTATTAATAAGGGTTTTCATGTAACGATATAATTTTCTACTTTGTAGAAAAATATAAATTTCCGCAAAGGGTTTACATGAACACCCCATTAAAAATATTTGCGGAAACGTTAGAAACAAACAAAATTTATCTGTTTTTTTTTTCTACGATTTCTGCTTCAAATTTGAGAGATAAAAGTCTATATTTTGCAGAATATTTTTCCCATACGAATTTTGACAGTTGATTTCTAGCGATAGAAAATTCTACAGTTTGTAAGGTTTCTATGGGTTTTCTGTGTTTGCATGAATACCCTTAATATATTGACTTCAATTCAAATAATCGAATAATAATCGAAAAAAATCAGCAAAAGCATTAGAGATGTCAATTAAATTAGTTCGTTGCGAACCTAAATACCTACTTCATGTTCTTTTCAAATCCACAATTATATTTTTTCGTTTCAAAAAAATTAACTATTTATTTTTAATTTTAACTCTATTGAATAAATGTAATTTTTATAGAGAAAATTATTTAAAATAATGAAACATTTTTCAAGATAAACATATTTTGTCTGCAAACTGTAAAGATTTCAGTATAAAGCTAAATGTTGCACTTGTAAAGTCGAGGGTTGAGTTATCGGGAACGTACTGTATATTATTTTCATCCGGTAGATATAAAATTTGAGTTAAGTTTAGGTTTGAGTTTTTACTTGTTTAGGTCGTCGTTAAGGTAGTGTTCATTTGAAAAAATATTAACTTAAAAAAAAAAAAACAGGTGTTTTATTGTTTATACATTATGAGATGTGTGTGGTTTCCTACATTTTATTAATTTGGTTTTGAGAAACTTTACAACTGTTTTAATATTCCTATACACAGTGATTTTACTGATAGAGAGCCAACATGATGTTTTTAAAAAAAATTGGGAGTGCATTAACTTTGGCGCCAAAATTGGATTCCTTAAAATGGGCCCACTTTGTTCCATCTTGGTATATACAAATAATTTTGTTTCGTCTTTTTTCCACCGTTTCATAAATAAGAGAATACATCTTTATTATGAAAACTGTTTTTAAAATACGTACAACCTCAATCATAGGACCCAGTGCAGGTAGACACAAAATAATTTAAAATATACAAATTATTTTAAATTAAGTGCGTTTTTTTCGTATTCCAAATATAGTACAGTGAGAAATTGCCAAAAAACGATCCGCAGTAGTCCGGTTTTTATATTTGAAAGTCGATACAACTGAATATTTGCCAGAATAATTTATCAAAAAATTCAAAAAAAAAAAAAATAGCGAAAATCAGACCATGGGTGAAATCGTGTAAGCTGATTTTTGATAGTTGACTATCAAAATCAAGAAAATACGTCTGTGTAAGGTAATAGTCGATTTCAAAGTTCTAACCAACATAAAATAAAAACTTCAAGAAGGGGGTTTGTTCGTAGGCTACTACATTAACATTTGGTGTTGAAGCGAGCTTGAAGCTCGCCTAAATTCTTTATATACCTGAATCGAGTTGAAATGAGCTTGATTCGCCTCGATTCCGGTCGGGGATCGGAGTCGAGTCAAAATTTGTGAAGAAAAACCTGTATGGAGGAGTTGGTTTTACAGATAATGCGTTATGGTCTGTTTATTTCCATGTTTGTGTACAAAAAATATAGTTTTGTTTTAATCAAATTTAAAAAAAAATGCACATGGAGTAGGTTGCATATTCTTATATGGTGCTGAACTATTCAGTTTTTCATTGTTTAACACGAATCAAACTATCTAACTTGTACTTCATAAGAAAAATCGAAATACCATTTGCATTTTAGAAAGTGCTGTCAAACTTAATCATTTTTAAATCTTCTTGTGCGGTGAAAACACCAAAAAGATTTATCTAATCTAAACTGAGATAAACCTTTGGTGGAAACTTAGCAAAACTTAATTATCTTTTCTATTGTTTTCTCTTGCAAAATAAGCCCAGTTAGTCCATTTTCACTAACAAAACTAAATAATATCAACAGTAATAGATTGATTTTTTCCCCAATGGATAACACACATGATTCCAAATGCACAATTACTCAACGAAGACAGCCATCGAGATACAAATGCAATATAAATCGTACCAACATTTGAGAGTCAAAAACCCATCCATAGTAAGATTCTACTCTAACTTTTATCGGTGTTATTCATACTATGGATAATTGTTTTTGTTATTCTTGTAAAATCCTACTATACTATGGATAGATTTTCCAACAAAATACGGGTAATAACGGTAAAACTAATGTAAAAAAAATTATGAGTTTTCTAAAAACTAATTCCTTTGTGAAGTGACGAGTTAGTGCTTAGGAACGTCATTCTGGAGAACTTGGCTTTAATCCTTGAAATTGCCATTAAAAGGTATACTACCTCTTGACAGGTACTGAATTGACAAATCCTCCAAGAGTAGGTAATCGGGCAGATTCGGGCGACATAAGGGAATTGAAAGAAAGACAAGTTTCTAGAATCTGATTTTTCAGCTGCCAAAAAATTGCCTTCTAATTAAGGCAACTTTATTGGAGACTTCACTGGAATGTAAGTCAAGCAAAATCTTTTTAACTATCAAGTCAATTCCACTTGTGTCAAAATGACAGCTGATCATAATTCTTCATTTAACTAAAAGCTGAACTTTATTACTCTGATTTTTTTTTTATGTTCTGTACAACTTCATTTAACGTTTTCTGTAAAAGGGTTCCTTGTCAAATTTGAAAAGGATTAAGTAATATTTTTTTTAATACAAAATACAGGTCGATATGTAATTTTAACTTGCCTGAGGAGTGTTCTGTTGACAATTATGGTTTTGGTAGTAAGGGTCACCTGAAGGTAGTGGTTAGTGAAGTAAAGTTCCGAGTTTGAAGTTTATGACACTTAAAAAACTAACTAATTACCTTGGTCTAAATTTACGTTCAAAGAACGCCGTTAACTGCTAATAAAGCCCCTTATGTTGTCTGAACCTGATCATTTTTGTTATAAAATGTGCACTTAAGTAAGCTGTTCGGATTCGGCATAAAAACTGTAGGTCCCCTCCATCCTTGACATTTCCGCTCAAGAATGGTTGAAAGTTGTAAGTCACTAAGCCCTCGTTCTCTAAGAGCTGTTGCGCCACCTTATTTATTTATTATTTTTTCAACTTAAGTTATTTGTGTTAACAGTATTTGGAAAAAAAAAAAACACAATCAAACTCAAAACTTATGAAATTTATTTAAATTTTGCTGTGAAATGGGCTTTTATAATTTGATGTCCCTTTAAACAAAATACAATTGAATTTTCCAAAGATAATTCTGTTTTCCTGTGTTGCGTGTGTAGACATGATACTAGAATTATTTTAATGCATTAAGAGATTTTAGAAGCTTATCGACGCTGTTGGCCAGCTTGGGACCGTGTTTAGTACAACATTTTAGAGCTGTGGAAAATAAAGTGCATGAGCACTCTCTTCAATACCTGAGGCGTTCAATGCGTTAAGTATTCTTAACATTTTTTTTTGTTTTTTGAATACACAACATCAGAATTAACATAAAATGAAAAGAAATTAAAATTCTTTGCATCAAAAGCAAAAAACAGTCAAATATCACAGATTATTTCATAAGAACCTAATACCTATAAACTAATTATACTGCAATCAAAAATATGTATGTAGATGATTTTAATAAGAAAATTTAAAGTTACCAAAACTAGTTTTGTATTCAATTTAAATTTTGTTGGCATTTATTTTAGCCTAGTGTTTGAAGGTAGCAGCATGCAAAATTTAATAAATACAAAAACTAAAAAAAGTAGTTTTAGTCAGTTTTTAGTTTTCTCAAAAACTAGAATTCAATTTGGCACTTAATTTCGCAATTTTGAAAAAAAAAAACTTTGTGTAATTCAATTGAGAATTGAAGATCATATTTCTAGTAAATGTTTTTGTTTCATATTTTAATTTTTTTTTAAATTGCCCGACGACGACACATTGATTAGCTTAATTTTTTAAGCTTCGAATCTCGTTTAAGGAAACCGCTTCTCAACCTTCATATGCAAATTTTAGAATTTTGAATTAATGATTAATAGTACAGGAAGTACGATATAATTTCGCATTTATATCTACAAAGGTGATATAATACTATATAATATAACTGACCAAAAACGATGCTTTTTAACTTACCTTTTAACTTTGTATAACAACGTTCTGTCGCAAAATCATTTTTAAATCATCATTTCATAAATCAAAAAAAAAGAAATGTCAAACATTTAAGCGAATTATTCGCCAAAAATTGGTAAGTTTCTTTATGTTTAGGTATATTCAGTTCATCCAAAGTGACCAATACTAACATCTTGCCATCTTTGTTGACATAAACTGTCTTATCTCCATAGTTTACAGCTTTATTTCTACACAAAAAAAAATCCAGCTATGGAGAGATTCACCAAAACCGAAGGCACGCATTTTCGATAAGAGAAACTGACGTTAAACACATTTGAAATGCTTTGGAAATATCAATGTCATTGAGTTTACTTTTAAATAAAAGATGCAAAATTTATTCCACTGCTCGTTGCTGTGGAAAATCGGAAACAAATTTACTCATTGTTTTTTTTTTTAAGTTGTAAACAACCTTTCCAGAAGGTAGGGTTTTTTTAATTGAAGCATTACAGATCAATTTTATGCTGTTCGAATTTTTTAACAGGATTTCTGAATTGATGGATAATCTTTGACAATGGATCAAGAAGGCTGTTTCAACACAATTTTCAATTCACCTATTGTATTCTCATTGCATATGAGTAATACTTTAAACAAATTTGGTTAACCTCAAATATCTCACACATTGGTGTTTTTAGAAACAAAAATTACGAAAAAATAATAAAATCTTATACTACCAAGAAAAATTACGTTCTTGACATTTGATGAAATTTTTATAGAACAATCCGACGTTTAAAAAAAAAAATCTTGATAAAAAAATGTTTGTCTTTTTTACTAAAACCCTCTTTGAATGGAAGTTACTTTCGAGAAAATATTTTTTTATGGTTAGGTTAGGTGTCTGTCCGTGATGAAGTAGGACACATATTTCCAGTTTTATTTAAATTATTAAATCGGAAGGTATCGTTATTTTCTTCCTCCACAAAAACCTGTCCTTTTATTGTCAATACATCGTTTAGATAATAACTTTTTAATAATCGATTCTAAGACTCATGCTTGCTATTTGAACTTTTAGAATCTAGAAATTTTAGTTGAAAAGAAAACAACTGAAAAATTGAGAATAAATAACTGAACAAAATTAAATAAAGTCATTATATTGTTTTACAAAAAATAAAGTTTAATTATTATATCATTTTTTTTTTCATTATTAAATTAAAGTCATAACATAAAAATATAGGATAAGCACAACGAATACGTTTTTTCAAATCTTTTTCACATTAAATAATAAATAATACAAAAAGTTTGAGTGGACAAACAAATAAAATGAGAATGGGTTCGTCTGTAAAGCATTAAAAAAAAAAACTAACTAATTATTTGTTTTATTTAGTTTGCAAAATTTGCGATATGCTTTTTCCGTCTCTTCATCCATTTCTGGGTCCAAATCAACTTCCAAATCATATTCATCATCGTCTTCAGTGGATGATACAGTTTTAGAAACGCTTGTGGCCAGAAATTGACTTTCTTCTTTGCTCATGATTTTTCCATCTGGACCATAAAACGTTGGTTCGTTAGTAGCTTCGCAGGTTGAATCATTTGGGCTACTTAGCATATTAGCATTTTCTTGGAACATAGTTCGTCCCCAATTGTTTTTCTTTAGGGAAATGACATTTTTAACAAGAGGATATTTTCCTGGTTTGTCTTTGTTTATTGATTCTAGTTTTTGCAAGATCACACTAACGTCGTTACGACAATCTGAGTCTAAATCGTAACCAGCTAATTTCAGTGTCAAACATATGCAACGAATATTATCATTGGAAACTTTAGTCAACAATTGCTTCAGAGAAAAGACTATGTTTTCAGCAATCAATTTAATTCGGGTGTCGTCTCCACGCAATTGCATATACAACTCGGCTAGGAATAGTGCAGTTTCTCTGACTTTCTGCTCGCAATTGTTTTGCATATATTCCATTACTTCGGATTGCTGATACTCAAGCTTAAATTTGAGGAGAGTATGGAAAAGAGAATCATCTCGCAAATTAAGCATGTGCAAGAGATTATAAAGTTTTGCCCCCATGTATCTAAAGTTCGGATTTTCAATCGACTCAGTGAATATATTTTCCATAGCGTTACTTAAGACAAATTCATTATTCTCCATTCCATCAAATATTGTTAAAAATCTCGTAGCAACGGTGTCAAAGGAACCAGGATTATCGTTTAAACATTGAATCACTGTAGCCAAGTAATCCAGAGCGATGGTTTCCACCTCTGCTGGTTGTAAGCAATTTGAGTTAAAGTCCGATTGTGAATTATTCTGAATACTTAAACGGTTTTGTACGGCAGAGGACACTGAAGCAACGTTCATCTGAATGGAATTCGAATTCACAGCGGCGGCGTATTCTAATGGATGCTGAATTCTAAGTAATCGATTATTAACCGAATTTGGTTGGATTACAATTTGTTGTTGAGACACTGGACTCAAGAAAGAATCCGATTGGTAATCAGAACTATCATTTTTCTTTACTTTTGGGACAAACACTTTAGCCATTGGGGACAATGGCGTAGGACTTTTCGGTGGTGTAGATGTCGGCAATGTTGTTTTCTTGATTTCACGAGTATGTGGTTTTCTTAATGGAGTGAAATCATCGTCAACATCAAATGGTGCACGACCTGGACTAATTTCCATTTTCTAATTCGTAATTTAACTTTTGTTTCGAAAAAAATTGATCTCGATGGCGGTGTTGTACTTTTTTGAAAGTCAAAGTCTAGAACATAAATTGTTGTCTTTTAAAAATGATATGTATGTATGTTATTTGAACTATCTTTACAACGCTGGGGTTTTTTTTCTGAATTTTTTAAATATAAAATAAACAACGTTATACACAATTGAAAACACCCAGCGCTGCGATTGATTGAAAATTATTTTGTTTTGAATTTTATTTTTTTAATTTCTTTTGATTCTGCCTCTAGTCAACTACAGTTTTTTATAAGCACAACGCTGGGCGTCATCGCACGAAACAAGTTTAAATGAATAAAAAGATTGCGATAAATGTATCTATTTAATGTACATATGTACCTACATGATTTAATTTTTTAAATTTTGTTCTAAACAAGCATTTTAGTCATTTATTCTTTTAGACTTTTAAATTATATTCTACTACAAAATTTAATAGTTAAATCAAAGCAACGTAAGATAGAAAAAACGATATAGTTATGGTTTATAGTTATGAATTTATTATTTAGTCCTAAAATAAACTAAGTTGTCGTGCCGTCTTTCATTTAAATTACGATCTACAGGTTGTGGGTCCAGATTACGAAGCTCTAGAATTGGTATTCGTTTAAATAAAAAGATTCGACGGTTAAAATTTCAAATCTTCAAAAAAAGATGGTACTGGTAACCAAAATACTTCTTTTTCATTAGTATTTTCCTTAGAATACTTTATGTTCAAAAAAGAGCTTTAAGAATTTTGACTTTCGACAAAAACAAGCTAGATAGGAAAGGAAGATTTTCCAAACAAGAAAATAAGGTTGGCGAATGCTTTTCTTTTGGCGGCGGCGTTGAGAACTGTTGAACAATTTAAAAAGCTTTTAGTCTATAGTACTAAAGAGCAAGGATGTGGACATAAAGTTACACATAAGAAATACATTTAAAAGGTACTCATTTGTTGGTGGAAAGAGTGCTTATCCAGCTTAATGTTTTGTTGCATGTTAAAAGGGCTTAGAAACAATCTCATTTTTTCTTGAGGGAAAGTAGCTTAGAATCTATTTTGGTCACTATTAAAATGCTTTCACCAAATCATGTTGTTTTAATATTGCAAATAGAGTATTAGACAGTTATCCAGGCCTATGAATGTTAGATCTGTGACGTATGGCATCGTCAATTGTGTCATATTAATAAATCATACTAATCTATAATCTAGGATGGATGTTAGTGAAGAAAAGTTACCTTCTGTAACTTGGTCAAAATCGAAAAAACGGAGAGCAGATACTTACTTCGAAAATCTTAGAGCAAATACATTCGGATTTCTGTGATCCAATCACATCATGAACATATGATTGCCAAAGTAATTTTATCAACTTCATTGTTGACTATTCGCATATTGCTCGGATTTATTTTTTTTTTTAAAGAAAAAAATCAAATGGTTTTGACTTTTGAGTGTATAAAAGTGAAACGGAATTAAGAAAAAGAGTGATTGTCTAATTAACAGATAGCATTTTATGCTGAATACAACGCTTTCGCAGAAAGGTTTTATTAAAATTTCTTTTAAGACCTCATTTATACTTGGAAAGAAGATACAAGTCAGTACTAATTGATGATTCGCTAGAAGACATAAATCCATGTACAAACTTTGACGATAGCAATACCATAACAATAGAAAATTTACCGAGATGACTGTAGTATAATTTACTGCCACAGTTTCATAAAGAATATTAGATAGAGAAGAAGATATAGTTATGGTACAGTTATGAATGTATTACCTAGTCTTAAACTTTAACCCACTCAGTCAATTAAATTCTTTAGTTAAGATGTCAAATCGGTCCTCATTTAATAGCGATCTACACTTTTCAATCAAAACGAAATTATCATACTTTCTTTTAAAGGCCTGAAAAAGATTTATACAGAATTTATAATGGACCTTATATCTAAAGTATCTTGAAATTTATAATCAATTTTTAATTTTTATTTTAAAATAAATAGTATTATCCTCTTTCCTTCTGCTTTTACGTATTATTTTATTAAATTTGTTTGCTACTTCATTTCATTTCGACCTTGGAAACAAAGTGATTTTACATAACTTGTTGCATATAAAATAAAAATACCAACTGATAATAATAATATGATTTGAAAAGAAATAAAAGTTTAAGTTCTTCTCATAGCGATTAGTATTTTAAGCTGACTCCCAGAGTTTTATTTTCCACACCTTCTACTTCATGCGAGCAGAAACAGTATTTTGCGTCTGAAATAATTGCATATCGACCTCATTTGTTAAGCATTTATAAAACTAAACACAGGAAAATTAAGAGTGTAAGCCACTAGGCATTGGTTTCTATGAACATACTCGCCATTAATTTTATTTTAAAAATATAAACAGGCAAATAAACTTAAAGTAAGCGAAAAATCTAAAATATAAAAATTAATTCAAGAAATATACAGAAGGATACAAAATGAAAATTCTCAACGAAAAAAACCAAGTGAAATTATAAGTAATGATATTAAGTTGGTGTATTGGTACAAAATACCAAAGTTTGTCAGTTTTTGGCTAGCTTTCAGTTCAGTAAGCACTTTTAATTGAAAAAAAAATGAAATTTAATTAAAGTTCATAAGACTAATAAATTGTACTTAAAAATTAGTATTCAATAAATATTGCCAGATTTTTCTTGTAATTATGTATTTCTTGATAAAGTTACGGAATTGTACTTTTATTGTTTAGATTTTTAAATGTATCATGTTTGCCAAATAAAACGTTATAAGTTTATATTATGCATAGGTATAAAGCTTATTAAAATCCTTTTTTTAATGTCATTAACATATTAGACATTTTTCCTGCATTTTAAATCATGAATAATTTGGCCATCGGTTATATCAATCAGAAAAGCCATTCTTCATAAAAACAGCACAATCAACACAAATCTTCTACTAAATGTTATTGTGGAGTACGCACTCCTTTGTTTTCCCATAAAACATATTGTCAATTGATAATATGTTTATAATAAAATAAACTATTTGTTTTCCTTTTAGGGTACAGGATGTTTCCATAGTTTTAACTTAAAAAAAAAAAAAAACTTTAAAACAGAAGAAAATGCAGTTTCTTTTTTTCCAAAAAAAGTTTTGCTTTGAAATGTAATAATGCAGTAACTTAACTTTAATTAACTATTCAAAACATGAAAAGTTGAACAAATTAATTGGATATTAGTCATCTACTCAGAGAAAGTAGCAAATCCTAATATACACAATGACAATTAGTAGCAAGAGCAAAATATATTGAAGCATCAGGGGTGCAACAAAAGAATGAAAAAGCATTGTTGATGGGAAAGTCTTAAGTTGAATTCTTGTTTAAAACATTAACTTGTTGATTATAAAGTAACGAAATAAAATTATAACTAAATAAAACTGCTCCGCCGAGCAAGTAAAAACAAAACAAAAATTTGTACTTAATGTAATTTTTTCACAAAATGAATATACTTTTAATCAGACCAAATAAAATGAATGAAAAGGATAAAAAAGGCAAAATCAAAAAGAAAAAAAAAAAACAAAAAAAAATATATAATATTGACGAAATCTTACCTAAAGGATTCTTTGTTGATAAATACTGCTTCTTGATTGGTGATCGATAAATATAGTATAGAATACTTGGTTTTTTTCCCGTCGTTGCAGAAATTTATACACGCGATTTGAAATAAACAAATTGTTTGACAAATCTGCTTGCGTCACCGTTTTTTTTTTCTTTTTGCCAATACTTCGGAAGGAGATGGTCGCCTGGTTGCCACAACCACTTCAGTTTTTAAACACTTGTTTTAGTTTTAAGGAAAAATTGAAGAAACTCAAAATCTTATCAGAAGACAATAAAACATGAAATACACTAGGCACATAACAATATTTTGAATATTCCTCAATTATATTCCATTTCTATCCTTATAAGAATTTTTTCCTTCTAATTTGAAAACTACATTCAGCTGAAATTAGTGACTTTATTTTCTATTATCTTATCTATTCAGTATTCTCTACTCCACAATCACAAATTACAAAACGCCATTTATCTTTTCGAATTCAACAAAGCGAAGTTGGTAGTGGTTGAATGTATCGAATACTTATGCTCGTTTACATTCCAAACGCGTAACCTAACCTATAGGAGGGTTCACATTCTCGAATATTTTTGAATTTCAAAATGTGAACGCTTCATTAAATCGATTTTCAAATGTGCTGAATGGATGTCAAAAAATAGTGATATTTTACTGGTTTGACAATAATTAGTGAGAAGATGAACTCAAACTTCCAAAAACCTGAAAGGAATTTGATTTTTCAATTTCAAGAAGTGCTCAGCGTAAGAAATAACATTAGCCCTTTTTTTATGGAGTATGATATATTTCAGGATTATTTTTGAGATTATTTATTTTTTCTAAAGACTTGGAAATTGAAAGTATGGACATTTAAACATTTTTAAATTTCATTGATATTTCCAATAAATCCTCATATTAAAATAAAGAGCCATGTTTGACATATATAAACGCTAATGTAATTAACCCCTCACATGTTTTTCATATTTGTCAAACACATTTATAATTTAAACTCTTTTTATCATAGGAGATTGAATTCCTTTTATCATAGGGGATTGTATATAAAAGGTCTTTAACTGCTGCCAAATAAAACCCAACCGTACAGCTGGAAAATTTGCGTGGGGCCTATGGTCAAGAAAAAAGATCATAGACCTCAACAATCTTTTTTAAAGAAAAACATTCTCATAAGGTAGAACGCAGTAGAGTTATGGCTAGACATGCAAACATATGTCAATGTCTGGTACCCACTTAGAATAACCTAGTTGACAGGAACTTAAAATTACTAGAAATTGCTTGGAGTTTCTCAAAGTTGGAACATTTTTATATGGCTTCTGGAAAATGGACGATCTGTTCCAATTCCCCTTCAGTCCTTAAAATCATTATGAACCCGTCTCATAATTCTGTAATTATATCAAAAATAAGAGACATCATAATCACAAGACCATCTAAACTAAAACTTATGTGGACTCCCTGACATGTTGGAATCCAGGGTAATGAACTGGCTGACAAAGCTGCGAGGGAAACTCATTTTAGTCCTGTCTTTACCTTTGACCAATACTCCGAACGGGATTTGCAAAGGTCAATACACAACTTTGTTCTCGTAAGGGAAATCGCCGAATGGAAAGAATACCAACATCATTACACAACGATCAATCCAAACAAAACCCATACAATATAAAATTAAAATAAATTGTGTGGCCCAACAGTCTGCTGAGAACTAGGGCCTAATGACTTACGACTCTCAACCATTCCTGTGTGCGAGTAATGTTGTCAAGAATGAAGGAGACCTACAGTTTAAAGCAGAATCCGAACGGCTAATTTGAGAAAGCATTTTTCATGACAAGAATTACTCTTGGAGAATATGTCAATTCCTCGCAAGAGGAAGTACCCGTGAAAAAAACTAGCACGACAGTCCAACACACTAACCATCATGCCACGGGCACTACAATATACTACCCATACAATATGCCCGACACAAAGTCCAAAGGGTATGGTAACTAATTTGTTCCTGCTTCGACTAGATCACACCTGTCACACCCACCAACATCTTCTTAAAAAAGAATCACCACCTACTTGTCCTACCTGCCAAAGCAACCTCACCATCAGCCACCTGCTCGGTCCTTGCATCTTCTCTTCTAAAAAATTCTCTTTTAAAAAATTCAATATAAAACCAAATATTATAGAATTATTAAAAGAACCTACTCCATCCAATATATTAACTATAAACAAAATATTACATTTACCTAAAATTAAGCTATGATCTTAAATAATTTTACCTTAGAGCCGATAGTATTCCGCTGCTTATAGTGCTCCTATTAATCTGTTATTAACAGCATATTTTTAATATGTTATTGATAAGAAAAAAAAATATTAAATAATTCTATAAGATGATGAAAACAAAGATAAATTAATTTGTAAATCTGTAATGAACTTTTTGAATGACACTTTTTTTTGCTAACAATCAAAAGATTATTTCACTTTCAAAATGCAGCTGGTGAATACTTGTTCTCTATTAAAAATTTAAGCGCTCTTGAAAATTAATTTTTAGGATACAGTTATATTAAAACACGATTGGAAATTTTATACTCCATTGCAGGCAATTTAAAGAGTCCAAGTCAAATTCAATCTTTGTATATATATTTGAATAGTACTATCATGAAACACAAAATTTTGTTTCGGAAGACGGAACATGGGGGCGCTGCCGGTACGAAAATTAAGTGTGAAATCTAAGACCGACTGGAAGTATAAAAATATTGAAATAAATAAAATAAATTACACAAATGTAAACAAAAATCAGTCGTTGTCAACGTTACCTGAGATTTTTTTTTATTCATGTTTATCAATGTATAGAAGGTATGCATATACAATACATTTAATTGTATGTGTTTTAGATTTGTTAGCAGAAAATTGCATTAATTTGATTTTAGATTTTCTTATTTTGTGAAATCTGAAAATTTAAAAGCAACGTTTTCAAATTTAAGTTTTGATACAATGCTTCGTTGCCATATTTTGAATTTTTCCATAGCAAATACATTCGATGAAGGGATTTTTTTAAATTACCCACAGTAGTGGGTGGGTAGGTATGTAGAAAAGTAAGTATTAAGGAGGGTAGGTTGGTGTGTATTAAGCAGAATTGTAAGGACTAATGTCGTTTCGTGATTGGAATTAAGCCATGACTCAAGCTAGAATTAAACAATCAACTTAAAGGTCAACGCGTTGACTCTCTGACGTCATAAAAACATCTAAATTTTCTGTGCCAACGCACAAATGCATGTTATTTTTATTTTTTTCATATTAGGGTGTGAAAGAATGTTAAAATTGGTACAATGTAAGCATATAACATAATTATTGTGTAGTTTTAAATTTTAGGTCTACAAATGACGTCATTTTTACGTCAAAGAGTCAACGCGTTGACCGTTTACGTTGACTTTCTAATAGTAGCTTCAGACTTTTTTGTTTAATATTTTGCAGTGCGAAACAACTGTTTTAAAATTGAAAAAAATGAGAATTTATGCATGTGTACCTATTTGGAAACATATTTTTCTATATTTATCCTTTTATAAGCAGATAGGTCCAGAGATTAAATAGGTACATGAATAAGTACGATAGTATCTGTTTAGGTTGGCAGGTTGTTGCGTAAATAAATATGTAAGGAAGTTTCTAGGGAATAATTTTGTTAAATTAATGTATTAAACCAAAAAAGTAACAAAAATAATTTAAGAACCTACAATGTTCCTCACCCTCATTTTGGCTGTTTCAAAAAACGGACAAATGGCTAAAGATAGTGTAATAGCTTTTTGCATTCTTAGGAAAGAGGCCATTATAAAAAAAATCCTTTTTACGTAGAAAATTTTAAAATTATTGCCTCCTTCTAGACTTAACTTGATTTAATGGAAAAAATGGTAGTTAAATTCAAAATTAAGATTTTCTCCAAAATTGAAATAAAATTTTCATTTATTACAATTTTTTTCATTATTTTAAACTATTGATTTTCACGTGCATTTCAATGTTCGCTTGAACTAAAATGACACTTTTATGTATGAATATGTAAATTGAAATGAAATATTATCGTTTACACGGCTTTTTTAAAATGGGTATGTATGTTTGTCAAGTGTAATTAATTATTTAGGTAGTCACGTTACAAAAAATGCAATTCTAATTTTAGGAATTAAGATCAATAAACCATAAAATTGAAGAAATGCACTTCAAATTTCAAATTAAAATTAACTTAATTTGTTTATATCTAACTAAATCTTTGTCAATTTCAATTTTCACCTCAATTATTATTGTTTTATTTTTATGGTGCAAACATCACATCAACAAAAAAGAGTTTTTAAATAAGTGACCATAAAAGCTGTTATTTGAACATGAACATATTTTCAATATATATTAAAAAAAAGATGCTGGAATGCGACCCACACTGATAACTTCCCATTCCGATTAATTATTCTAAAAAATTTTAACATTAAAAAAAATATTTTGTATATGATTAAATATACTTTGATTTTAAAATATATTTTTTAAACGAGATTTCAGTCAAAAAACAATTTTTACAATTTTTTTTTTTATTTTTTAGTACTTTTTTTTGTAGATCTTAATTTTTTTATAAAAGAACTGACTGTTGGATTTTTATAAAAATTAGCTGAATGTCGAAAATAATATTTTTTGTCTTTGTTTTTGTACAAAAACTGTCAATTCGATTTTTCTCATAATTTTACCAGATGTTAAAAACGTTATTTTTCGTTATTATTTTGGAGATTGTTTTTTTTTCAGTTTTTTTTATTTAAAAAAAAAAAACGTTTTTTCCCCCAAAAATATACTAGTTTGATATCACGTTACAATATATAATATAATATTTAACTCAAGTCGCTAGCGTAATTGGTTCACATTTTTTTTTAAATTGCTATGGTAAAAAAACTACCCACTCAATTTGTTTGAGAGTCCTTTCTGTATGATTCTGCATTCTTATATGTATAACAAAATTTGTTTGAAGTCAATATCTCCATTGGTTCTTGAGCTATGGACGACGAAAAAAGTTCCAGAACTTACGGAAGTACGGACGACTGGACGTACATACGTACACACGCACGCACAGACATCTCTCTAAAAATCTTTTATTACGACTTTGAAATGTCAACATTTTCAATTTGACAAATCGGACCAATTACAATAACTTCCTATGGGAAGTTAATAACATTTGAATTTTCTCAAAAAATTTCTGAAGTTAATATACCTTGTATAAGTCATTCTTTTTATATTATTTATCCCTAAAAGAAAACTAAACAAAAAATGTTCGCACTATTATTAGCATGGTTTAAAAATATTTGTCTCATTTGAAAATGATTCGAAAAAAGTATGTAGGTGCAACCTTAATTTTTTGTAATTGGCAACCACAAAAAGTTTATATTCTAATTCTTTTTTTGTATTGTTGTATTTTTTTTTTATTTTCTTCATTCCAAATCAACCAATCAAAAAACCACATTATACAGAATATAAATTATAACAAAAATGTCTTTTCATTGCCTCCCTCGAACGTTCGCTGAGTTTGTATACATTCTTCTCTATCTTCTGTTTTTTTAATAATCTGGAAATTTATAATTTTATATTCTTACTCATTTTTACCCCCACCCCAATACATTCCACATGCAAAACATGTGGAACGAACTGTTTAGGAAGTCGATGAAAAGATGTCAGGTCGAGCGTTCCTCTTCATGATAGTACTAATCAAATATACATACATATGTATATACAAAGATTCAATTATTTCATATCCCTTTGTAAGGTAAACAAATTTGTTAGCAACACCGTTGTACAGAAAATATCCATTAACTTACTCATCTCAAAAGTTTTTATTTTAATCAACTCTTTTTTCCTTTTGTGAACTGTTAACTGTGGCAGATCGAACGTCAAATTAAATATCGAAATGAAAACAAATCTTATTGTGTTATAAAACCTTCGAGATTTATTCTAAAATAAAACGAACATGATGTGCAACATCTTCTATCATACTTTTACACAATGTAATTTGGCATAGATCTATACCACAATTTTTTATAATCTGCATTTATGAAGATCTCTGTGTTCTGTATTGTTTTCATTTATTCAAATAATTTAATTTCAATATTAGCCGCGTTTTATTATCACCGTGATCTGATCTGGATCAGATCATGATAATAAAACAGCATTGGATCATCATATTTTTTGTTATTTAAAGTTTGGAAGCAGTGTCAAATTCGTTCTTTCAAAAGTGACATTACGAAGCAAAAAAAAAACAAACACATACCAAAAATGGAAGCTCCACAACTTTTGAAAATGTTTCTGCAAATCACCATTGCACTCTCAAACTCAAAGCACCCAGGAACGCTTTGGTCTCACATGTAGTCCAGATTCTTCTTGACCTTTTAATAAATGTGACACTTAAATAATTTAATTTAGAGATTACTTACAATTTATTTGAATATCTTTTCTCCCATTTGTGCTGCAGCTTTCTCGATTTTATTTATATTTTTTGACATTTAAAGCAGGGTTGCCCGAAGAACATTTTGCTCAATGATTTTTTTTGTTCCTTTTTTTGGGGGAAAATAATACCCATAAATTATGTCAAATATACATTTTTTTGGACTTAATTATTTTAATTTCACCATTTAATATCTAGTTTTGTTAAAATATCTAATTATTTCATGGATTATATACCAAATAAATAAATATAAAGTTTCTCGCTTTCTATTTAAAAAATATTTTATTTCAGTCAAATGGAAATGTTTATATGGCAATACAGGTTTTATTTAATTTGTTTGCAATGATACCAACATTTACATGTGAAATAACAATGATAAAGCGCTCCTTGTTGTGAAAAATAGAATTAAATTTTGGATCTCAAATTGAGATCCAAACACAAAGCAGGATCTTGTGTTGTTGTTGTAATGCATGTAAATTCAAGATCCGGATCAGATCATGGTGATAATAAAACGCGGCTATTATTGTATCCCCTTTTTTGAAGATTTTCCAGTTCGGGAAAGTAAATTTAAACGTATTGAAATATGTGTTAAGTTGCTTGGGTAGACAGATTTAAATTTGTTTATTGTGCTTCTGGCATAAGTCGCCTGGAACTAAGTTCCTCTTAGTGGAAGCCACACCTAAGACCTTAAGGGGTTAAGTAAACCAAAGCAATTCAGATAATCGAGACTCGTGGCTATGCGTATGTCGTATGTCCTCCATTTTTTCGGTTTTTGCCCAATACCGAAATTTTCTTCGCAACCACGCTCTACTCTGCGGTTACACTTACCATTATTTTGTGGTGTTTCATCTAGATAATAATATTCTTTATAGCTAAATATGGGCGTAGACGTTATTCCAATTACTCCTGGTGACGGTAAACCAAAAAACAATATCTAAAATTAATGCAAATATTAAAGTCTAACCAATGATTTTAACAGGAAGCACATACCCAAAAAGTGGTCAACTTGTTTCTGTTCACTACACCGGAACTCTAGACAATGGAACCAAGTTTGATTCATCGCGCGATCGCGGTAAACCATTCAAATTCACCATTGGACGTGGAGAGGTAATCCGTGGTTGGGATGAAGGTGTTAAGCAGCTTTCTCTAGGCCAACGAGCTAAGTTGGTATGTTCGCCAGACTACGCTTACGGCAGTCGTGGACATCCAGGAATTATCCCACCAAACGCTACATTGACTTTTGATGTAGAACTTCTTAAAGTAGAATGAATGAACAAATAACTAATCAAATTGCAGTAGCAAAAGTAAAAACAAAAACATCTTAAATCAAATCTTAAACAGAGTGCATTTCTGAAGGATCTTACACATTTAAATTAAGTTGTAACCGAGGCGTAGTACAAAAAGCCTACTCGTGAATGTTTAGAAATAGACGAATTAGCTTACGTTCAACCTAAACCATTTTCTCCTTTTATCTAATGTTTTTCTATAATTTTACAAACTGCAATAAATAGGAATTACAAAAGTGAACGATTCTTTATTTTAGATAAAAACATTTAAGGATATTCTGTTCTTAAAATATTAATTTTATACTTAGTATATTGAAAAAGATATCTATAACCCGTCTTGAGAATTATCGAGGTACATCCATTAGGAATGAATTGATCTGATGAATATTGGGCATTGGGTTGGTTTGTATTTTTTTAGCCGAATTCTCAAAGCAATTCCGAGTTTTAGTTTTGAAAGCGGTCATTAAGAATTTTAGTAAAATCCTCTAGTGACAAATTTCCTATGGAGCTCATGTTTGTTTTGTTTTTCTTTGTGTAAATTTGATTATTGTCGTATTCCGGTGATATTTCAGATAAATATCTTTTATTCGTTGGCGGTGTTTCGAGGTTAGGATTCATGCGTAAGCGATATTTAAAGATATCTCTTACTTAAGACTAGCACTTACGTAGTTTTGATAGTAAGCCTATTAAAGGCTGGTTTCTTTTTCTATCGTGACGGTTTTCAAATTTTTTGGTAATTTATTTACTATGTAAACTTAGAATTTTCGCACAGCACTAAAAAAATCAACTTGTTTGACAGATCGTCGACTGTCTCAAAGAAGTTTTAGTTTCTAAATTTAAGGCAAGAAATTGGTCGCATTCGGAAAGCTAGTGGCTACGTAGTCAAGGGATTCTGATTGGCTAAATCCAACTACAAAAGTAGTTGAAATTTCCCCTCCGACGTAGTGTAAAATTTTCGGCTACAAAGTTAGTGCACACTGGTTTTGACGTTTCACAATCAGCTGCTCGGTAAGGACACAAGAATTCAAAATGAAATGAATCTTTCGGTATTTAAATACAAATATAAATCAATCATATTATACTCGTATCTTCTTTTTGGTATTTATTGAATTTAAAAAAAAAAAAAAAACTATTTAAAGTTCTGAAAACACAAATGTTTCTTATTTTATATATTTGTATTTGTCATTAATATGACAGTTCCGGATTGACTAGCTTTGTAGTGCAATTTTGCATTCACAAAGCTAGTTGAATTTTGACTACGTAGCCACTAGCTTTCCGAATGCGACCATTAAATTAAATTAAATTAAATTAAAGACATTAATAACTATTCGGACAAATAAAACCAAAAACACATAGTTTCCTTGATCTGAACACCAGAAAAATATGTTTGAATACTGGCTTGATCGAAAAAAAACATTGACGAAGTTGCCTTTAATCGAACACCAGCGTACAAATTTATATATTCCTATTATCAAACATTAAAAATATTAAACAATTATTAAATTCTTAGATACAATTTTTGTTTGCGTAAATAAAAATAGATTTAAAGAACTAAATAAACTTTTAAAGATATGTCTTTACCTTAATTTTCACACGATAAACCTAGTTTCCCACAGCAACCCCAAAAGTTTTTTATGTGTCTAACTATAAAAACAACTTTGAAGATTGTTTTTTCTCTCAATTCCATGTCCATAGAGGCAAAGAAAAACAGAAAATATTGTTTTGGTTTCGATCATGTTTTGGTCCGATGTTACCATATTTCAGTTGCTATTGTTCAAGCGATGCACAGTGGTTCGGTTTGTATGGGAGAGCGGAAAAAAGTCTGTTAAATCTGAACGGTTCAACGGATTAAAATGAAATTTGGCAAACATGTTTAGATTAGTCTTTTACATATTTGGTCAAAATTTGGTTGAAAAAAAAAAATTATAAACAAAGTTATTGACGTTTTTCTAAAATTTGAGGGTTTTTGATTTTTGTATGGGAGAGCGGAAAAAAATTTGTAAAATCTGAACTATTGAACGAATTTTAATGAAATTGGAAACACAAGTTAAGATTAGTCTTATACATGCTTGGTCAAAATTTGGTCAAGAAAAAATTATTAGAAAAAAAGTTATTGACATTTTTCTAAAATTTGAGGCTTTTGATGTTATATTTAAATAAAAGTTTTTTTTTAGTAAAATCTTAACTTTTTACTTTGAACAAAATAGTATTACTTACTATGTATATTATAAAATTAAATAAATAAATAGATAAATACATACAAAAAATAAATAAAAAAACAATGAAGTAGTAATTTTATAACGCTAAAATGAGGTTTTTAGCGTCTGCGCTGATTGGAAGTATTTTCTTCTTAAAAACCTTGCACTAATGCTCAATAACTCAATACTGACTTTTTTTAATTAATCCTTTATATATATAGATTTAAGTAAGAGATTTTATTCTAATAAGTCAGGTAATAAAAAATTAAGCAATACACAACAAAAACAAAGCAATAAAACTTTAAAAATAACACCTTTTTTATTTCTACCTGCCCTACTTTTAGCAAAAAATTAAAAAAATAAAATAAATAAAATCTCTAATCCTTTTCTTTATTTTTTATTAAGCTCTATCATATAATTTAAAATATCATAAAACTATATTGCTTTTCGTGTGTTGTTTGCAAGAAAATTGAGTTCAAAGTTGAAAAAATTTTCCGGGCAGAAATAAATGGTTTCGCAAAAATCGAAATTCTCAGACCTGTGCCAATGTATTAATTTTGTTTTGTTTTTAAAATAAAGTTTGACATTTTTTCTTAAAATAATGGGCTTAACCAGTTCATTCTGACAATTAATAACGAAGAAATCAAACTTTTTGGTAAACACCACCGTCAAAACGCAGTTTTTTGAAATCCGATTCAGTGAAACATTTTTGATCATAACTTCCACATCTGCAAGTATCTGCAGCTGATTTTTTCTGTGCTTTAACATGAATGTATGGAGCATATGCTGGCATACTTACTTTCTTGGAGTCTTTTGGAGCTTTTTTTTGAAATCAAAAAGTTTAAAAAAAACGCATTTTTTCCTAGTACTAAAGCTTCAGACTACTTATAGAAGCTATCTTTTATAAATAATCAATTTTTTTTTTTTTTAGATAATCGAAAATAGAACAATTAAATTATTTAAGAAGATAGAGAATTTATTTAAAGGAACTTCGGAAAAAACAATCTCAAAATTTGTTGAAAATACGGTTTGCGATTTGAGTAAAATTATTTTTCAACTTTGAGGGCTTGTAAGTCAGAACATACAATATATATGTTAAAAAATACTTTTGAATCATACGCTCGGGTTATCTAAGAGTACTTAAACATAAAGTTTAAAAGGATAAATATGACTTTTTCAAAAGACTTTTTTCCGCTCTCGCACCACTGTGCGATGTAGGTATTTTATGCTATTATTGAATATGAAAATTAAAACCATACATAGTTATTAATTTTTCCATGTTATATTTTACTATATCAAATAAAACAATATACATACATATGTTGAAAATACATTTAAGAAAGGAAGAGAAGATGAGTTAGGTGCAAGACATTTTAAAAATAATTTGTATGGATTCCTATGGTATCACTGATGCAAATGTACGTGCGCCGCTGGTGCGTGTATGAGGTTTAGTTTTGGTTGCCTTCCTTATTTTGATTTTTTTTAAACATATATTGAACGCATGTGTGTATGTCATGTATCCATAGATATATATGACAAAAGGGTAAGTTTCAATTTCGGTCTTTTTGTTGTTTGTTGATTGTTTCTTTGTTGTCCTATGCAAAACGTAAGTTGCGTATTTAGTGAATTTAAACAGGTGTAGGTAGGTATTCATGTAAATAATTTCGATACAAAAAAGAGGCTCGGATGTGACCCACACTGATAACTTACTATTGCTGCCCGCTTAAATTTTTCAAAATTTATTTTTTTTATTTGGAAAAATTGTATTAGTAAGTATGCAAAAATATAAATTTAAGCTGTTTTCTGTGGAAATAGATGTATCGAAAAGTTAAATTAATATATTTTGAAAGGAGTTTGGTTTCTCTAAAATAAACATTGTCTTAAAATGTTACAAAACATTAACAACAATATTTCTATGGGATGAAACAACTTTAAAGTCAATATCTTTCTTTATTCAATTTAATTTATAAATTCAATTGGGTTAATATTTTTTTTTTACTTAAGGTTTTTAGTTTTCTGTAAAATAAAAAAGTTTTCTGTAAAATAAAAAATTGTTGTTAATAACAACAATTTGTACGAGATCAAAACAATTCTTTCTTTCTTTTTTTTTTCTCCTTTACCCAATATATCAGTTTAAGAATCAAACTGTCGGTTGATTAACTTTTTATTTTAAACTATATTTTCAACATTTTTTGTTTTAAATTATGCGAGTATTACGGCTAAATAGTTTAAGGGGTGGAATGCAACTGGCTAATTCGACAGAACATTGTTTGTAAAAATATCGATAAAACAACGAAAGGCATGAAACATTGCGGCGGATTTTTATACCTTTTATCTTTTGTGTCAATTACTTATTTACAATTTTTCCAAAGTAAGACTTTTCTTAAAAAATGTATGATGTCAATTTTATGTGCATAGCATTCATCCAAATATTCATTCCAAATAAATGTTCTAAGGGATCTTGGTTAAATTTGTTAATATTTAAATAATATAAATCATTATGGTCTATATATAATGCTTTTTGTATTTGCAAAATGCTCTCAATACTTAAGGCAAAACCTTTGAAACAAACGCTTTGCTTCTTGAATTAATAGGCTAAATGCTGAGAATATACATGTTTTCATTTCTCTTATGAATATTAGATTTAGATCATTTTTTTAATAGCTGGTTTTCTATTTAAAAGGTCAAAAAGTCGGCTTATTTTGTTCATAAGATTAGCTGTTGGTTTTGCAAAATGCGCTATATTTATGGGAGATTTATTTAGACCTAATAAAGCTTCAATTCCACAAGCTACAGATCTACTTAGAACTTGTGCCGCCAACTTTACATTCATTTTTTGAAATTCTGTTGGGTAAATATGTGCCGATGTTAATTTTGGACAAATTTGTGTTGCATTTAATCTTTCAGAATTGTACATACATATATTCAATTATTTTCCAACTTACAATTCCATCATCCGTGGCCAAATTATATTTCAATAAATTATTCCTAATGCTTCTTAAAAGATGAGGAATATCATACATACCATACATTTTTTGTTGTTTGTAAACAAAGTTACAACTTTTGTCATCTAGACATAATTTACTAAACAAACTTCTACATATTTGTAGGCCCTTGATCGCAGCAAATAGCTCGTGTCGTACATTTAATTTGTTATGGCCAACCAATAGGCCAGATTTGTCCCTGGAGGAACCTGAAAAAAGGAAAAGACGCTGTAGCGAAACTGTAAGAAAATGTAGAAGGCTGACCAGGAACATGGACGGAGTAAAACCCCGGTCGATGGTTGTGGTCAGAATAGGCAGGGAAAGAACTTACCTAGGGCACTCTGGTTTCCATCCAGTGTAATTGGATTTTGATCATTTTATATTTTGTTCTCTTATGCGTTTTATTGATTTGTTTTTATGTTTGTTTTGTTGTGGCCACCGATAGGTCAGAGTTGTCCGAGGTGGAGTAAATATTCCTGCAAGGAAAATTAAAAAAAAATATTAGAAGAAAATATAAAGAATACCTACAAGGCTGACCAGGAATATGGACGGAGTAAGACTCCAGTCGATGGTTCTGGTCAGAGTGGGCAGGGAAATAACTTACCTGGGGCACTCTGGTTTGCATCCAGCGCTGTTAGTTCCTTTATTATTTTATATTTAGTTTTGTGATGTTTTGGTTCTGAGTTGTTTTCCTGTTTATTTATTTTAATATTTTCTTTATTTATTTTCGCGGCGCACGCAACTTCTATTTTGAACCACTGACATGACAAGTAGTATATTTACCATTGACATAATATACATGGACTGCTAGTAGCCAACTTCACGATGGTTCCACTTTTAACGGACAAAACACTAGCGCAAAGAGTACTATGCGGAAAAATTGTGAAACATTTATGACACTTGACATTGGAGCTTCTTTCTTTTTTTTCACAAACACAACAACGAAACAAACATTCGAAACAAAAACACTCTATACGAAGATATAAATCCTTCGTACGTATCACCCTTCAAAACCCATTTGTTTACATTGTTGTATTTGTAATGTGGAAGAATTCAACGAGTAAAATTGACGTGTTTTCACGCATACATAGACACATTTACTGAGTTTTTAGGGGAAATTTCATAAATTAGAAGAGAAATTACACGCACACTAAGAAATACTTTATGAGGCCAGTTTCCGGTTTAGCTTGTGGGCAAACCAATATGGCTACCGAGGATTTATATCTTTACTAGTGTTTTTGATTCGAAAAAATGACATTCCTCCCTTTATTTTGGTCAAAGACCGAAAACCGAATGATATTCGAGCGTTTGCATTTTATTTTCGTGTAAAATAATAAAATGCTATCGTTATTAGATTATTTATAAAAATTAACAAGAAGAAATGCCCTATGTTGGTGATTGGAGAGAGGATCCTAGCTATTTGGCATAATTTGTGCTGCCAGGTTTTTCCTGTTTGGATATGTATTTCGACCCGAATACAATTTCGCTCTTCAATTATATTCAAAGACCAGAAGAACATTTCTACCCGATATCACTAAGTTTTGGTAAGGATTTAGTTTGATAAATGTAAACAGAAAATAAGTTTTATTTTGTTTGTCCTAAAGATTCAACCGGACTTGAAGAAAAAAAGCTGCCACCACTTAAATTGGCAAGGTATTCAAAACAGAGTTGTGAATGTGCTAAGATCTCAAGGATCATTGGCATTGTTAGACCCTAATCCAATTTTTATGGAAGTTTTGAATGCGCTTTTGCTGCCGCAGTTTTGTGGGCTTAATCATAAAACTACATTCTCAGTGGTAAGTCAACTTATAATCCGTCCTATTCAAATATGCATCTTTAACATTTTTATTCTAACAGAAAGCAAAAAAAGAAACTTTACTATCAGTCGCAATAGAAAATAACTGCAATGGACTACTGAAAGAATGTGCAAAAAATTGGTCAGACGGTAGTCACCAAGGGACGTCTCTAAATGAAGGCCTATCGCTGTCCACCTTGATCAGGTATCAAAGAACGCTGTAACAAATTGTGCAAAGTACTGTTCGATCACTCTGGATATACACTTGATCAGCGTGAGAAACAAGAGCTTTTTGTTATATCTTCAAACAACTTGGAACATTAGCTGATCTTTCGAGTGATATAATTTCAAAGTATGGTGAAAATATCACATCAGATGGTAATTTAAGAAAAAAAAATATTCGAAGTACTTTGATTTGAAAGTAATTTTATTTTAGTTTTGAACACACTCCAATCTCAAGGCAATTGAATTCGCATGGCATCTGATTACCAGGAAATACTTTTATGGCTGCTCAATATTGGATTGCTGCCTGAAGGTTCTCGTTTGCAAAGACATCGTGAGGTGGATTTGAATCTCGTGCCGTACGAATCCATACGAATCGTTGCATGGTTTCTATGAGAAACGCAGAGCGGAATTTATTTAAAGCCCAACCTTTAGAAAATCCTATTTTGTTTTAGCTAAACTAAAAGCCTTAATTATAAGAAAACCTATTTTGTTTTGTTACTTGTATGTTTGTATATATTTATTTTTTATATAAAAGGAAACTTGAAATTAAATGAGGAAAAAAATTTAACCATATACAAAAAAATGCCTTTTGATTGTTTTTATTTACTTATATTGAATACTATTCGCAGATGACGTTCGTGGTTCGTCTAATGACTTAAATAAATACATAGGTAGTATGTACATGAAAAGTTTTACATCAAAATAGGTATTTATGATACAAAATAAATCATAGATTAAGAAAATAACAAGAATATACACACATACATATTATGCATATTAAATGTACACGTTTACGAATGTAGCAACATAATATGTTTTTATTAATAACAGCATCATTAGAAATAATTTAAATTGTTTCGAATATTGAAAATATCATTCGAAACCACTGTCATATCTACTCTGAGACTGAGATGTTGGCGTCAGCACCAGTTCAGTGGGTCATTCACGAGAGTAGTGCTCCTAATGAATTGACAAACGGTCTCTTGGTCAGGTGCATCGAATCACTGAGGCGGCTGTCAATTGCCATGCCACTGCAACAGCAACAGCAGCAGAATCAGCATGGCAGTGGAGCGCGATTGCGAGCGCACGCGTTTCGTTCGTATGCCCGATCATCCGGACTAAAAGTTCTCCGCGCTTTGTTATCTGGGACATGTCACACAGAGTTGTACCCTTACAATTCAAAGCTATAGATTGTGTGCATACGAGTATGCAGAAGGATGTCTGCGTTTAATGAGAGACCATCGTCGCACAGTGTGAGAATTCGCTCATTTAGCGGAATTAAATTAATAGCGGTTACGAGTTTTACCTTTTGATAATTCTTTTTTTGCAGGATTAATTATAAATATGTGAATAATGAAATTTAACAACAATTATTAAAATACTTTGTTAATTTTTTTTTTTACAGAGCTTTAAAAGTACTCGTTTTTTGCAGTTTGATAGACCCTTCTTAGGAATTTCGCTCAGAAAAAAAGCTTATGCTTGATTTTTTTGGTCATATTTATAACTAATAGATACCAATATGAAATTAAAATAGAATTTTATATATACTTAGCCAAAATTTTAATGAACGGAGTTCTGAAACTACGTGTTTTATGCACTTAGGTAAGCACATCAGGAACAATTAAATTATGCTGAAAAAAAACGTTTGTTCCTTTTTACTTATATTTATTAATAAAAAACATAAAATACATAAATTAAAATAAACATTATTTATATTTTTTTACAAAAAAGACCTTAAAAACAAGGTTTTTATATTATTTAGTTGCATTTAAAAGGTCTAAGATTTAATGCTTGATAGCACTTTTTTTCCTTTTCGGAATGCACCTTATACTGGCTATAAAAGGGTCCGATGTTATCAATAGCCTATTTAAAAGACCCGTTATTGTGTCCAACAGCGAAGTTTTTCTCGTTAATAGCTCACGATATTTGCTGTTTTATTTGCTCCTAGCTTCTTGCGCTTCCTCCGAAAGTTGGTCAATCGGCAAAATCGGTGGATTAAACTAATAATAATTTAATTGATTTCAACTATTAAATTATCTACAATTCATGTTTATACACTTTGTTCTATTGAAATGAAAATGAAAAAGTTATAGTTAAAAACAGATTTTCAATAAAAATGTCTTTAAAAGTCCAAAATCGAGAAAAAAGAAAGAAAACTTTTAAAATAACATTTATTTTGAAAATTGTTTTTTTTTTTTATTGAATTATAACTTTTTTATTTTTAGTCCTACATAAAAAGTTTATTTACATAAATTGTAGAGAATTTAATTATCTACAAGATAATGTCAGTATTTTTTGCGAAAAATAACTATTTTCAAAATATCACGTAGAACTCTTATCACCCCTTTATAGAAGATGTCCCCTCAATAAGAGGGAGGGGGGGTGTGGTGGGTTGAGCTCCAAAAATCGAAAATTATACTCACACTTAACTCCCCTACACATACAAAAAAAAAATCTTGTCAATGTAGCACTTCATGTTAATATAAGTAAAATAACAATTATTTTGACATTCATTTTTTGCTGAAGGCCATTTCGAAAATGAAAAAAAAATGTATGGGCGTCGCACCTATGCGCAGCAACTTAAAGCGGTTAATTATAGCAGACATATCAGGCTTTAAAATGCATATAGTCTCGCATCCGAATAACACCGAATAATTTAATTTTTTCTCTAATGAATGTTCAAATTGTATAAAATTACGCTTTTTTTTGTACCCTATCCTCCAACAAATATATTTAAACACCATATAAATTAAAATTTTACTTTCTTTTCAATTCTCCGATATCCTGTTAATAAAATAAAAGCAAAACTTTCAATAAAAACTGAACCGCGCACTCACAAAAAAATAAAGACCTAAACCACCTTAATTGGCCAATTGCCACCGAAAAAATGACTAATTGCAACTTTGACATCAATTATCTTCGTTCTACATCACTCCTGCTTAACAATTCTTTCTAAATCGGTTAGTAGAAGGTTTAGGCTCCAAGTAAAACCAACTTTTACATCAGTTTGTGCATATCATTTTTTTAATTAAATTCCGCTAGATTTGCGAATTCTCACACTGTGCGTCGTCGTAGTCCGTGGTCGTCTTTACTTCCACCGCAGCGCCAACCGCCTGCTGTCTTATTGCACTGCATCGCGTTCGTCCGTCCGTGTCGTCTCCGTTGAGAAGAATATGCACAACTTGCATCATATATGCATATCGCGGACTCCACTCTGACGACGGACGGTGATATTTATGCTCGAGTAAACTCCTCTGCGTTTACGTTTGAGCTGCGCATATGTACATATGTATAGCTTTGTGGCTAAAAGATAAACAAATGTGTTAACGTAAAAGATACTCTTTTGTTGAGTGAGGCGAGGGCTTCTGTTTAATTAGCCTCGACTGGTAGTTTCGCAGAGATACCTATACCCGGCAGTGTGGTTTTGTATGTTTCTCTTTACATACGAAAGCGATTTGAAGTATTCACTGTGAATGGAAATTTAAAATGTTTTATTTTGAAAAATATACATAAATTAAACGAAATACTCACAGCGCACAGCCAGCTTCTTCTTCATCAGAGAGAAAAAACTAAATGAGAGAACCAAATTTCCTCGTCTCCGTCACTTCGATACCTCTTACTCTCATTTTTTATAGCGTGTTGAATTCGTATCGGTGTATACATGTTTTCACCCCGGAAAAGAGTACACAAAAAAACATCACTTCCGGGAAATGCGACATTTCTCATTTTTGTTTATTGATAGCCAAGAAGGCTATGTTTTTTAAAGTCTCATTATAATATTTTTGTAATTCTCATGAATTTCTTTCTTTAATTTTACTTACATCTTTTCGTTTTTATATCTACAAAAATAATCCTATAATTCAAATTAATTCTAGGAAAACATTTTTGTTTGTCAATAAATACCGGAAGAAGTTATACCGGTAGTTCGTGGTGAATTTGTTTTTCTCTTCTCTTTCTCTGAGCTACAGATAGATGGCATTAACAACCTTCTCTGAGTTAAAGATAGATGGCATTAACAACCAAAACAAGAAAGGATGTGTGCAGAAAGAGTATAACAAAGTTAAGGTTTTTTAGACTAGACTTTATTTGTATATTTGAACGAGTACATGTTTTTTATAAATGAACATATGTTATGTTTATTTCAATAGTAATGCCTTAACTACTAACTTAACTACTGTATTATCTAAAATATACTGCATTGAATTATTTTACATTGAATTATAAAAGACGGAAATAATAAAGTTCTACAGTTTACCAGGAATATTTATATAAAATATCCACATCTTCTGCAATTGCGGTATCAATCGATATTTTCTGGAACTTAGTAACATTTATTTGTCATGAATTACTCTTTCAGCTTTTTTATACACCAAAAAAATCAATTATGAAATTTGGCTGCGATAATAACTACTTGAACACAGCATTTTCATTGTTTATAGTTATTCAGGTTTAGCCCTTAACTTTGATTTGCATTTATTTATGAATAGCCTAAAACGTTTAGCAAACATCTATGAATAAGCCACAATGCACTTTCAGAAAAACTGTAGTTAGAACTTTCCCTCACAGATTTTTCCTTGTCGCTATATAACTGAAAGATAAGATATAAATATTTAGAACTGGAAAATTTATAAAAATGATGCATAAGACTTAAATTTTGGTTGAAGAACAAATTTGTATATTCTTTTCACAAAACCACTGACCGAGCTTATGTAGTTAAGCCTTTAAAAGCAACACACTACCTTAGAGGAAAGCAGTAAAAATAGCTTATCACCTATTCACAAATCTTATGCAATGAAAATTGGTAACAGAAGTAACAAGTTGACGGTCTTTTTATTTAGTGTCTACTTAAATCACTTATTTTCAGCATTTTGGAAATGTCGTGAGTAATGTAAAGGAAATAAACAACGAGTACACACAAATAAAATAGGAATGGAAAAAAGAGATGAGTACATAAAAATGTTTTCAATGTTCCATGTTTACATTCTGTAACTCTCGTTTTCAATGTTCCTGCAACTCTCGCATCGACAAAATTAAGTCGATAAACTCTGAAAATTGAAACAAATCTGAGTTTTTTTGCATCTTTCAACGGTCTGAGCGAAAATTAAACGCATAAACGCAGCTAATAATACAACTAATTGTTGTAGTGCTTTCAGAGTTTTATGTTTCTAGGTCCTAATTCTCATTGGACTGTTGCACCACCTAATTTATTTTACTTACCTAATGATTAAAACTGGCTTAAATTAACTAATATTTATTTAAATGCGTAATTTAGAATTGTTTCTAAATCTTCATTGTTCTGGCACCTAACAAGAGTAATTAATTTCACTTCATATTCGAATGATATTACTCTCAAACGAACACAATGAGAGTACCATAAAGTTGTTCATACACAATTTTGAATTTTCTTTGAACACCTCTGAACAGCTGACTACATTCGCCATTTTTCAAAGGTGGTCGCCATTTTTAAAAGGTGGTGAGCAGAGAGAAAAGAGAGAAAAGTTTTTTCTCTCTCGTGGTGAGTATGTGCACAAACTTTCATAAGTATGTGTTCCCCACATTTTTTTTATATGGAGTTAACACATATGCAAGTTGGTGGCAAAATCACAGCTTGTAGGCAAAAAGAGAAAAACCGTCGAAGTTGGTTCTCTCTATTAGTTCTTTCTCAATGTTCTTCATTTTGCACGAACTGTCAAAATTTGTCAATAACATAAAAAAAAAACATGGCATCGTTTGTCTTCAACAAATTATACTAGATGTCAATACTTTCTATGTCAGAAAAAGCTTATCTCAACTAAATAAAAACAGATGTCGCTAAATATTTCATAACTTTTTTTGCCACTGGGCCTGAAAGGGCTAGTGTAGCTAATTTGAAGTGGAACCATTGAATAATTACAAATAGAAGTGGACACCGAACATTGCTCAAACGACCATGCGACTTATGAGCATCCAGTGAGTACTATTAGTAGCTTGAATATCATTTTCATGATAATGGTTTCTGTATATGCTAATTTGTATCCTCAAAAGGGATTAAAAAAGTCCTTTTGGGATCTTTTTTGAAAGCGAACTAGTATATGAATATTTATAGATGAAGACAATAATATGCACGCGTTAAATGGGATAATGTGTTTGTGTCGCCACAAAAAAAGGAATAGGTATACCTACATCTGAGTATGTTAAGTAGGTATTTAAAAAGATACTATTCATTTTTCGTGTGTAAAAAATTGCCTTTTTCTTACTATTTTTATTTTGTTTTGGAGATTTGGTTAAATTGATTTACCAAATCGTTTACTTGGATGTTTGTTGTTCCAAATAAAAAAAATTGCAATTATTTTTTTCATGAATTTTTGTATCGGTACTGGCAGATATACCATTTTACGAATACATAGTTTTGTGAATGTTACGATATGGCCAAGTGCATGTTGCATGATAACTCAAAAAATAAATTTCTTCAGTAAAGGCATTTGAAGGTTTTTAAACTTTTTAAATAAACTGAAACAAAAATGGAATACATATAATTTATTTAATATTAGGTACTTATATATGCACATAAATAATGCATTACTATTTCTTGAAACTTTTTTTACAATTTGCAATGTCTAACTTAAATCAAATTAATTATTTTGTCTTAATTTTGTTAAGGAGACCTTGAAAATAATTGGAATGAAATAAATGAAAATGACGATGAAATGTACTTAACATATGTAGGTATTTTGTAGGATATATGTATTGCAAAATCTGTGCTAAAGAAAAATTACTGATTTATGCAAATTGTTTATGGACAAAAGCAAATGTCAAAACAAAGACACTTCATATATAGAGTGTCCGTGTGTCAAAATAACTATGAAACAAGGGAACATTTAATAAAATTTCGTCAATTCGAAAATAAGATTAATGGAGGCTTGTCAATTCCTACAAGGGAATTCGTAAGTTATGTTAAAACTACTGTGCAATGTTTTGTAGAAGAGTGCTTCAAAAGTACATTTTGCTCAGGATTTAACCACAACAGCACTTAATTATGAAACTTATGTTAAAACTAAATGATGAACAACAAAAATCTTATATCAATCAAAATTCGCTAGCAGCAGTTTTTCATAACGTAACTTGGTCTTGATCATTTAGTTTCAATCTTAGTTTCATACTAAATTTAACTCGATCGAGTTTAAATTTTAAAATAAGTGTTTTTTTTTTCATTGTAATGTACATACGAGTATGTACCAGTATAACTATCTGATCTTATTAATAATATATTCTTGTACATTATCTTTTTTATGCTGTTTTTATTTTATTTAAGAGTTTTGGTAAAGTGTTGCAACTTTAATTTGATGTGGTTTGTTCAATTTACAGTTTTTTTTTCAAAGCAAAACAAAAATTACTTAAAATCGTCTGCTTGCGTACAAAGTATTTGAAGTTAATCAAAACATTGATAAACAACGTAAATCGGCGAAGGTTCAACAAGATACCTTAGGTATGTGTTAGTACCTTACTTATACTGAACTCAAGAAATAACTCAAAACTGTATGTACCTATCATGCCTAATTTATTAACTAGGACCTAGATATAAATTATGTATGTATGTACATACATAGGTAGGTAAATACTATTTTTGAGTTTCAAAGACCAAACCAAATTTTCCACTTGTCAAATTGAAATCTAATGAACCTACTTACCTTACCTACTGATAACCTTCATCTATTCAACTGGTATTTAAAGTAGACATATTATACCTCCCTCAATATTTGTGTTCAAAATGTTTTCAAAGGTAGATGTACCTAGGTAAGGTACAAATACAATTATACTCAGGTTCAGGTAATGCTTTGAAAATTAGGTAGGTAAATATTTTTTCGAAGGTAGGTTAACTTTCATAGATACCTTTGTAAATTTCATTTAATTAAAACAAATATATAATATAATATAATTATGTTTTGTTCAAGTTTGGCGCAACACATTATTATAAAAAGAGGCTACGATGCGATCCACACTGATAACTTCCCATCCCGTCTGCCGATTTGTCTTGACAAAAATGTTTGTAGGTTTTCGTGTTTTGGTAAAAAAGTTGTCAGTTGAATTATTTCTAAAAATTTAAAAATTTCCAACAATATTTTGCATATAATGAAAAAGTTTGATTTCAAAGTCGAAAATCAATTTTTCTGAACATTTAATAATTTTTTTAGTCAAAAACGTTATTCTTCGTTGCAAAAAAATATTTTGGAGATAAAATCATTTTTTGTTCGTAAAATATTCGAGGAGACAAATATTTTTTTTCAGTTTTTTTGATTTATAAAAAAACCCTTAACTGGATTTTTTTTTAAAAATATATTTGTTTGGTATCACGTTACAATATAAAATTCATTTAAAGTATCTAGCGTTATTGGTTCGTGAGATATTTTGGTTAAACCAACATTTTCATCTTTTTTTTAAATTGCTTAAATTGGTAAAAAAAAACCACCCACACAATTTTTTTGAGAGTCCTTCTGCATCATTCTGCATTTTTGTCTGTATAACAAAATTTATTTGAAGTCGAAATCTCTACTGGTTCTTGAGGTATGGACGACGAAACTTCGTGAACGTACGGACGTCCGAACGTACGTACATACAAACGCACGCACAGACATCTCTCTAAAAATCTTTTATTTCGACTCTAGGGACCTTGAAACGTCGAGAAATGTCAACATTTTTAATTCGACAAATCGGACAATAACTTCCTATGGAAAGTTAAAAATAAAGCGAAAAAAGGGATGTACTAGGTATAAAAGGAAGAAAATTTCTTTACCACTGATATGCGACTACAAAAACTGCAAAAAGTGAAAACTACTTCCATGCAACCGGCAACCTGAAGCAAAACAATATCTCAAAAAAATACGTAAAAGCAAAAAAAAAGTATAAAAATAATTCTTAAAGCCATATACTACCTACCTACTACAAAATGTATACCTATACAAAAATTCAACAATGCGAGAAAAAATTGTATGTTATTTGTGTACGCACAGTGCACTGGTGAATGTTAACATGATCCAAAAAGGCTAAGAATCCTTTTTTACTCCACTTTGATTAGGTATATCTTTTTTTCTTCACTCGGCAGTATTTTTTAAAGCAAAGAAATCTGCCTAAAATACCTACTACTAAAATAATTGAAAAATGTAATAGGTAGGTACACCCCCAACTTATGTGTTGTATGTACATATATATGTATATGTACCTCCATACATATGTTCCTACTAACCTCCATTTGTGCATATGAATACCTACCTTACCTACATAGGTATATGTAATAACTAATTACTAATTACCTACGCACCTAACATTAGCCTAAACAATATACCTACCTATGCTTATGTATGTACATTTGCAATGTATACTTTGTAGGTAGGTAGGTAAAGTATGATTCGTCCACTATCCCTATTTTCAGAAAAAAAAAGAAATTTAAAAATAAACCTATCCCATCCCAACCCATATCAAACTAATAACGAAATTGAAGAAAAATTCACCGAAAGTCACAAATCATCATCATGTCGAATGCACCGAAAAGCACCAAAATCATTTTCGTTTTATGAATGAGAACGAAATTTAAAAAAGAAAAACAAACCTTCAAAATACATTTTCTGCAGCGAACGTGATTTGGCCTTGAATGCAACACTTTAACAGACATACATATGTACCTACACAGTTGTTATTGTTGTTTTTTATTCTAAATAACAATATTCCGTTATCTTTCTCGACCATAAATTGTGAGTAAATTTCCCATAAGGACCAAAATTTGTAAAATTGGGTGTTGTATTTGATAGACTGATACAATAATTCGCCGTGCGATACTAGCGACTTATGAGCATTTGAAAAATAAGTGTCGCCATCTAGATCAGGATTTGCCCGGTGTCCCTTCTATTTGTAATTATTCAATGGTGGAACCATTCTAATTCAAATTTTGTATGGAAAATTCACACCACTAGCAGTCCATGTATAGTATGTCAATGATATTTACAATTAGGGACGAAATAGACATATGTCATGAAAAAGAGACCAAAGGAAAGAATAGGGATTGAGAATATGGTAGAAAAGGATGACGAAGGAATTATAGGTGCGACGTATATAGTTTTTTGGGGATAAAAAGAATAACAATACATACAAAATTAAATATTTATTGAAAAGTTTAGGCGAATAGGGGAAGTTGGGGAAAGTAAGAAAGGATTAGATAGGAGTGAAAATTAAGCTTTAAAGCAAGGGTCCGGACAAGGCTGAAAAAGTAGTTCGTTGAACATTGCGGGAAATAATAAACTATGCGCATTGAATAATTACAAATAGAAGTGGACACCGAACATTGCTCAAACGACCATGCGACTTATGAGCATCCAGTGAGTACTATTAGTAGCTTGAATATCATTTTCATGATAATGGTTTCTGTATATGCTAATTTGTATCCTCAAAAGGGATTAAAAAAGTCCTTTTGGGATCTTTTTTGAAAGCGAACTATATGAATATTTATAGATGAAGACAATAATATGCACGCGTTAAATGGGATAATGTGTTTGTGTCGCCACAAAAAAAGGAATAGGTATACCTACATCTGAGTATGTTAAGTAGGTATTTAAAAAGATACTATTCATTTTTCGTGTGTAAAAAATTGCCATTTTCTTACTATTTTTATTTTGTTTTGGAGATTTGGTTAAATTGATTTACCAAATCGTTTACTTGGAGGTTTGTTGTTCCAAATAAAAAAAGAGGCTGGGATGCGACCCACACTGATAACTTCCCATCCCGTCTATCGATTTGTCTTGCTTAAAAGTTTGTCTAAATGTATCAATTCTTGCCAAATTTGCGTTCTGTTTTTTGTAGATTTTATTTTTTTTATGAAAAAACGGACTGTTGGATTTTTATAAAAAAATTACTGAATATAAAAAACAATATTTTCTGTGAAATAAAATAAGTTTGAAGCCAATATTTTTAATTTTTAAAAAGCTATTTGAGCCGAAAATCAATTTTTACCAACTTTTATTAATTTTTTTGTTTAGGTTTTTATTTTTTGTAAAAAAACTGTCGATTCGATTTTTCTCAAAATTTTTCCTAATGTTGAAAACAATATTTCTTATAAGTTAAAATTAGTTAGAAGCCATAATCTCAAATTTTTGAAAAGATACTTAAGTCGAAAATCAATTTTTACCAATTTTTGTTAAATTTTTTTTCGGTTTTTAATTTTTTGTAAAAAAACTGTCAATTCTATTTTTTTCAAAATTTTACTGAATGTTGAAAACAACATTTTTTGAAAGATAAAAGTAGTTTAAAGCCAATATCTCAAAGTCTTGAAAAGATATTTGAGTCAAAACTCAATTTTTACCAACTTTTTTTTTATTTTTTTGTAGGTTATTATTTTTTGTAAAAAAACTGTCAATTCGATTTTTCTCAAAATTTTATCAGATGTCAAAAACATTATTCTTCATTGCACAAAATTGTTTTGGAAATGAAATCATATTTTAGTCGTAAAATTTTCGAAGTGACAAATTTTTTTTTTCAGTTTTTTTGATTTATAAAAAAAACCGTTAATTGAATTTTTTTCCAAAAATATAATTGTTTTGTATCACGTTACAATATATGTATAATATAAAATTTAATTCAAGTCTCTAGCGTCATTGGTTCATGAGATATTTAGGGTTAACCAAAATTTTCACCTTTTTTTTAAACTGCTATGGTAAAAAAAACCACCCACGCAATTTTCTTGAGAGCCCTTTCTGCATCTTTCTGCCTTATTATCTGTATAACAAAATTTATTTGAAGTCGATATCTCTTCTGGTTCTTGAGCTATGGACGACGAAAAAAACGTCGCGAACGTACGGACGTACGTACGTACACACGCACGCACAGACATCTTTCTAAAAATCTTTTATTTCGACTCTAGGGACCTTGAAACGTCGAGAAATGTCAAAATTTTCAATTTGACAAATCGGACCCATCACAATAACTTCCTATGGGAAGTTAAAAAATTGCAATTATTTTTTCATGAATTTTTGTATCGGTACTGGCAGATATACCATTTTACGAATACGTAGTTTTGTGAATGTTAAAATATGGCCAAGTGCATGTTGCATGATAACTCAAAAAATAAATTTCTTCAGTAAAGGCATTTGAAGGTTTTTAAACTTTTTAAATAAACTGAAACAAAAATGGAATACATATAATTTATTTAATATTAGGTACTTATATATGCACATAAATAATGCATTACTATTTCTTGAAACTTTTTTTACAATTTGCAATGTCTAACTTAAATCAAATAAATTATTTTGTCTTAATTTTGTTAAGGAGACGTTGAAAATAATTGGAATGAAATAAATGAAAATGACGATGAAATGTACTTAACATATGTAGGTATTTTGTAGGATATACCTATGTATTGCAAAATCTGTGCTAAAGAAAAATGACATTTATGCAAATTGTTTATGGACAAAAGCAAATGTCAAAACAACGACACTCCATATATAGAGTGTCCGTGTGTCAAAATAACTATGAAACAAGGGAACATTTAATAAAATTTCGTCAATTCGAAAATAAGATTAATGGAGGCTTGTCAATTCCTACAAGAGAATTCGTAAGTTATGTAAAAACTACTGTGCAATGTTTTGTAGAAGAGTGCTTCAAAAGTACCCTTTGCTCAGGATTTAACCACAACAGCACTTAATTATGAAACTTATGTTAAAACCAAATGATGAACAACAAAAATCTTATATCAATCAAAATTCGCTAGCAGCAGTTTTTCATAACGTAACTTGGTCTTGATCATTTAGTTTCAATCTTAGTTTCATACTAAATTTAACTCGATCGAGTTTAAATTTTAAAGGAAGTGTTTTTTTCATTGTAATGTACATACGAGTATGCACCAGTATAACTATCTGATCTTATTAATAATATATTCTTGTACATTATCTTTTTTATGCTGTTTTTATTTTATTTAAGAGTTTTGGTAAAGTGTTGCAACTTTAATTTGATGTGGTTTGTTCAATTTACAGTTTTTTTTTCAAAGCAAAACAAAAATTACTTAAAATCGTCTGCTTTGCGTACAAAGTATTTGAAGTTAATCAAAACATTGATAAACAACGTAAATCGGCGAAGGTTCAACAAGATACCTTAGGTATGTGTTAGTACCTTACTTACTGAACTCAAGAAATAACTCAAAACTGTATGTAACTATCATGCCTAATTTATTAACTAGGACCTAGATATAAATTATGTATGTATGTACATACATAGGTAGGTAAATACTATTTTTGAGTTTCAAAGACCAAACCAAATTTTCCACTTGTCAAATTGAAATCCAATGAACCTACTTACCTTACCTACTGATAACCTTCATATATTCAACTGGTATTTAAAGTAGACATATTGTGATATGAATCTACAAAGAAGGTATACCTCCCTCAATATTTGTGTTCAAAATGTTTTCAAAGGTAGATGTACCTAGGTAAGGTACAAATACAATTATACTCAGGTTCAGGTACTGCCTTGAAAATTAGGTAGGTAAATATTTTTCCGAAGGTAGGTTAACTTTCATAGATACCTTTGTAAATTTCATTTAATTAAAACAAATAAATATAATTATGTTTTGTTCAAGTTTGGCGCAACAATTTATTATAAAAAGAGGCTACGATGCGACCCACACTGATAACTTCCCATCCCGTCTGCCGATTTGTCTTGATAAAAATGTTTGTAGGTTTTCGTGTTTTGGTAAAAAAGTTGTCAGTTGAATTATTTCTAAAAATTTAAAAATTTCCAACAATATTTTGCATATAATGAAAAAGCCGAAAATCAATTTTTCTGAACATTTAATCATTTTTTTAGGTTTTTATTTTTTATAAAAAAAACTGTCAATTCGTCAAAATTTTACCAGATGTCAAAAACGTTATTCTTCGTTGCACAAAATTATTTTGGAGATAAAATCATTTTTTGTTCGTAAAATATTCGAGGAGACAAATATTTTTGTTCAGTTTTTTTGATCTATAAAAAAACCTTTAACTGGATTTTTTTTTCAAAAATATATTTGTTTGGTATCACGTTACAATATAAAATTCATTTAAAGTAGCGTTATTGGTTCGTGAGATATTTTGGGTAAACCAACATTTTCATATTTTTTTTAAATTGCTTAAATTGGTAAAAAAAACCACCCACACAATTTTTTTGAGAGTCCTTCTGCATCATTCTGCATTTTTGTCTGTATAACAAAATTTATTTGAAGTCGACATCTCTAGTGGTTCTTGAGGTATGGACGACGAAACTTCGTGAACGTACGGACGTCCGAACGTACGTACATACAAACGCACGCACAGACATCTCTCTAAAAATCTTTTATTTCGACTCTAGGGACCTTGAAACGTCGAGAAATGTCAACATTTTTAATTCGACAAATCGGACAATAACTTCCTATGGAAAGTTAAAAATAAAGCGAAAAAAGGGATGTACTAGGTATAAAAGGAAGAAAATTTCTTTACCACTGATATGCGACTACAAAAACTGCAAAAAGTGAAAACTACTTCCATGCAACCGGCAACCTAAAGCAAAACAATATCTCAAAAAAATACGTAAAAGCAAAAACAAAGTATATAAAAATAATTCTTAAAGCCATATACTACCTACCTACTACAAAATGTATACCTATACAAAAATTCAACAATGCGAGAAAAAATTGTATGTTATTTGTGTACGCACAGTGCACTGGTGAATGTTAACATGATCCAAAAAGGCTAAGAATCCTTTTTTACTCCACTTTGATTAGGTATATCTTTTTTTCTTCACTCGACAGTATTTTTTAAAGCAAAGAAATCTGCCTAAAATACCTACTACTAAAATAATTGAAAAATGTAATAGGTACACCCCCAACTTATGTGTTGTATGTACATATATATGTATATGTACCTCCATACATATGTTCCTACTAACCTCCATTTGTGCATATGAATACATACCTTACCTACATAGGTATATGTAATAACTAATTACTAATTACCTACGCACCTAACATTAGCCTAAACAATATACCTACCTATGCTTATGTATGTACATTTGCAATGTATACTTTGTAGGTAGTAAAGTATGATTCGTCCACTATCCCTATTTTCAGAAAAAAAAAAGAAATTTAAAAATAAACCTATCCCATCCCAACCCATATCAAACTAATAACGAAATTGAAGAAAAATTCACCGAAAGTCACAAATCATCATCATGTCGAATGCACCGAAAAGCGCCAAAATCATTTTCGTTTTATGAATGAGAACGAAATTTAAAAAAGAAAAACAAACCTTCAAAATACATTTTCTGCAGCGAACGTGATTTGGCCTTGAATGCAACACTTTAACAGACATACATATGTACCTACACAGTTGTTATTGTTGTTTTTTATTCTAAATAACAATATTCCGTTATCTTTCTCGACCATAAATTTCCTAATGTTGAAAACAATATTTCTTATAAGTTAAAATTAGTTAGAAGCCATAATCTCAAATTTTTGAAAAGATACTTAAGTCGAAAATCAATTTTTACCAATTTTTGTTAAATTTTTTTTCGGTTTTTAATTTTTTGTAAAAAAACTGTCAATTCTATTTTTTTCAAAATTTTACTGAATGTTGAAAACAACATTTTTTGAAAGATAAAAGTAGTTTAAAGCCAATATCTCAAAGTCTTGAAAAGATATTTGAGTCAAAACTCAATTTTTACCAACTTTTTTTTTATTTTTTTGTAGGTTATTATTTTTTGTAAAAAAACTGTCAATTCGATTTTTCTCAAAATTTTATCAGATGTCAAAAACATTATTCTTCATTGCACAAAATTGTTTTGGAAATGAAATCATATTTTAGTCGTAAAATTTTCGAAGTGACAAATTTTTTTTTTCAGTTTTTTTGATTTATAAAAAAAACCGTTAATTGAATTTTTTTCCAAAAATATAATTGTTTTGTATCACGTTACAATATATGTATAATATAAAATTTAATTCAAGTCTCTAGCGTCATTGGTTCATGAGATATTTAGGGTTAACCAAAATTTTCACCTTTTTTTTAAACTGCTATGGTAAAAAAAACCACCCACGCAATTTTCTTGAGAGCCCTTTCTGCATCTTTCTGCCTTATTATCTGTATAACAAAATTTATTTGAAGTCGATATCTCTTCTGGTTCTTGAGCTATGGACGACGAAAAAAACGTCGCGAACGTACGGACGTACGTACGTACACACGCACGCACAGACATCTTTCTAAAAATCTTTTATTTCGACTCTAGGGACCTTGAAACGTCGAGAAATGTCAAAATTTTCAATTTGACAAATCGGACCCATCACAATAACTTCCTATGGGAAGTTAAAAAATTGCAATTATTTTTTCATGAATTTTTGTATCGGTACTGGCAGATATACCATTTTACGAATACGTAGTTTTGTGAATGTTAAAATATGGCCAAGTGCATGTTGCATGATAACTCAAAAAATAAATTTCTTCAGTAAAGGCATTTGAAGGTTTTTAAACTTTTTAAATAAACTGAAACAAAAATGGAATACATATAATTTATTTAATATTAGGTACTTATATATGCACATAAATAATGCATTACTATTTCTTGAAACTTTTTTTACAATTTGCAATGTCTAACTTAAATCAAATAAATTATTTTGTCTTAATTTTGTTAAGGAGACGTTGAAAATAATTGGAATGAAATAAATGAAAATGACGATGAAATGTACTTAACATATGTAGGTATTTTGTAGGATATACCTATGTATTGCAAAATCTGTGCTAAAGAAAAATGACATTTATGCAAATTGTTTATGGACAAAAGCAAATGTCAAAACAACGACACTCCATATATAGAGTGTCCGTGTGTCAAAATAACTATGAAACAAGGGAACATTTAATAAAATTTCGTCAATTCGAAAATAAGATTAATGGAGGCTTGTCAATTCCTACAAGAGAATTCGTAAGTTATGTAAAAACTACTGTGCAATGTTTTGTAGAAGAGTGCTTCAAAAGTACCCTTTGCTCAGGATTTAACCACAACAGCACTTAATTATGAAACTTATGTTAAAACCAAATGATGAACAACAAAAATCTTATATCAATCAAAATTCGCTAGCAGCAGTTTTTCATAACGTAACTTGGTCTTGATCATTTAGTTTCAATCTTAGTTTCATACTAAATTTAACTCGATCGAGTTTAAATTTTAAAGGAAGTGTTTTTTTCATTGTAATGTACATACGAGTATGCACCAGTATAACTATCTGATCTTATTAATAATATATTCTTGTACATTATCTTTTTTATGCTGTTTTTATTTTATTTAAGAGTTTTGGTAAAGTGTTGCAACTTTAATTTGATGTGGTTTGTTCAATTTACAGTTTTTTTTTCAAAGCAAAACAAAAATTACTTAAAATCGTCTGCTTTGCGTACAAAGTATTTGAAGTTAATCAAAACATTGATAAACAACGTAAATCGGCGAAGGTTCAACAAGATACCTTAGGTATGTGTTAGTACCTTACTTACTGAACTCAAGAAATAACTCAAAACTGTATGTAACTATCATGCCTAATTTATTAACTAGGACCTAGATATAAATTATGTATGTATGTACATACATAGGTAGGTAAATACTATTTTTGAGTTTCAAAGACCAAACCAAATTTTCCACTTGTCAAATTGAAATCCAATGAACCTACTTACCTTACCTACTGATAACCTTCATATATTCAACTGGTATTTAAAGTAGACATATTGTGATATGAATCTACAAAGAAGGTATACCTCCCTCAATATTTGTGTTCAAAATGTTTTCAAAGGTAGATGTACCTAGGTAAGGTACAAATACAATTATACTCAGGTTCAGGTACTGCCTTGAAAATTAGGTAGGTAAATATTTTTCCGAAGGTAGGTTAACTTTCATAGATACCTTTGTAAATTTCATTTAATTAAAACAAATAAATATAATTATGTTTTGTTCAAGTTTGGCGCAACAATTTATTATAAAAAGAGGCTACGATGCGACCCACACTGATAACTTCCCATCCCGTCTGCCGATTTGTCTTGATAAAAATGTTTGTAGGTTTTCGTGTTTTGGTAAAAAAGTTGTCAGTTGAATTATTTCTAAAAATTTAAAAATTTCCAACAATATTTTGCATATAATGAAAAAGCCGAAAATCAATTTTTCTGAACATTTAATCATTTTTTTAGGTTTTTATTTTTTATAAAAAAAACTGTCAATTCGTCAAAATTTTACCAGATGTCAAAAACGTTATTCTTCGTTGCACAAAATTATTTTGGAGATAAAATCATTTTTTGTTCGTAAAATATTCGAGGAGACAAATATTTTTGTTCAGTTTTTTTGATCTATAAAAAAACCTTTAACTGGATTTTTTTTTCAAAAATATATTTGTTTGGTATCACGTTACAATATAAAATTCATTTAAAGTAGCGTTATTGGTTCGTGAGATATTTTGGGTAAACCAACATTTTCATATTTTTTTTAAATTGCTTAAATTGGTAAAAAAAACCACCCACACAATTTTTTTGAGAGTCCTTCTGCATCATTCTGCATTTTTGTCTGTATAACAAAATTTATTTGAAGTCGACATCTCTAGTGGTTCTTGAGGTATGGACGACGAAACTTCGTGAACGTACGGACGTCCGAACGTACGTACATACAAACGCACGCACAGACATCTCTCTAAAAATCTTTTATTTCGACTCTAGGGACCTTGAAACGTCGAGAAATGTCAACATTTTTAATTCGACAAATCGGACAATAACTTCCTATGGAAAGTTAAAAATAAAGCGAAAAAAGGGATGTACTAGGTATAAAAGGAAGAAAATTTCTTTACCACTGATATGCGACTACAAAAACTGCAAAAAGTGAAAACTACTTCCATGCAACCGGCAACCTAAAGCAAAACAATATCTCAAAAAAATACGTAAAAGCAAAAACAAAGTATATAAAAATAATTCTTAAAGCCATATACTACCTACCTACTACAAAATGTATACCTATACAAAAATTCAACAATGCGAGAAAAAATTGTATGTTATTTGTGTACGCACAGTGCACTGGTGAATGTTAACATGATCCAAAAAGGCTAAGAATCCTTTTTTACTCCACTTTGATTAGGTATATCTTTTTTTCTTCACTCGACAGTATTTTTTAAAGCAAAGAAATCTGCCTAAAATACCTACTACTAAAATAATTGAAAAATGTAATAGGTACACCCCCAACTTATGTGTTGTATGTACATATATATGTATATGTACCTCCATACATATGTTCCTACTAACCTCCATTTGTGCATATGAATACATACCTTACCTACATAGGTATATGTAATAACTAATTACTAATTACCTACGCACCTAACATTAGCCTAAACAATATACCTACCTATGCTTATGTATGTACATTTGCAATGTATACTTTGTAGGTAGTAAAGTATGATTCGTCCACTATCCCTATTTTCAGAAAAAAAAAAGAAATTTAAAAATAAACCTATCCCATCCCAACCCATATCAAACTAATAACGAAATTGAAGAAAAATTCACCGAAAGTCACAAATCATCATCATGTCGAATGCACCGAAAAGCGCCAAAATCATTTTCGTTTTATGAATGAGAACGAAATTTAAAAAAGAAAAACAAACCTTCAAAATACATTTTCTGCAGCGAACGTGATTTGGCCTTGAATGCAACACTTTAACAGACATACATATGTACCTACACAGTTGTTATTGTTGTTTTTTATTCTAAATAACAATATTCCGTTATCTTTCTCGACCATAAATTGTGAGTAAATTTCCCATAAGGACCAAAATTTGTAAAATTGGGTGTTGTATTTGATAGACTGATACAATAACTCGCCGTGCGATACTAGCGACTTATGAGCATTTGAAAAATAAGTGTCGCCATCTAGATCAGGATTTGCCCGGTGTCCCTTCTATTTGTAATTATTCAATGCTATGCGATATTTGAAGATCGCAACCGCTAAAAGAATATGATTAGAAGTCATTAGTAGATAGTTCCAAGTAGGTGATGGAAAGATCGAAACAAGTTCTAAGTGAAAAGAATATAAAAGTGAATTAAATGTAGAAAAAAAAGTAAGACAAAGAAAAAAGGAAAATAGATAGGTGTCCTTTCACGATTAAAGAATTTAAATTAATATTTTTTTAAAGGTTTAAAGCCTAAGATAGGTACCTATAGTGAAAAGAAAAATACTTACCTGAACAATAAATCCAGATAATACCAAGAAAAGAAAAGGATTTAAAATTATAGTGAGGGTGAGTTATACTTTTAGTTAAGATAGTAAAATAGTAACAAATAAGAAAAAGAACAAAAATACGTACATATTAGAGTGAGATTGAGTTTTGGCGGCCGGCGCGGTGGTTGGCGTAGGAGCGAGCGACGGTCCAAGATAAAGCAAATTTGGCACTAGTACGATAACTTTGGCGCAAAGATATAATAACGGTTTTTGGTAGAGGGTCTTAATACAAGCATTTTTTACTATAGGAGGGGGGGCCTATCTCCCCCCGTTTAGGCGGGAGGGGCAATTTAAAAAAGTTATTATTTAAAATGGAAAAAAATAATTAAAAAATAACGGTGATACTTACAATTAAGTTGTATACATTTTTTTTTAAAGCCAACATTCAGTTCTATTAGCCAGTTTTTTAATCAAGTCAAAACTATGCGTAGTTTTTGAAAAATTTAATTTTAAACTCAAAATTTGAGTAAAAAAAGTTAAAAAAAGGTTTAAAGTGTAACTTTTTCAATACTTCAAGATTATCTACCATTGTTTTTATTTCAGAATTTATTGCTCTTATTTGTTTTTGATCAAAAACTGAAAACTAGATGACTTGATGTCTTCTAGTTCTTGAGAAAATTGAAAATTACCAAAACAAAATATTACTACGTTATTTTTTTGTGTCGAGTAAGAATTACGGGTAGAGTTCGTCAGGGCGGCCGCGGCGTAGGTTCCCCAGGCCCCTCCCTGTCGAGGTAGAGGCAACATTTTGCGTCCCCTTAGCTACCTACACTGTAGGGTGTCCCGACAAATTTTTTTTTGGATTTTCCGAACAAAAGACCTCTCAAAACTTGCGTAATTGGACTTAGATTACAAAATTATATAAAAAAATATTAAAATTTGTCTAGGGGGTTGTACCGACCCTCAAAATTTTGACAAATTGATATTTTTATGCTTTTTTTCCCTTCCTTAATTTCGGTTCCTGAGCTACTACTTATTATAAAATATTAACTTTTGATCTTTAGAACATATTTGACGTTTTGATTTGCATGCAGCAATACGTTTCCAGCGGTTTCAAATTTATAAGGTTTTAAGCTAAAAATACCCCCAGTAGGTGACCAAAATTGAATTTTTTTAATTTTTGGCGCATATTGCTATTATCATCATTTTCCTGGAACTTAAAACCACTGCTCTATAAATCTGACACAATTTGAATTAAAGTTTCTATACCTATCCGATTTTGAAGAAAAATTTGTTTATAAATTTGAGGCCTACCTGCACAAATGACTTAATTTATTGATGTCCTTTTAGGATATGGGGTTTTACCTGTTTCCTACCTGAAAATACACAACTCAATACGGTAATAAAGTCGGATTTAAAACTGAAGGCTGTTTTCTACCTGACAAATATCTACACAATTCAATCAATAATTTGTAGACCTGATCTTATACAAAAGCCACACTTTGAAGTCCTTAGTATTCATTCGAGATCCTCAACGGGTTGTGTAAAGTGCGTTGTAACAGTTTTAAAAGCAATTTTTGTGATTTTTTTAAATAATGAGTTCAAGACGTAGTGGGACTACTTGTGCTATATTTGGATCATACCAACTACAAGAGATGTCATTAAATTCATTTTGTTTGTAAAAAACGAACTTAAATTCAACGGAAAGGACCCTTCCTATTCAGAAATATATGCGATTGTTTTTGAAGAAATCGACGATATTTGGGCTAAAGCTTCGATTCCAATTGTAACTAAGGAAAGAGTTATTCAATTTCTTAAATCCTGTTTCGAAAGGTACAATATTGTGAAGCGATACCCCAAAAGCAAACAAAGAAACGACAGCAGAGGCAAATTGAAGAGTCCAAGATGGAAGCAAAAAAAATGGTCTACGCAGGAAACGGATATTGTCTCAGGAAACTGCAATGAAGAGTTGGTGCGTGAATCTTCCCCAGAAACACATTCGGTAACAGAGGCATTCCCAACAAACCCCCCTTTGACAGAGGCACCATCGACTTCAAGAGCTTATCGCAATAGATTGATGTTGCCAACAGTTGTCAAGGTATGTGACAAAAATAAGATCCACCGAGCTGTATCGAAATCACATAAAGAAGCTTTAGAAGATATTGGAGGTATTGCTATAAAAAGCATTTACTTTGATGGAAGAAAGGACAAGACCCTGATAAATGAGAAAATAGGGGCGCGTTATCACCGTTAAGAAATTTTTGAAGAACACATCTCAATTTTGGCAGAACCTGGATCAATTTACTTGGGACACACAACACCAGGTCGTGGCACCGCAAAAGGGATTTTTACTTCCATCACAACCTTTTTAGAGAGTCAAGGTTGGAATTTAAATGACGTGCTTTGTATTGGATGTGACGGAACTGCAACTAACACTGGTTGGAAGGGAGGCGTCATTCAATATTTAGAGGAGTTCTTGAAGAGACCGCTGCAATGGTGTATTTGCATGCTTCACGCCAATGAGTTACCTCTTCGTCATTTATTCTTGACATTAGATGGATGCACTTCGGGTCCTGGAGAATATTCTGGACCTATTGGGAAACAATTAGCTGATTGCGAAAGTAAAACCACCGTTAGCTTTTGTGCAGTGGCTGGTAATATGCCTGACTTGCCGAAAAATGTGGTTGATGAACTTAGTACGGATCAAAAATATCTTTATCAGATATGTCAAGCTGTATCTACTGGTTTCTGTTCTCCTGAGCTGGCAAACCGTCAACCTGGAAAAATGGCGCACTCGAGATGGCTTACTTCAGCTAATCGCATACTGAGACTTTATGTTAGTACTCTTCGTCCATCAGAGAATTTGCTATTGCTTGTCAACTACGTCGTCAAAGTATACGCTCCAATTTGGTCCCGAATCAAGCGACAGGCGTCTTTTAAGGATGGAGCCAAACATATTTTCCAATTAATTATGTACTCTCGATATTTACCCGAAAATTTGAGATGTGTTGTGGATTCTGTTATAGAAAGAAATGCTTATTTTGCACATCCAGAAAACCTGCTTATCAGTATGTTGTTTGATGAAAGGGACCACATTCGGGAGCTGGCATTGCGAAGAATAAAAAAAGCTAGAGAAGCTGAAAATATCAACAAACGCAGGATATATAAACCACCAAAGATCAACTTCTCTGCTAAAGATTATACCGAAATTATTTTGTGGAGCGAATGTCAGGTAACATCACCCCCGGTTCTTCGACATATTTCTTTTGAAGACCTTCACATCATGGCAAAAGATAAGAGCTTGGAAATTTTTGACTTTCCCTGTCACACCCAATCTGTGGAAAGATGTGTTAAACTGGTAACAGAGGCATCACAGAGTGTAACTGACCCTACTTCTAGAGATGGCTTTATTAAAAACAAGTTGAAATCTCGTGCAGAAATGCCAAATTTTGGACACAAAAATAAGTTTAAATTCTAAGGTTATGTCATTAATTAAAAATTATTTCTTGCTTATTTTGTTTTTATGTGATTTGTTTAAATAATATTAATAATAAAATACGTTTAAAACTTAATTTTTTTTATAGTTTTATTCAAACGGTTAAAGTATGAAAAAACATGAAATTTAAAAATCTTCAAGGACCGGTACAACCCCCAAGATAACATGTTCTTTCAGTTTTTTTTGACGTTTTCTTTATCTGTGTAAAATTACGCAAATTTTGATACCCCTTTTTATAGTGTAGATCGATAGTGTTTCTCATACATCGACGGGACACCCTAACCTACAGAGAGCTCTTGGTAGGTAGGATAAAAGAGGAATTTATACAGCCGCTTTATAAAAGGAAGACGGCATAGATTTCCGGGGAGAACAAGGGAACTTAAGTCTCCCCCATACGGAGAAAGTCCCTGTTTTTTTTGTATTAAGTGCACTAGGTACATATATACATACTTCCAAGGAGAAATTTCGGTTTTTTTGCATTTAAATTTACATTATTCCAAATTTTATAATTTTCTAATTTTCTAATATTCAAATTTTCTAATTGTCTAATTTCCGTTTTATCATCATTTTGTATTTTCCTTGCTATGTGTATAAGTATAAAGTTTTGTATGTTCAATAAAAATGTAAGTCACGTTACGGTGTAATCGATACGTTTGCGTTTTTTTTTATTTTGTCAATTTTTGCGTCCAGTACTTGGTTAAGATGGAGTGCTGAGTAAAATTTTCAGAGGAGGTGCGGTAGGGCGGGAAAATGCTCTTTAGTGAACCGGGTCATATAACGTAATTTCAGCTTCACAGTCTAGCTGAGGGGAGTTCGATTCGAAGGATAAGGCCAGTCGAACTCCAGGTTGGGTGGGTACGGCCATGCTGCAACAACAGCCGCAGCGTTCCCGAGGTGTGTCAGTTCCAGCGTGAATGTCGTGTTATCCGGTGGTGGTGTGTCTGGTTATAGTGTGTCTGGTGTTAGTATGTCTGGTGTTTGTGTGTCGGTTGTGGTGTGTCGGTAGTCCAGTGTCTGGTGGCGGTTTGTAGGTTGTCCTGTGTTTGGTATGCTAGTTTCGAAGTCGTGTTTTGGTTGTCGTGTGCAAGTGGGTATGAGTTTTAGTTCTTTTAGAGTTATGTGTATGTAATGTCTTGGGATCGTTCAAGTTAAGTATAATGGCATGAAATTTTAGTTTTGAAAGAGGTGAGGTCCAACTGCGAAGGCAAGATCCACCCCCATCCGGCGAGCTTAGCCGAGCATCGCGAGCATGCCATCGCCTTCGTAGTGAACATTTTATCCCCACTCCCATACCCCCTCTTCCCATCTTGGTTCTAGCCTACCCTTATGTGGTGGTCTTGAATTCCTAATTCCCTTCCTTATTACCATGCCTGCCTTATTGCCTCTCATTTCAAATTTTAATTCTTTGCATATATCCAAACAGTTATGCACTTCTACCTCAAGTTGTTGCGAAGGGATATTACTTGGGCAAATGACATGATTTAAAACTTTTTTAATGTTGCCGCTTAAACTACTTATCATAAGAACGCAGGCTGACTTATCACATACATATATCAGATCTTTGGTTTTTGTTATAATCTACAAAACCTTCAAGTACATCTTTGTATTCATTGTAGGTTAAACTTGTCTGAAGGCTCATTTCATGAAAAATTAGAACTACTTCTTCCTCTTTCTTTGCCAATTTTGAGGTAATTTTGTCTATCTCTTCTAAAACGTTTTTGTTTAAGCCTGGAGAAAGGCCTTTAACGCTTATCCATCTATGCAAAGAAGATGGATGAAGCAAGTGAAATTCTAATTGATTTCTCAAAAAACTATGAACGGATGAACGGAAAAATATACACTGCGAAATCCATTTTTCTTCTTCAGTGTACTCTGTTGTACTTTGCGACAAAATGAGTTGCAAACGTTTTTGAGTTTTGGTTCATAGGTAAAACGTCAATTTTCTCTTGTACATTTAGCTTTGCACTGGCTTTAAGTATTTTATTTTCTTTTAACATGCGCCTCACATTTTGTGCAAGCAATTTGAATCTCTTCATCTAAACTTTTGCTTGACAATACCTTTGAAGCTAGGTTTAGTTCAAAAGAGAAATGAAAACATATATTCAACATTCAGCCTATTACTCGTAATTCAAGAAGCAAAGCGTTTTGTTTCAAAGGTTTGAGCATTTTGCAAATACAAAAAGCATTATAGATATATGTATTTAGACCATAATAATTTATATTATTTAAATATTAATAAATTTAACAAATAAATCGACGATCTTGCTACCAAAATAATTGACACAAAAGATAAAAGGTATAAAAATCCTAGAACTAAAATAAAAAAATTAGTGAATGTTATGAAAGCGTAGCTCAAACAAAAACAATAAAAAAAATAAATACATAACCAATTTACATATACATATATATAAATGTACAATTCGGTGGAGTGCCATAACCCCCGCGGCATTAACCCCCGCGGGGGTTAATTCCCAAATGAATGGGAATTAACACCCGCGGGGGTTAATTCCTTTTTCAAGTGGCATTAATCCCCACAAGAAAAAGGAAATAACCCCCGCGGGTATTAATTCCCATGCAGAAATGGCTTTAACCCCCATTTTTTCTTTTGTTTTAGCTTTGCTGTACAATAATAAACAAATAAAGGAAAAATAAATAATTATATAGGTATAAAATGCACAACAAAGTTGCGATCTTGTTCCTTGAGTTGAAGTTTAAAATAATGTATTTAAATATTTTTGGAAAATAATTCTTATTTTGTTTTACGCATTTTTAAATGTACTTAAACCTTTAACTTAAACAGAAATAAAGTACATATCTATTCTTTTTAGAAATGGTGAGTTTTCAAAATGGAATTGAGAAAGCTATGACATACCTTCCTATAACAAATAAACAAAAAATACGAGTGACGTGAAATAGTACCAAATTAAATAACACCAAATTTCAAATTTGGCCTTATTTCGTTGTTCAAAACGAAATAAAACCAATTTGGCTTTATTTCGATTTATAAAAAGAAATAAGGCCAAAAAATAAAGGAAACAACGCCGAATATTTTAAAATTCGTAAACTTTAATAAAAAAAATTTAAAGTTCACTTTTTTACATACAAAACACGCAAAAATGGTTGATTTATTGTCTAGAATAGCTACTTTTGCTAAAAAGTTTTTTTGAATTGATAGCACGAAGGCGGCGTACTAACAGCTTGGTATGTAAGGGGGGGCATGCTGCCCCCCTGCAACCCCCCTGCTTGGGATCACTATAGGATTTGGGGTGACTGCGAGTTTGGGTATATGCAAAGAACACGAATGCGTTGTGATTCTTTCATAACTGTGAGCCATACTTGCTTTTTTTTTGTTGTGAATTTCTTTGATTTTAGTGCTCAAATGCAAGAGTTTTTTGCATATACCCAAACTCGCACCCACCCCAAATCCTATAGTGATCCCAAGCAGGGGGGTTGCAGGGGGCAGCATGCCCCCCCTTACATACCAAGCTGTTAGTACGCCGCCGTGTTATCAATTCAAAATGATTAAGATACATTTTTTTTATTGTTGAAGTTGTTATTTTATTTTTTAAATTTTTGTTTTATTTTGAAAAATAAATGAAGAAATAATTTTGTTCCTTTATGTTTGTTGTTTTTTTATTAACGTGGGGCTTATTTCCAGTTATAATTGGGCATTAACCCCCACATAAAAAGGGAATTAACCCCCGCGGGGATTAATGCCATTTGAAAAAGGAATTAACCCCCGCGGGGTTAATTCCCAATTGAATGGGAACTAACCCCCGCGGGGGTTAATGCCGCGGGGGTTATGGCACTCCACCGTACAATTCAGCGGGTGGTAGGTGGGTGGGGGTCGATATTCTGCCACGTCCCCGTTCGTGACCCCTGTAAACTATTTAAGCAAAGGTAATTTTATAAAAGATCAATAATAAAATAAATAATTATAAATACTTACGATATTTTATTTTTATTTGTCAAGGCCAAAAATTGTCTTAAACTTTTTATAAAACCACCTTTGCTTAATAGGCTAAGAGCAGTGATATATTAAACATAAAAAAAAACTTCTAAACAAAACTTAACAGACCTATTTTAACATCCCAATTTACTACTTTTTTTATAAAAAACAGAAAACTACTAAAAACTGATAAAAATAGTTTCTACTAAAGCATCTTGAAAACAGAGAAAGATATTGACTTCAAACTTATTTAATTTAATACAACAAATGTTGATAATATAGTTTTAAATAAAAAGTTAATCAACCGATAGTTTTTTCCTTTAATTTAAACCTAAAAAAAGTACTAAAAAACGTGAAATTGATTATTAAACTGAAATATCGGGTAAAGGAGAAAGAAAAAAGAAAGAATTGTTTTGATCTCGTACAAATTGTTGTTATTAACAACAATTTTTTATTTTACAGAAAACTAAAAACCTTAAGTAAAAAAAAAATATTAACCCAATTGAATTTATAAATTAAATTGAATAAAGAAAGAATAAAGAAGACTTTAAAGTTGTTTCATCCCATAGAAATATTGTTGTTAATGTTTTGTAACATTTTAAGACAATGTTTATTTTAGAGAAACCAAACTCCTTTCAAAATATATTAATTTAACTTTTCGATAGGCACGAGTACGATAACTTTGGCGCCAAGATATAATAACGGTTTTTGGTAGAGGGTCTTAATACAAGCATTTTTTACTATGGGAGGGGGGTCTATCTCCCCCCGTTTAGGCGGGAGGGGCAATTTAAAAAAGTTATTATTTAAAATGGAAAAAAATAATTAAAAAATAACGGTGATACTTACAATTAAGTTGTATAGATTTTTTTAAAGCCAACATTCTGTTCTATTAGCCAGTTTTTAAAACAAGTCAAAACTATGGGTAGTTTTTGAAAAATTTACTTTTAAACTCAAAATTTGAGTTAAAAAAAGGTTTAAAGTGTAACTTTTTCAATACCTACTTCAAGATTATCTACCATTGTTTTTATTTCAGAATTTATTGCTCTTATTTGTTTTTGATCAAAAACTGAAAACTAGATGATTTTATGTCTTTTAGTTTTTGAGAAAATTGAAAATAACCACAACTACTATTTTAATTTAATTCTTTTTTTTTTTGCTTGAGTGGTCTTATTTTGATAGTAATAATGGTATTTGCGTATGCGTAATGCGTGTTTGGGTGTATGCAACAGTAAGGTGTGCGCGAGTTTGAGTGCATGCAACAGTGGCATCTGTAAGGGGGGGCATGCTGCCCCCCTGCAACCCCCCTGCTTGGGCACACTATAGGATTTGGGCTGGGTGCAAGTTGATTTGCATCAGTGTTACCATAGGAATCCATACAAATTATTTTTAAAATGTCTTGCACACCTAGCTCATCTTCTCTTCCTTTCTTAAATGTATTTTCAACATATGTATATTGTTTTATTTGATATAGTAAAATATAACATGAGAAAATTAATAACTATGGTTTTTATTTTCATATTCAATAATAAATAGCATAAATAGCATAAAATACCTACATCGCTTGAACAATAACAACTGAAATATGGTAACATCGGGACCAAAACATAATCGAAACCAAAACAATAGTTTCTGTTTTTCTTTGTCTCTATGGACATTGACTTGAGAGAAAAAACAACTTTAGAATTTTTTATAGTTAGATACATAGCTTTGAACAGGCATACTGGCAAGCCAATATGTGAAATCAAAAACAGCTTTTTGTGCTTGACGGTCAACCGACAAAAAGCTTTTTGTCGGTTGATACTTGACAGCCAAGGAGTAGTGATGGGGAAGACACATCTGTATAGTTTCTTATCTGTGCTACGAGTACATACAAACATAATCAAAAAAAAAAAAAATAGAACATGGCAACAAAGTTCGTCTGTCGAAAGTATTTAACGTATTCATTAATTAATACAAATTTACTAGAAATAGAAAAGACAAACCTTATCATTACATCACTAAGAATGGCCAACAAAGAACTTAAGAACGAGATTCCAAATCAAAACTATTTCGATATCTAAGTGCATGATCGCAAAAATTAAAAATTACTTTTCAACCACCATTACCGTTTAAAATATTGTTGGTTTTAGAAAAATCGAAAAAGCTCTTTTTCTTATTTCTTTCAGAATTGAAAATACATATATGTACGTACATATGTATCTATAATGAATAGTATTATAATGGAACACAAAATTTTGGTACGGAAGGCGAGTCGTGAGTGCGCTGCCTGTACGAAAATTAGGTGTGGAACCTAAGAGCGACTGGAAAAATAAAATTTTGAAAGCAAGAGTGGGAATGAAAGGAGTATATTTTTTGTCCTCATAAGTATTAAGAATGTGTGAGGGAGTCAGCTGAAGCAGCTGTTTATTTAAAAACATATGAGAAAATGTGAAAACAAAAACAGTTCGTTACCATAGTTACCTTGGATTTTTTGTGCGTATCTATCAATGTAAAGGAGTTATGCATATACATATCGTTATAGCTATGAATTGTATGCTTTTAGCAGTGGGTATTAAGCTTGAAGAAAATTATATTCATTTGATTTTAGATTTTCAGTTTTTGAGAAAATTAAAAGTTTAAATGCAACGTCTTCAAATTTCATTCTCTGTAGGATTCATTGTTGTCATATTTTGAATATGTTGTATAGAAGTATGTATGTATATACATTTTTTAAAATTTATATTTTTATAAGGTAGGTGTATCTAGGTAGAGGGTGGGTATGTAAGTAGTATCTTAGGAGATTGCCATGTAGTGCTTACTTACTTACTTAAGGTGGCGCTACAATCCTGTGCGAACTAGGGCCTCACCCAACAAAAACTTCTCCATCCCTAGCTAGATGCCTCCAGTTTCACGCTCCAAGTTGGGTGAGTTCACTTTCCACTTGTGCGCGCCACCTGATTCGCGGTATTCCTCTACTTCGCTGTCCTGTGGGTGTGGATTCGAAGACTTTCCGGGCCGGAGCATTGGTTTCCATGCGCTCTACGTGACCCAGCCATCTTAGTCGTTGGACTTTTACCCTTCTGGCTAAGTCTACGTCGCTGTACAGCCCCTAAAGCTCATCGTTCCATCTTCTCCTCCACTCCTCTTCGATGCATACGGGACCGTAGATCACACGACGAATTTTTCTCTCGAAACGACCCAAGGTGCTTTCATCCGCTTTTGTCATAGTCCATGCTCCTGCACCGTATAGCAGAACGGGGATGATAAGGGTCTTTCGAGAGAGGACTTTACCAATCAATTGCTTTCTTAGCCCAAAGAAACAGCGGTTAGCAAGAGTTATTCTTCGTTTAATATCAGCGCTGGTGTTGTTTTGTAACGTTTGTACCCCTGATTGTGAGTCGTGGAGGTTCAGTATATGTGTTGTTTCCGTAGAGCAGACTTGGTCCGGCGAGTAGCCAAGTATACCTTAACCCAAGAGCGGATAGCTCTGTAGGGCTCTGAACTACTGAATTTAACTTAATCGAACCTCCAGCGAGTTGCTAAGTAAAATAATCGACTTCGTTGGCTTCAGAGTTTTTAGTGTTTTAATATATTTTTATTGTTCCTATTTTTACACAAAATTATTTGACTTCGTATACATCCAACCATACTTTGATAATCGATAACGTTCTATCGATATTTCCACAATATGCACAATCAGCATTTGACCTTACCATGCATTTGCTTCAAAAATCAATGACACTTGAAATTGAAATATGAATACTTTTTTTATTATGATTCGGCTGACCGACGCGACGGGACAAAGTATGTGCGATGGATATGGACGGGAAACCGAGTATCAAGTATCGAAGCAGGTTAAATGTATTCTTAATTGTTTGGTGGCAATTAGTTAAGTGGTCGCTGGTGCGATCCCTTCACAGTTTTCTGCGTTTACAGCGGAGCCTAGGTAGACGAAATCCTTGACTACCTCAAAGTTACGTCTATCGATGGTGACGTTTTGACCGAGACGTCGGTGTTGTAGGTCCTTTCTTGACGACAGTATGTACTTTGCTTTGCCCTCATTACCCGTTAAACCCATTTTTGCCGCCTCTGCCTCCATACTCACAAAAGCCCCATTGACATCACGCTGAGTTTTTCCGATTATGTCAATGTCATCAGCATATGCTAGTAATTGGACAGACTTTTGAAAGATAGTGCCTCTAGTGTTGACGTGTGAGCTCTACACTATTCTTTCAAGTACGATGTTAAAAAATCGCATGACAGCGCATAACCTTGTCTAAAACCTTTTTTGGCATCGAAAGGTTCTGTTAAGCTGTTCCCAACCTTTATGGAGCAGCTTGAATTCTCTATGGTCATCCTACAGATGCCAAAACTATACATGGCTCTATACAGCTCGTCCCTGAAATCGATGAAAAGATGGTGGGTGTCGATTTGATGTTCTTGGGGTTTTTTTCAGGATCTGCCGTAATGTGAATATTTGATCGACTGTGAATTTTCCTGGTCTAAAACCACATATATTACGGCAAAGAAGATTTTTAAAGCGATGTTAAGTATAGACTGATTCCTCTATAATTAGTGCAGTTTAGAGGGTCTCGTTTTTTCAGAATCGAACAAACAATACTGAGGTTCCATTCATCGTGCATGCTTTCTTCCGAACATATCTTACAGATAAGTTGGTGCATGCTCCTAACCAACTTATCTCCAGCTGCTTTAAAGAGCTCGGCATTCATGCCATCTGCTCCGGCGGCTTTGTTAGACTTCAGCTTAGATATGGCAATCTTTACTTCGTCTAAGTCGGGAGGACGGGATTGTTGGCTTTCGTCGTCTATGTTGAATGGATCATCCTGCCTAACAGCGGAATTCGGTTCTTCGTCGCCGTTATACAGTCTGCAGAAGTGGTCCTTCCATATCCTCAGTATTGACTGCGATTCCATTATGATGTTTTCACTTTCGTCCTTGCAGCCTTCGGTTCTAGGTTTATGGACTTGTGAATTCCGTTTCACCTGCTCATAAAACTTTCGAACTTCATTCCTGCTTTTAAACCCCTCAACATCTTCGACCGCACGCTTCTCATGCTCTCTCTTTTTCCTTCTGAGAAGTCGGTGTTCCTCTCTGAGCTCATAGACCTCATGAGCAGCTCTCATCCTTCTATGCAGCGCCGTTTTGCGTACCTGTTGTTTGGTTGCATTTTCCTGCCGACATTCCTCATCAAACCAGGGGTTCCTTGTTGGTGGTTGCTTGAAACCCATTACGTCAGAGGCAGCTTCTCTGATTGCATCTTGACACTGTTGCCATTGGTTCTCGATACTTTGTGTTGGCGGCAGAGAACGTCGAGAGAGGTTACTTGTAACTCGGTCGGAGAAGGATTTGGCGATCTCTTGCGATTGTAGCCGTTCGACGTTGTATCTTCTCCCAGCTCTCCCGGTTTTGCCTTGGGTCTGGAAACCCGAAGTGCTACCTTGGCTACAACGAGGTAGTGGTCCAAGTCGATGTTAGCTTCTCGGAAAGTTCGGACATCCATGATGCTGTAAGCGTGTCTGGCGTCGATCGCGATATGGTCTATCTGGTTGACGGTAGATTGATCTGGAGATGTCTTCCCTTCCTAGCTTGGCATTAAAATCGCCCAGGACAATTTTAATATCGTGGCTAGGACACTGCTCATATGTTTTGTTTAAGAGCTCGAAGAACATATCTTTGGTGTTGTCATCCTTCTCATCTGTGGGGGCGTGCGCGCATATCAGGCTAATGTTGCCGAATTTAGCCTTGATGCGGATGGTCATGAGGCGCTCGTTGATGCACCTATAGCTCAAGACTTGTTGCTTAAGTCTGGCTCCAATAGCAAAGCCGCATCCAAATAAGCGCTGTTGGTTTTCTCGGTAGCAGTCACCATAGTAAATGTCGCAGTTTTTCATCCTCTTTTTGCCCGGCCCATCCCATCGTATTTCCTGGATGGTGGTGATGTCTACTTTATAGCAGTCTAGGGCCTCCGCTAATCCTTCGGCTGCACGTGGTCTGTTAAGGGACTTTACATTCCACGTGCATATCCAAAGTTCGTTGTCTTTAATTCGTTTGCTTAGGTTGTCAACAGTAAATTCGTCCGTATCCGAGGCTTGTTGGTGCTCCGCAAGTATGAGATTTTTAAGTGGTCAGGAAGTCACCCCGACAGCGTGACCAGATCCTTAGTATAACTCAAGGACGGGGACCCGGATAAACCACTCCTTATAGGACTGGGCTCCGAATAAGTCGTAGAAGCCCTATAAGGTGTTCACTAAGTAGTTCAGCCTTACTGGAACTGTAGACACCACCGTTGATTCCATCTCGGGAATTCCTCCACTGCGCCGTCTAGATAAGGAGAGGTGCCTTAGTGGACGCAACCTCTCCCCCCTCTCTCGTTTGCTGCCCCCAACAACTTTTCACTGGGGTTGGAACCCAATCTCCAGTTGAGGTACTAGGCACCCGATGTTCACCACGGGGAGGTGAGAGTAGGAGTTGATAGGCAGAGGTGGGTTTTGAGAAAAACCTGTGGACGCTTGTGTCCTCTTGAATGCACATGTATACCATTTGAACATCGCCATGTAGTGCTAGGCGGTGGAATAACTTTTTTTAAATACCTAACTGGTTATAATGAAGCCAAAAATAATAAAATAAATAAATAAAACTTGAATTTATGGTGATGTTTGCTTGGCATTTTTTTTTAAACTTTTCGTTGCTTTTTTATTAAATATTTTTAACGCCTATATAGTCCCTGGCCATATTATTAGACGCACTGCAGAATTTTTATAATTATTAGATTATACGCAATATTTTTAACGTTCCCGAATGGAGAACAATACATTTTTATGCAAGATGGAGCTCCATGTCACACAGCCCGGTCCATAAAAACTTATTTGAGGGAAGAAAACATCCCTCTGTTGGACTGGCCGAGAAACAGCCCTGATATGAACCCAATTGAAAACGTGTGGGAGCTGATGAATAGGGAAGTAGCTAAAGATGCAGTCACTTATTGAAAGAGTAATTCACGTGTGGAATCACCACCCACAAATGCAGGAAACAGTCAAATCATGCATTGACAGTATGCCGCGCAGAATTGGGGCTCTTATTAAAGCAAAAGGAGGTTCAACAAAATATTGAAAAAAATTACAAAAATAACAAAAAAACTGAAAATATTAATAAAAAAAATTCTATAAATCTGTTGCTTTATTTCTATAAAAAAGTAGGAAATAGTTTATATTCTGCATACAAAATAATTTAAATGCATTACAATATTCGAAATCCTAAATTGAGTTTTTGCATAAAATCTAAAGTTCGTCTAATAATATGACCAGGGACTGTAAATCAGTTTTCATCAATGTTATTATTACTGAACTGTAGGTACCTACTTAAACATTGTATTGTTTTGTTGTTAGTTTGAATGCAGCACAATCCAGCTACCATATGTAGAGAAAATCATTCAGTTTTGATTTCATCAAAAACCATGCTAACAATTTTGTCAAGATTTGCTAAAACTTCTTATGTTGATCATGGTCGCTTCAAACAAAGAAAATAGTAAGAAAGGTATAATCAGGCGTATACGTACTTTTTTTCTTGCGATTAAATGAAACTATCTGGCAAGTATTTATTGAATCAATGGGTCGATTGAATTCAAATTTGAAAAATAATTCTCTAAGCAGTTTCATACAATTTTTGTTGGTCAAAAATAGAAAATTGGAATTTTCTCAAAAATGACCCCGTAGATTTTTATGAAATGTTCCCTTAAATTTTTGATTGCTTAATTGGGGTTTATGAGGACTTTTTTTCTTTTGCGAATTATTCCGAAGTTTACTTAGGCACAATGGGTATAATTTCAATTCCCATAGGTAGTTATTGTAATCGATCTAACTTGTCGAATTGCAAATTTTGGTATTTCTCGATACGTTTCAAGGTCTATAGAATCTAAATCAAAGATTTGGAGAGAGTTGTCTGTGTGTGGGAAGCTTTTTCGTCGTCCATATCTCAAAAACGTAGTACCCGTGGCATGATGGTTAGTGCGTTGGACTGTCATGCGAGAGGTCTTGGGTTCGATCCCTGTCTGTGCCACCTAAAGTTTTTTCACGGGTACTCCAACTAAAGTAAAAGAAAAAAGATAATCTGCAACAATCAAATAAGAAAAAGGCCTTTGAAGAAGTTAAACTCATGGTGCAACCTATATTTTAAAATGAAAAAAAAACGGCTAAGGAAGTCAGACCTTTCGGAAAGGACGAAGTGAAAAAGAGCTTTTAAGGAAGTAAGAATTATAAGATTATGGAAGAGCTAGATAAGGAAAAAATGAAATATTAAAAATTAATAGTACAATTTAAAATTATAAGACTTTTTTTTTACAAAAGTATTTAATTGTGTTTGTATGTACATATAACATTAATAAAGAATAAACGCTACAATTTGCATTCGAAAGAAATAGGACAGGGTTGCCACTTTTGAACGTGAATATAATAGAATCATTTATTAGTAATTTAAGATTTGTTTTTCATTTCACCTTATAAATGCGTACCTACGAATAGGTATACGATTATGCATTTACGTGAACTTAAATTGTATTTTAATGTTTCCGTGAACTACGGTACATTTTAAATTTTAACGTATGAAATTTAAAACCCTTTTCAAGGAAATTCAAATTGTTCAAAAGTGTTTTATATTACATAAAATATGTTTCACACTAAAAATTAAAGGAATTGCTAATTTTTTTAAGTGAACAACCAGTTTTATTAAATGTTATTTCAATCTTCACCTGAATTTAATTCTAAATTAACCTGAATTATGTTAACAACTTCATATGGACTTAAATGGATTTTAAAAATAAAATAAATTAATACTGTAATTTGTACCTACATGATTGCGTATTTACTATGCTTAAGAAATAGAAAACACTAATCTACATTTTTTCGTTACATTTCTAAAAATATCCAACATTGGAAAGGTGATATAATATCTATCTACCTATATTTATCCTTATTAAAAACAAACAATAAATATCTCACCATCATGAGCATTGTATGAATTTTCTTTCTCATTGCCATTTTAGTTGAATTTAAAAAAAGAAGTACCTACTTAAAGTCTCAAATTGGGAACCTTAAATAGTTTGTACTCATTCAATCCTTTTTTACCTTGTTGATATTTTTGAATATACTGTAAAAATTCCTCAATACCTACCAAGCAAAAAAACATTATACATCTTTATATAGAATATGCATTGAAAAATAATTATTACAAAAATGCCTTTTTCATTGACTCTCTCCAACTATCGCTAAATTTGTATAAATTCGTCTCTATCTTCATTTCTTTAATTATCTGGAAAATTATTATTTTATATTGGAATTCTCGCTCATTCTCCCCTCATCGCAATACATTCCACACGTCAAACATGTGGAACAAAATCTTTAGGAGGGTCATCAAAAGATGTCATGATGAGCGTTCCTCTTCATGATAGTACTATACATATATACAAAGGTTGTTGACATTCCCAATCATACCATTTCTTAAAAATAAACAAATACTTCTAATTTTGTTAATTTTGTTAGGGGTAGATTGTTTGATTAATTGAAGTATTCTCCCAGCTTCCTGTTCACATGATAGATGATCCAGTTTAAGTACTTTTCAAATTGCTAAAAATCTTTTAGAATTTAATAACATATTCAAGGTGAATACGTACTGGTACATATACATGAAAATGTGTATTTTGGTAATTACCAATACGGACATTGAAATCACCCAAAATCATTAAGCTGTCAAAATGAATGTTACTCAGAAAAATTATAGAGCTCATTAAAATCATTAATCCATTGAATTAATTTTAAACTATTTGGGATCATGCTTGTAGATTATTTCGATTACAAAAAATGTAGTATACCAACTTAACATAATTATACTAGCCTCATTTTTGCAAGGTAATGTGCTATCATACACTTATACCTATATTTTTTATTTCTTTCATTTTATTTTATTCTAAGCAAATTTGTTCCTTTTTATTCCTTTCATACTCTCATGGATTTAGTTGTAGAAAAAAAAAGTCATTTTAGCATGCGAGATATTTCCCCTCAAAATTCTAGCATTTCTTCTCAAAAGCCAGTAGCTTATTCTATGTATGCGTAATGTATGTGTAAGTAAGGCAAGTTTCTAGTATCTGATTTGCCAGCTGCCTTACCTTCCAATTAAGGCGACTTTAATAAAAAGTTGACTGGAAACTTAGTCAAGAAAAATCTCCCAAACTATCAAGTCAAGTCTACTTCTGTCAAAATGACAGTTAATCACGTTTTTTCATTTAACTGAAAGCTAAACTTCATTACTCTTTGATTTATTTAATTTTTTTTTAATTTATTTATTTTTTTTAATGTATTCTGCACTTTATTCTGTCAATTCAGAAAAGAAATAAGTAATATTTCTTTACAATACAAAATACAAATTGTGATGGACTTGAAGCATGTCTGAGGAATGTTTTGTAAAAAATAATGTTGTTTGTGGTTTTTTCTCTGAACTGAATGTAGAGAGAGGTTTGTGAAGTAAAGTTCTGAATTTGAAATTCATGACACTTGAAAAATGGGCTACTTGCTTTGGTCAAAATTTACTGCAAATGAAGTCCCTTACGGAGTCTGACTGCTGGAACACAATGCAAAAATCGGAGCCGCAGCCGGAGCCGGAGTCGGAATAGCTGTCGTACGTTAACAGAAAGTACGCACACAATGCGTCGTACGGCTTTTTGATGTTATTTGGTATATTTGCAGTTTACAACCACATCAAATTTCTCAGAAAATATTTTTTTGTTCGCTTTTATTGCTTATTTAAATATTTTTTCACTTTTTTATTGAAAAACTATTAAAAAAAAAAATATAATCACCAAGTTATTCACTTCAAAAATGGAAACGTCACATGTGTCGTACGTCAAAGTTAAAAGTTGGTCAACTCTTCCGACTCCGGCTGCGGCTCCGATTCCAGTTGCGTCGCGTTGTGTTCGTACATTTGCATTTGCGTACATTGAATACTTTGACAGCTATTCCAGTTACGACTCCGACTCCGGCTCCGACACCATTGTGTATGTGTTCCAGCAGTGAACCTGACTGTTGGCCCGTTGCGTTGGCTCGTTGCGAAACTAATTTCTTTTACAAACTATAAAGGGTCAACATTTAAAAATAGTTGTGAAAACGTAGGTTGTGCTCAGGAAACAATCTGATACATATTCCACTAATTGATTATTGCACTGAAAAATGATAAGCAGAACGAATTTCGTTAATTTTTACTATGACAACTTTGTATATAAAATCTATACTATTATCATGAAGCTGTACTTTTACATTCGCCATAGCCTCATAGTAGCGTTGGAAGTTTTATATGTATATAAAGTAGCCACTAGGTGCCTACGATAATAGTACTATAGGTTTTATATACAAAGATGACAAGAATTTCGTACTCGTTTTTAATTCAGTATAGCCTTTTTCAATATCAGCACGTACTTTACGCGTACAATCATAATAAATAATGTTTTACAAAAATGTCCATATAAGTTTCCACTGGTTTGATATGTCTTAAACATTTTTCATTCTTGATTTAATTCTACGATCAGATATACATACATTTATTTAAGTTTTCTACTCGGAAAAGAAATAACAAACATACATATGTACCTATTGTGAATAGATATTTGTAGATTTTGTTGACTGAATGCATTCGTCGTGATTGTCATTGAAAAATAAATTTTGAAAATTATAATTTTCATCTGTCAAAACCCAAAACAGAATACGAGGATATAAAGCAAGGAAAAGAAAATTATTAAAAAAAAGACACCAAAAGAGAAGACATACATTTCTAATATTTTGTTTTAGTTTTAGTAATATCACAAAATAATACATTTTAAGAAAATATTAAGTTTAAACATTCAATACAACTTATTCTATACCACAAAAATAGAACTACATAAATATGGTTGATATCGAAGAACTGCCCGATGAAATTATTGAATTCATTTTCACTTACCTGCCGCCCTACGCCGATCTTCAAGGATGCCGTTTAGTATGCAAACGGTGGAATTCTATTGTAAAAAGTAAGTTTTAAAAAATTCACAAATAAAATTGCTCCAATTAGTATGAACATATACATATATAATATGAAAACAGTTTGATTTATAAAACTATATATGTATATATACAAGAGAGTATCCACACTCTTGTTTGTAAAAACATTTCTTACCCTCCTGACTTGATTAGAACAAAGCAGATGCCAAAGCCCCGGGATAAGTTCCAGTGTAATGAAGGACTTATTGTTTATCAATTGCATTTTTTTTACTTAATTTTTTTAATTTAATTTTTATATTTCGAAAATTAGTTCTTATATTTTCTTAAGTAACCACGGAAAGCGATTTCATAGATAAAATGCATTATAGGTATTATTTTTAATGGTAATATCACATCAGAACTGTTAATTTAGCTTTGACCTACAAATGTTTTGTGAATTTTTAACATTTATGTACGTATGTAATACCAGCAACTTTTATAATATTTGGTGTTCTAGTTGTGATATTTGGATTCAAGATCTAGAATCTCAATTCAGGGTTGTATCGAGGCGAACCCATACCTACCGCATTTTGTTGTTTACTAAATTGTATCCCCATTGCATCAACTTTCTAAGTTAAAGCATGTTCTACTCTTTATGTTTTTTTTTTAAATTGCTACTAAACCAGAATAATATAATTTTTGTTTCATCATTTTTAAATATTTGTTTGCAGATGTGATACGCCGTTCCAAAATGAATTTACAAAAAGGTTTAAACGACTTTCGTCTTTGCTGGGAGATGTATCGGCCGAAAGAAGAAATCTCAACAATAGCTGGAAGATTCTCGCATTCAGCTGTCTTGCACGAAAATTCAATGTTTATATTTGGTGGTGGTTCCTCGTCTGACACAACATTCAATGATTTATGGAGATTTGATTTGTCGCATACAAAATGGGAGCGTCCAATATCATTAGGCACCTATCCGTCTCCTAAAGGCTCTGCTTCAATGGTCTGCTACCAAAATCAATTAATTTTATTTGGTGGATGGAGATATCCGTCACTCCATCCACCATATCAGCCTTGGTGTTTATTCGATGAGTTGCACGTTTATGATCTTGAAATGAACCGTTGGATTCACGTTCGCGCACAACTTCCCACACCGCCACCAATGGCCGGACACTCAGCAAGTGTTCATCGCCATAGAATGGTTGTTTTTGGGGGTTATCAGATATCTGAAGGCGTTAATAACAATTCTAACGATACCTGGTGCCTAAATATGAACTCGTTTACTTGGTCAATACCGAAAATTGTGGGTAACACAAAGCCACCCCCGCGGTATGGACAGTTTCAAGTTAACTTGGATGAGGATCATCTTCTGATTGTTGGTGGTTGTGGCGGACCCAACAGTATATACACAGATGCTTGGGTATTGGACATGTCGAAAGAGCAATGGCAATGGAAATCTATTCCAGTGAAAAATAAAAAATGGGGGGCCTCACACATGTGGTGTAATCCCGCTTGTAAGGTAGACTCTAAGTTAGTGGTGTTGGGACCAACGCCAAATTTGCCAACAGATTTCCAAATGATGAAGCAGACAAGAGCCCCTGCGGCTATGAGAGGCCCCGGGCAATTTCCTGAAGTAAGAGGTGGCGGCGGTGGTGGCATAAATCATTTAGATAATTTTAGGGTAGTGGATGATGTACGTTTAAACCGACGAGGCATTGGTATGAACAATAACTATCAGAACAACAATAATAACATACTACCGAGAATGCATGCACCGCCCGTTCCTGAAGAGAGAAACTATAACCGAGCACAGTTACGAGGTAATAGAAATGACAATGATGCTGCCCCAGCACCACCTGCTCCAATTGTAGCTCATGACAAAAATCATAAAGATATTGAGACGGCAAACCGTTTGCAAAGAAATTTAGCACTTCGATGTCGAGATCACGAACCTCGTTTACCGAAACGTTTTGACGAATTGCATGAGGTAGGTAAAATCATAATAAACTTATAAACGTATACTGCATTATTTTAATATCGTTTTTATGTTCAGGATCCGTTTCGCATGGCTGCATTTAACGTACAAAGTCGTGCGCGTAGTCTATCTAAAGATCATCATGAACGCATTCGACGAATGGAGGAAAAAATGAATGCCATACGGAACTCTAGAAGAGCGTTAGTTGCCGAGCAAAAAATAAAGGAACCTTCACCAAAGCGCGTTAAACGAAATGTACTCTCACTTTTTGTGTGCGATCTCAAAAATGCCCTGTCCGAAACTGATCCGTTCTTACAATGGATTGAATATAAAAACTATGGCATTATTCCTGGTGCCCCAGAACGTTTAATACTCTCTTCAATGGTGGCAGGAAATGGAGAATTAATACTTTTCGGAGGAGTGCATAAGGAAACCTTGTCAGAAATAACTCACTCAGTTTCAAACTCTGTCCATTTTTTGAGTGCTCCTAGGGATATTGTTTAGTTTATATTTATGCTAAGTTTTTTTTTCACGATAGAAATATTTAAATTGACAGTGAGAATGTTATTCAATTTTAATCGAATATAAAAATAACAATTTAAAAAATGTTCCTTCAACTTCTGCAAAAGCGAATTTCTAGCATCTGAGACGTTTAATATTTATATAAGTAAATATATAAACAATAATTAAAGCTCCCTCTTTTCAAAATACACAAACTAAACTAAACTTATTTTTTTATTATATTAATAGAATCGTATGTAAATTCCTGTAAAATGTAACTACTGAGTGTACAGTAGCAAAAATCCTAATGTAAAATGTTGATTAGTATTACTCTGAATAATTCAACACATATTTATTTATGTAATGGTTTGTAAAACAACAAATTTATTTTTTGCTTCAGGTGGTCAAAAACTGGTTGGTTGGTACTTTTAAAAAATGTCACATATTTATCTTTTATTTAACATCAAATTTTGGTAAGACTTAAGTAAAAAAATCTGCTTTTCGGCATTCAAAGTATTTAAAAATATTCAAAACTTGTTCCGTGTAATTTATTGAGAAGCACGAAAATACAATACGGAAATTTTGTTTGTTGTTAATAATAATTTATTAGATTCATTTTTAATGGTGCCAAACAATTATTTTTTTTACTCGAAATTAAAATAAAATACAAAGTTTATTGTCTAACTCACCGTAATATTCATGAATATATATTTACATTATAATATGTTTAGATTGTATGTGAATTTTGCCTTTTTAAATTAGTATTGCTTTATAAAAAGTAATGTTATAAAATATAAAAATAGCATAACAGATAAATATGTTTTGTTCAGTACTGTACTTACAAATATTAAAATTAAATTAATTTTATCTTCTTTATTAATGGACCATTGAAGGTAAAAACAAAAATTAAAATATGCTAGACACTTTTGAATTGTGATAATCTAATGGCACATGCGTTTTTATTTTGATTCTTGTATTTCAGACAAATATTTTATATTAATTCGGTTAGAATATTTTGCCTGAGATGATCATCTCACTAAATTACTCGATTTATTAGACAAACCTTTAGATATAGAATTAATTTCATGGAACACCACAGGAAGATATGTAGAGTTACTCTCAAAGTTAAGCATACACCAATAAGGAAAAACTATTTTGCTGTTTTGCATGAGTAAAATGTAGTGTTTTTGGTATTCTTTTAAACTATTTTTCTGTTTGATCTGCTTTCTGGCATTATAAAGCAGCCATTCCTTTACAAAAAAAATAATATGCTTATGATCGGTATCTTGTTTAGAGTAAAATGTTGCTGGTAAAATCTGTTTTTCTGTGGACTGACGGATGTTTCTTACGAATGTTCAGAAATTTCCATTTGTTCATAATTGTGTCATTGAACATGATCATGTTTAACAGTTGCACGTAAATTCTGTTTCTTGAATTGCGTATTAGACTTTCTCCAAACAGACCCAAATAAGTTAATAAATAAAAAAAAAAAAGAATTACAAAGAATTTGCCAAAAACTTTGCATCTTAAATATAAAAAGTAACGAATGACTTATGTTCATATAAGTGTACGCTTAACTTATGCAAGCTCTTGTTAATAGTCACTTTCAGAAAGTATCGATTGTTTTATCCAAGAATACAAAACAGTACATATTAAAAACTTACAATGAAATATGTACAGTGACTCCCAAAGTTAATCGTACAACCTTCGTTTTTTTATTAAATTCCTTAAATCCAATTCCTAACGGTAGACGATTCAATGGGAGCATAAATATTTTTGCAGTCGAAGAAAATATTGGTAAAAATCGGACGAGTTTGAGGTTTTTCAGCGCACATCAAAAATTGTTTTGAAATTTTTGTGTACCTATCGGTATCGGTTAAGATGATATGAAATTAAAACATTTCGGAAATGAAAATGTTTTATATTACTTATCATTTGTCTATTATTATACTGGGGACAGGGGTGGTATTCTGTATCGCACATGCGAACAAATGTTTTCGCGTTTGCGAATAATTTGCTTCATATATATGTAACATAGAAAACGAAAGTTATACTTCGCACATGCGAAACAAAATAAACGACAGCTTAGTCTTTTACGTTTTTCTTCTTATATAGTTAAGTTTCTATGTTGTTTCTTTAAAAAAGACGTTAATTAATTAAAAAAGGAGACGATACTCGAATATATTGCATTTTTGGCCGATAGTAAAGAAGAATATGAGGATGCAGAGTTATTGAACTTGAGGAGTATAAAAAGAAATCTGAGAGATATTTCTGAACCATTTATACTTTATCAGATCAAAGGTGTGTTTTTATTTGTATTGCAAATTATTGTTTATAATTTGCTGGCAATTTTTACCAGCTGTCTTTACCTGGTTCATGATCCCTCGGCATGGAGAGAAGTTATAGTTGTTTTTATGCCCAAAGCAGGTAAATGCTTAGTCTATCATTATTCCTTCTTAAGACCTTGGGAAGATTGATTGATATCCATTTAAGGGCAAGTATTGATACAAGACTTCTGTCTTCGTCTCAACATGCCTACTGTAAAGGTAAATCTGTGGAAACAGCGTTACACACCTTAGTACGCACCGTCGAATATTCCCTCCATCATAAAGAGTTCACTATGGTTGATTTCCTTGACATCGAAGGTGCGTTTAACAACGTGGACACATCTGCACTAACATCTCCAAATGTAGAGAGTTCGCTTCGGGAGTTAATTCATTTAATGCTGACTAGCAGAATAATTAACTCAAAACTGGGCAACTCTTCTGGCAGACGATTCGTTAGTAGAGGGACACCGCAAGGTGGTGTTCTATCCCCTCTTCTCTGGAACCTAGTGGTAAATGAAATCCTAACTAGTCTGGATGCGGAGGGTTTCAGAGTGATCGCCTATGCGGACGACGTTGCTATAGCAGTTTCAGGAAAGCATCTTAACACCTTAAAAGAACTCTTACAAAATGCCTTAGACAGACTAATACTTTGGGCTGATCGGAGTGGACTGGGTGTTAACCCACACAAAACTGATTTAGTCTTATTTTCGAGGAGATACAAAATTTCATTTGTCAACCCTCCCTATATTAAAGGAATCCAATTAAAATTCACAGACGAGGCTAAATACCTGGGTCTTGTTTTAGATAAAAAACTAAATTGGAAACGCAACGTACAGGAAAGAGTCAAAAACGCTACTGTAGCTATCTTTTCTTGCAAAAAAGCTTTTGGTAATAAATGGGGATTACAACCCAGAATCACGCATTGGCTATACACATCGGTAATCACACCGATTTTAATGTAAGGTGTGGCAGTATGGTGGACTGCTTTAGAGAAAGCTATAAACCGCGACAAATTAAATAAAGTCCAACGTTCAGCTTGCCTATGTACACATAAGCGGATCGCTTCGCACGACCCCATCTGCGGCACTGGACACCTTACTCTACCTAACACCTCTTGACATATTTAGCAAACAAATAGCTGCAAGCTCTGCTATTCGCCTCAAAGCTTCATCGCAGTGGACTAACAACAAAATTGGACACTCCGTAATTCTTAGGTATTTAGAACCAATCCCAAAGCACACAGACTACACCATCCCCCAACTGCAATTCGACAGAAACTTCCAGATTTCTATGCCTCCCAGATCTTTCTGGGAGGATAGGTCATTCCTGGAAGATGAGTCAGTCCATTTTCATACAGATGGTTCAAAAACAAAAGGAGGGGTTGGTGGAGGAGTGTACTCTGAACGACTGAAATTAAGTCTCTCATTCCGCCTTCCCAATCATTGTAGCGTGTTCCAGGCGGATCTTTTGGCGATAAAAGAAGTCTTGTCCTGGCTTTAAGAAAACGTGATATCAACATCTGATATCCCTATTTTCTCAGATAGTCAGGCCGCTATAAAATCTCTGGACTCTGCCTCTACAAACTCTGTCCATAACTGTCGATCATCTCTAATGGAGATGGCACAACAGTTTAATATTCAACTTTGCTGGGTGCCGGGCCATAGACACATTCCAGGTAACTGTAAGGCAGATGAACTCGCCAGGAACGGTACAGTGCAGCCCATCCTACCACGTTTGGCATATACTGGCATACCAATCGCTACTTGGAAACTGTTGCTAATGCAAGAGGCTATGAAGAAGGCAAACACCAGGTGGAACAACATCACCGCGTGTCAGGTCACAAAAAACATCTGGCCTACACTAGATTTAAAACGTTCAAGGTGCTTGCTATCTCTAAGCAGATCGCATATAAGCTCGATAATAGGTGTCATAACCACTGTCTAATAGGAAAGCACGCCACGCGACTAGGCGTATTCTCAAATGACTTTTGCAGAAGCTGTATGGACGAGGAAGAGGAGGAAACAGTTCTTCACCTTCTCTGTACATGTCCTGTTCTAGCTCAAAAACGCAAGAATTACCTAGAATTATTCTTTAACGATCTAAACTATCTAAATCATATCAGCATAATCAGCCTCTCACGTTTCGTAAGGGACTCAAACTGGTTCCATTGAGCTTAGGAGGAAGCCTCAAGATTCATGTGGTATCACAATGGACCATTAAACTGGCCTAAGTGTGTCCGTTTCTATCATGGACAGCCACTTTAACCTAACCTAACCTATAACCTATTGTTTATAATATTAGTCTTCAATATCTTGAAAGATGGGATATAAAATTGTATCGATAAGTTAAACTTGAGCAAACCGATAGTAAATAAATAAGTTAGTAAGTGATTTAAGGTACAGTGTTTGCCAAAACAAAAGTAACTTTAATTGCCTCGATTATTAAATAATTAAAAAAACAACTTTAGGATTCAATTATTGTATATTTTTGTTTTTAAAATTTAAATAAATATTTACAGTTTCTAATGGAAAATAAAATATAGTTGTTTTTGTAATAGTTCATTAAATATAGCACAATTAGTTCAATACTAGGCTGGTGAAAACAAAAGCAACTTTTAAGAAATACATATATTTTGTTTAGTGTTACTAAAATATTGCTAATATTTAGGCACATCTTCGGAGCATGAAGTCAATTAAATAATTATAATGCTGTTTGAGATACTATCCCAAGCCAATTTAATTTGATCAAACAGATAGTTTTTATTTTTGCAATTAATCCTTACAATTCATCGATCTGCAATTTCCCATAGATTAAGATCTGGGGACTGTGCTGGCCACCAATCCGGTTTTCTTCAAACCACGTCTCAACTGTATTGGACGTGTGCTTTGGGTCGTTGTCCTGCTGAAATATCTATTTCCTCAGTGTGTGGCAGCATTGGCATCTATTTGGTGAATCGGTCCCAGTCCATGCCCTGAAAAACATACCTATACCATTACGTGTTTCACAGTAGCTGTGGTGTAACGTAGATTTAGTGCCTCTTTAGGATTTAGTGACCCTTGAAATTGAATTTGTACTAGTCTGAAAAGAGTACGTTCCTCCATTTTCTAACGGTTGTTTTTGATGGAAATAAAATGCTTTTTTACAGCTTTGAAAAATTTAAGTTCGCTTACGTTCAGGTCGAGTTGGGTTCGTATTTCTCTCGATGATATAAAAGGGTGTTTTTTAATTGATTTTATTATTGCAGAATCCTCTCGTTTGTTGATTTCTTGGTCTGCCACCTCGATGAACCGTTTGGAATGACTTTTTGGATTTGTAAAATTTTATTAATCGGCAAATCACTGATTTTGGAATGAAATATTTCTCCGATGTTTTAATTCGACTCATTCCACTTTTATATTCTTTTATAATTTTTACTTTTATTTCGTTAGAGTATTTGTTTCCGGCCATTTAACAAAAGTTAGCTTAGAACACTGACTAACTTGCCGTGAACTGAATAACACCTAATAAACAGATTCAACTTCACTCGTTTGCCAACACCTTTAATATTAGCAATGTATTTTGTAGTTAATGGACTAACTTTCCTCTAATAATAAGAAAAAGAGAGATAGCAATAAAACGTTGCTTTTGTTTTGACCAACAAAAAATTGGGGTAACTGTCCTAAATGGACCGTTATGAAAACTATATTCTCTTGTGGTCTATTTAGAAGTATGTACATAAATAATGCATTAAATTTTTGAAAAAATTAACATGATTTTTTAAGTTATTCATTTTTTAATGACATGGAGGTAGTTTTAGTTGCTAATGTTTTGGCCAACACTGTATTAAATTGAAGAAAAACTAAGAAAAAAAGCACGTAGGTTATGTTATGAGTATTTCAACGTTAATTTCGGTGATTGTTAAGTAAAACAACACAAATATTAAGAAAACATAAATTATCGATTGAGGTAAAATTTAATACATTAAGAAGGCTCATCACTATGATTGTGAAACATTGTTTTAGAATTATTTCTTTTGAAAGAAATGTTTGTTTACTTGGGTTGTATAATGTAAGTATTTCTATAAAATTAAAATAATGTTCTTTTATTCTTCAACTTCAAACAAGCTTCAGGCATCCTTACTCTGGTAGACGGCCATAGGCCAAACCATATAGACTTATGTAAGTAAGTTTTTTATTATATCTATATCTAAATTGAATATGTAAATAAATGTTATTAATTATCTAATGAAATAAAGAGTCAACTAAAACTAAAAACTAAACTACTCACCAAAAAAGAAAACTTTTTATTAGAGAGCAGTACCTAACTTTTGTGATCCAATATCATTGTGACCTTTTAACAATTATTACATAATATTTTGTTTTTGTTATAAAGAATTATATTTTAAGGCGAAAGAAATGTTGTTGTTTTAAAAAAAAGCGATGGCCAGTAAAGAATTAACAGTAAATGAGCGTCAAATAATTATTAAAAGGTAAAAGTTATGCGGAAATTAATAAAATAGTTGGACAACCCAAATCTACCATACAAAATGTGATTAGCCCTTACAATAAGGAAAACCAAATCGAAAACAAAGTCAGGTCTGGTCGTCCGCGGAAGTGGCACGAGTACGATAACTTTGGCGCCAAGATATAATAACGGTTTTTGGTAGAGGGTCTTAATACAAGCATTTTTTACTATGGGAGGGGAGGTCTATCTCCCCTCGTTTAGGCGGGAGGGGCAATTTAAAAAAGTTATTACTTAAAATGGAAAAAAATAATTAAAAAATAACGGTGATACTTACAATTAAGTTGTATACATTTTTTTAAAGCCAACATTCTGTTCTATTAGCCAGTTTTTAAATCAAGTCAAAACTATGCGTAGTTTTTGAAAAATTTAATTTTAAACTCAAAATTTGAGTAAAAAAAGTTAAAAAAAGGTTTAAAGTGTAACTTTTTCAATACTTCAAGATTATCTACCATTGTTTTTATTTCAGAATTTATTGCTCTTATTTGTTTTTGATCAAAAACTGAAAACTAGATGATTTTATGTCTTTTAGTTTTTGAGAAAATTGAAAATAAAAATTTAATTTTAAACTCAAAATTTGAGTAAAAAAAGTTAAAAAAAAGGTTTAAAGTGTAACTTTTTCAATACTTCAAGATTATCTACCATTGTTTTTATTTCAGAATTTATTGCTCTTATTTGTTTTTGATCAAAAACTGAAAACTAGATGATTTTATGTCTTTTAGTTTTTGAGAACATTGAAAATAACCACAACTACTATTTTAATTTAATTCTTTTTTTTTTTTGCTTGAGTGGTCTTATTTTGATAGTAATAATGGTATTTGCGTATGCGTAATGCGTGTTTGGGTGTATGCAACAGTAAGGTGTGCGCGAGTTTGGGTGTATGCAACAGTGGCATCTGTAAGGAGGGGCATGCTGCCCCCTGCAACCCCCCTGCTTGGGCACACTATAGGATTTGGGCTGGGTACAAGTTGGAGTGCGTGCAAGGTGGGGAGGGTGCAAGGTGCGGTGGGTGCTAGATGGGGTGCATGCAAAGTTTATTTTGCATTTAAATAAGCTGGATTTAAGAAAAATTAATTTACCCTAGGTGTATCTTATCGATTATTACTATCAAAATAAGACTACGTTAATACTTAAGCAAGGAAAAAGTAATTTAATTAAAATATTTTGTTTTGGTAATTTTCAATTTTCTCAAGAACTAGAAGACATCAAGTCATCTAGTTTTCAGTTTTTGATCAAAAACAAATAAGAGCAATGAATTATAAAAAAAAGTAGTAGATAATCTGAAAGTTTTGAAAAATTACACTTTAACCCTTTTTTTTAACTTTTTTTTGCACAAATTTTGACTTTAAAACAATTTTTTTCAAAAACTATGCATAGTTTTGACTTGATTTAAAAACAAGCTAATAGACAAAAGTGTTGGCTTTAAAAAAAGCCAACATTCTGTTCTATTAGCCAGTTTTTAAATCAAGTCAAAACTATGCGTAGTTTTTAAAAAATTTAATTTTAAACTCAAAATTTGAGTAAAAAAAGTTAAAAAAAAGGTTTAAAGTGTAACTTTTTCAATACTTCAAGATTATCTACCATTGTTTTTATTTCAGAATTTATTGCTCTTATTTGTTTTTGATCAAAAACTGAAAACTAGATGATTTTATGTCTTTTAGTTTTTGAGAAAATTGAAAATAAAAATTTAATTTTAAACTCAAAATTTGAGTAAAAAAAGTTAAACAAATGTTTAAAGTGTAACTTTTTCAATACTTCAAGATTATCTACCATTGTTTTTATTTCAGAATTTATTGCTCTTATTTGTTTTTGATCAAAAACTGAAAACTAGATGATTTTATGTCTTTTAGTTTTTGAGAAAATTGAAAATAACCACAACTACTATTTTAATTTAATTCTTTTTTTTTTTGCTTGAGTGGTCTTATTTTGATAGTAATAATGGTATTTGCGTATGCGTAATGCGTGTTTGGGTGTATGCAACAGTAAGGTGTGCGCGAGTTTGGGTGTATGCAACAGTGGCATCTGTAAGGGGGGGGCATGCTGCCCCCTGCAACCCCCCCTGCTTGGGCACACTATAGGATTTGGGCTGGGTGCAAGTTGGAGTGCGTGCAAGGTGGGGAGGGTGCAAGGTGCGGTGGGTGCTAGATGGGGTGCATGCAAAGTTTATTTTGCATTTAAATAAGCTGGATTTAAGAAAAATTAATTTACCCTAGGTATATCTTATCGATTATTACTATCAAAATAAGACTACGTTAATACTTAAGCAAGGAAAAAGTAATTTAATTAAAATATTTTGTTTTGGTAATTTTCAATTTTTATTACACTTCAGAATTTCAGAAAGTAGTTAGCTTACAGCAAGCGTCACACTACGATCAGAGGCTCATCATAAGTGCATGTGTTAGTTGTTAGTAAGAAAATCAATTTTCTCAAGAACTAGAAGACATCAAGTCATCTAGTTTTCAGTTTTTGATCAAAAACCAATAAGAGCAATGAATTATAAAAAAAAAATAGTAGATAATCTGAAAGTTTTGAAAAATTACACTTTAAACCTTTTTTTTTACTTTTTTTTGCACAAATTTTGACTTTAAAACAATTTTTTTCAAAAACTATGCATAGTTTTGACTTGATTTAAAAACAAGCTAATAGACAAAAGTGTTGGCTTTAAAAAAAGGTATAATACTTAATTATAAGTATTACCGTTATTTTTTAATTATTTTTTTTCCATTTAATGTACATATTTTTTTAAACTGCCCCTACCGCCTAAACGGGGGGAGATAGACCCCCCCTCTCATAGTAAAAAATGCTTGTTTTTAACTGTTCTATACAAATCCGTCATTAAACTTTGTCGCCAAAGTTATCGTATTCTCCCCGCGGAAGCTTACTGAAAGAGATGAACGAAAAATCGCGAGTATTATAAAAAAAAGAGGCTGGGATGCGACCCACACTGATAACTTCCCATCCCGTCTATCGATTTGTCTTGCTTAAAAGTTTGTCTAAATGTATCAATTCTTGCCAAATTTGCGTTCTATTTTTTGTAGATTTTATTTTTTTTATGAAAAAACGGACTGTTGGATTTTTATAAAAAAATTACTGAATATCAAAAACAATATTTTCTGTGAAATAAAATAACTTTGAAGCCAATATTTTTAATTTTTGAAAAGCTATTTGAGCCGAAAATCAATTTTTACCAACTTTTATTAATTTTTTTGTTTAGGTTTTTATTTTTTGTAAAAAAAACTGTCAATTCGATTTTTCTCAAAATTGTTCCTAATGTTGAAAACAATATTTCTTATAAGTTAAAATTAGTAAGAAGCCATAATCTCAAATTTTTGAAAAGATATTTAAGTTTAAAATCAATTTTTACCAACTTTTGTTAAATTTTTTTTTCGGTTTTTAATTTTTTGTAAAAAAACTGTCAATTCTATTTTTTTTTTAAATTTTACTGAATGTTGACAACAATATTTTTTGAAAGATAAAAGTAGTTTAAAGCCAATATCTCAGTCTTGAAAAGATATTTGAGTCAAAACTCAATTTTAACCAACTTTTTTTTTATTTTTTTTTAGGTTATTATTTTTTGTAAAAAAACTGTCAATTCGATTTTTCTCAAAATTTTATCAGATGTCAAAAACATTATTCTTCATTGCACAAAATTGTTTTGGAAATGAAATCATATTTTAGTCGTAAAATTTTCGAAGTGACAATTTTTTTTTTCAGTTTTTTTGATTTATAAAAAAACCGTTAATTGATTTTTTTTCCAAAAATATAATTGTTTTGTATCACGTTACAATATATAATATAAAATTTAATTCAAGTCTCTAGCGTCATTGGTTCATGAGATATTTAGGGTTAACCAAAATTTTCACCTTTTTTTTAAACTGATATGGTAAAAAAACCACCCACGCAATTTTCTTGAGAGCCCTTTCTGCATCTTTCTGCCTTATTATCTGTATAACAAAATTTATTTGAAGTCGATACCTCTTCTGGTTCTTGAGCTATGGACAACGAAAAAAACGTCGCGAACGTACGGACGTACGGACGTACGTACACACGCACGCACGCACAGACATCTTTCTAAAAATCTTTTATTTCGACTCTAGGGACCTTGAAACGTCGAGAAATGTCAAAATTTTCAATTTGTCAAATCGGACCCATTACAATAACTTCCTATGGGAAGTTAAAAAAGATCCATTCAAAAGTGCTCCAAAGATTGCTGCCGGTATAGAGATTAGTTTAAATAAAACAGTTTCTACGTGTTCAGTTGCAAGATCGCTCCAGAGATCAGGGTTTAAGTCGTGCACACCTCGTAAAAAGCTGTTCGTATGTGAAATAAATAAAAAGAAAAGACTGGACTTTGCAAACGTGTATAAAAATCAATCAAATACATTTTGGGACAACGTAATATTCTCCGACGAGTCGAAATTCAACATTTTTGTTCAAATGGGCGCATTACAGTGTGAAGAAAGCAAGGCGAAGGCTTCAATCCTAAAAAGACAATTAAAACTGTAAAACACACTAGCGGTGGTGTAATGGTATTGGGGTGTATGTTAACCAGTGGTCTTGGGAATTTTAAAATAATTTAATTGATTATTAATAAGGAGGTCTATTTAAACATTTTAAAAGAAAACTTAAAACAAAGTGCAGAAAAACTTGGAACCGTATACTCATTTCACTTTCAACAGGATAACGATTCCAAACATACGCCTACATATGTATGTTAAGTTTTGGATCGCCTACAACACTCCCAACATGCTAGTTTGTAGATCAAACAGCTTTTCGACAAATCTCTATTCGATATAAAACAAAGTATGTCGGAATAATTTCATACATTTTAAGTGTTCGTGATAATGTTTTGATGGTTTTAAGCTCCTCACTGATCCTTTTGCTTTTCAAGTAGCAAATACAAATTATTTATGTTCGCCAAATTTGTTCTGCACTCCAATGTATAATACTGTTCCGCGTTTGTATAAAATAATTGGGGTTTATTTAAAAACGAAATAAAAAAATATTATTTTTGTTGCTAATCGGTATCATAAAACCATAGGCTATTAAACTAATGCACATAAAGTCGGATACAGATTTTTAATACGGGGGGTGGGGGGTGGTTACCACACATTTAACATAAAGATAAGTTTTTGAAAGGAGGCTGATATTAGATAACATAATTTTTTTTTATAATAAGCGCACACTCAAGGGAATATTACTATCCCCTTATTATGCAGAGACACAGTGTGAGTACTGAAGAGGAGAGAGGGTTTGAAAGGAGATGTCGGTGCACATTGGTTTTGAATTCCTGAATATTACAATGACTTGGAAAAACAGTGTGGTAAGGCATTCCACATTCGTGTAGTACGGCTAAAGAACGAATCTCTGTATTTGACAGCACTGCCGAATTTGAACTCGAGGGTATACTGATGAGCATTCCTAGATGCGCGAGTATTACGGTTGAACTGTTTAAAGGGAGGAATGCAGCGGGCTATTTCACTAGAGCATAAACCATTAAAATAACGGTAAAAAAGGGTCAGACAAGAAACCTTACGACGATATACAAGCGAAGTAAATGAACTTATGATGATATTATCACCTATCAATTTAAATGCTCTACGTCCAATACTATCCAAGAGGCTTAAGTAAGCTGCAGGAGCACCAGCCCAGATATGGGAGTTATACTCAAGCTTTGGACGTGTATAAAGTCTTTTAGATACAGCCAGATCAGGAGTGAAATTGCGGAATTTTTGGCGTCGTTGTGTTATCTTTTCGAACAAAAATTTCAACATTTTTTGTGACGCTTTTAGATCATTTTACAAAAACAAAATCTATTAAAAAATCACCTTAATTTAAATTTCCATTTAGAAAGTCGACTTTGATTAAATCTGAGTTCAAAAGGTAAAGGCTCTTTTTTTTACAAAAGCTAAGACAACTTAAGTAGACAACAACTTATGTATCAATTTATTTTATTTATCAGATGATAGGCATAAATGATTTTGTTAAAATATCTTACGTTGTTTTTATGTTCGATATTAATCAAAAAAGTAAAATCACGTATGCCAACTTAAGTTTTTTTTTACCACAAAACTGTTTTTGCATTTACATTTCTTATTTTGAAAAATAAAAACACAATAAAAAATAAAATTAAAACACAACAATGGTTTAACAGGCCTAAGAACATCTTACGATACTTAGTAAATGAAAAACTTTATAAGTAGTTTTGGCAAAAACACTTAAGTCAAGCATGAGCTATTTTCTTAATAATTATGATAATGTGTATTTCTACAAAATACTAAATAACCACTGTGTTTTTTAAATTTTTGTAAAGCCTATAGTATTATGAAGCGTTTATAGATATTTAATTTTTAACTTTGAGATAACTGAAAGCAAAACAATAGCAATAACATTCTCAAAGGCTATTTTTTTATCATATCTTTGGTAAGAAAAATTTTCTAGTAGTAGTAGTAAGAAATGTGTGTTTTGACAGATCTAGATCAAGAATAAATTGATTTACTTTGCCCATGGAAAACCTCATAAGAATTGACATCACGTTCAATCGACATTTTTAGCATTTGTCATTTTTCTAATCGATGTTTTAAGTCATTTTTGTTAACTCTGCTAATACAGGTTAGGTTAATACACTTAGGCCAGAAGAAAAGGCCCATTGTGATAACACATGAATCTAGAGAATTACTTCCCACTAGTCGAACCATTTTGAGCTTTTTATAAAGCGAAGGAGATATTTGATATCCTTTTTAGCTAGTTAGGTTAGGTTAGGTTAATGTGGCTGCGGATACAAAAACCACACACTTAGGCCAGAAGAAAAGGCCCATTGTGATACCACATGAATCTAGAGAATTACTTCCCACTAGTTGAACCATTTTGAGCTTTTTATAAAGCGAAGGAGATATTTGATATCCTTTTTAGCTAGTTCACTGGGATCATCAAAAGAGTATTCTCGCAGATGAAGTTTTCGTCTTCGTGAAAGAGCAGGGCAGGTGCAGAGGAGGTGAGAGATTGTTTCTTCTTCTTCCTCGTCCATACAGCTCCTGCAGAAGTCATTTGAGGCTACACCAAGTCGTATTGCGTATCTGCCTATAAGACAGTGTCCCGTAGGGACACCTATTAGGGAGCTAATATGAAGTCTGCTTTGGGATAACAAGTCTTTAAGGCGCTTTAGGTCCAATGAAGGCCATATTAGTTTTGTGGCTGCGCATGTTGGTAAAAAATACAAATGCTAATACAACCCTTCAAACAAATGTTTACTTTAAAGTGACAGGTGATGAACATAAGTCTGTAGTAATCGTGTTTGGCCTGTTGTTTCATGCTGGAGAAAAAGATAAGGATGTGATCTGTCCTGTACATGTAAAAGAAAAAAATACAAATTTAAAATGTTAATTTTTAAAGATTTTGTGCTTTTTTCCTTAATTTATGTTTAATTCGTTAAGTTATCCTTCTTCTCTTTTGAGATATGAATCACTTACATTTACGTTGAAAAAAATAGCTGTGTTGAAATCCAAAAGTTAATCTAAGATTTTAAGTTGTGCAACTTTTTTTGCAACTCAGTGTAGAAACTGTATGTAACATCATTCATACTAAAATATGTCCACAGTACTCTTGATCTCTAGTTTTGTTTCACAAAATAAAATTCCAGTTTTATGTAACGAAACGAATATGACCATTGATCATTTTCCAATAACTGACATATTCATTGAATCCTTTTAAAGACCACCGCACGACGCTCACTAAATTTTAAGGCAAATCATAATGTTGTAAAAAAATACAAATTTTTATTAAGATTTCGACATCTTTAAGCGTTCATAGATATTGAAAGTTAGTAAATTAAAAAGAAGAAACAATTAAAAAACTTAAATGTAAAAAAGTATCGAAAATTAGATCATTATGGCAATATATCTATGTTTTTTAAGATTAGTTTATCAACGAATATAGATATAACAATTTATTTTTATCTTACAATTTAGGTTAGAGTCTACCAAAATTATTTCAAGTACTGCGTTGTTTAGTAAACGTTAAAATATTTACATACACTTATAAATATAAGCAACTCCAAAGGAGCTTGGGCAAATTAGTATGGGAGTTGGGCCTAAAATCAACAGAATTGAAATACGAACCAAATGAAAAGTTTTTACTAGTACTTTACTTTATTCTATGGCGACAAGTTTTCAGCATGATATGACCAATTGAACAATAAAGTAGATGTGTGTGTGTAAAACGAGGTTTTTAAAACCTTCAAGTGTATCAATTGACAGATATTTTCCAACAGATGTATATATTTGTATTATTGTATTTATTAATAAATATACAATTTCAAATTAAAATTAGGTACAATTTCACTAATATTGGAAGCCTAACAAATTTAAAAAATTAGAATTTTAATTTACTTAACAATACAGTATTGATTCAAGTTAACAATAAGTAAAGAAAAATTTAGCATTATAAATTTAAATTATATTTTTTTTCTTTTATTCTTGAATTCATTCGTTTTTATTTACATGTAAGTAACGGTCATTCATGTTTTGAATGATTTTCAATACTTATTTTTTTTTAAGGAGAACTTTGAGAAGTCTGAATGAATTATTCGACATTATTGATGAGTTTTTATTTCTTTATGGATTAGTTTAGTTTCCTTAAAAATAAAACTTTGTTCATAGAAAGATTAACGATGGTATATCTGTGAGAAAATATCTTTCATTTGATGTTTTTAAACCACCAATAATTAATTTTCATTTAATACTTATTTCAATTCATTTAGTTCTACGCGCAAATTACTCTTTGTCTGGAAATTTTCAATTAATCGAATAAAACAAAGATTCCATTTAATGTTGAATTTGTTGATGCGCTTAAAATAAAGTATTTATCTACTTCTTATATATATTTTTAATATAATCACTGGTAAATAGCATAACTGTTTATCAAATAAAGGCACTCAATTAGTTCTTTGATATAATTATTTAAACAAAAGAGGGACTCGAAGAAGATGATGTTGAGTTTGATGAACTTGACGAAGAACTTGGCAAACTGCCATCTGAAAGTATAGTTGCAGCATCAAGAATTACATTAGCACCACCAATTTCTGATATTGGAATCTGATTTGTTTCATCACTAGCAAGCAGGTTTTCCTTAAAACCTTGATTTGTAGGAGGTGTGACAACAAGAAGATTCACCGATATCAATAAAGGATGTACCAGTTTTGTGTCCAATAGCATGAGCGTCACTTCTTCATTCTTTTCCAACGATAAGGAAGTAATATCAGATTTCTGGGTAAAGGCACGTTGACGTTGTGAATTAATCGATGTCACAGATACTCTTTATTTGATAAATATAAATAAGTTTAAAATTAGCAATATATTTCATAAGGTTTTACCTTATCATAAACTGTCGTTTAGTTTGAAGACTTAACAAACGTTCATGTTCGTTTCTATGGTGCCGCCTTATACTTAGTACTCTAGAATCGACGATAAGAATAATATCTAAACCAAAATTAAATCCGGTCCACCTCCATTTCTGATAGCCGGGCTCAAGAAGTATACGACCACATCGCATACAATTATTGAAGAATATATCTTTATCCAGTTGGTGTGGACTGTAATATAATTTTTAAAAAAATAAGTTTAAAACAGTCATGAGCACTTACGTATGTTTGTATTCATTTATATAAATAAAATTACTTAATATAGGGAGTAAAGCTGCGGATACTTTATGATATTTAGGATAGGAGGATAGGATTAGAAAGGAGATACCGATGCACATTAGTTTTGAATGTCTGCACATTATAATGAGTGGAAATGATTTATCCTTGTAATGCATTATACATTCGTGTAGTGCGGTTAAAAAAAGAATACCTGCACTCAACAGTACTGATGAGGATTCCTAGAAGTAATGGTATTAAAGTTGAATTGTTTGAGGGTCGGAATGCAAATGGCTATTTCACTAGACCATTTTTTTTCTTAAATAGTCATAATGATATGCGTGAGAACTTGCGACGGAGTTCAAGTGTACCAAAAATCTCAGTAAAAGAACGATCGCCTACCATTTTTAAGGCTCTCTTTTCAAACCTATCAAAGAGACTCAAGTATCTACATTGTTTGGGCGCCATGCCAGCCCCTTTTCAAACCTATCAAAGAGACTTAAGTATCTACATTGTTTGGGCGCCATGCCAGCCCCAATATAAAAATTATACTCAAGATTTGGAAGAATAAAACTTTATAAATTATAGCCGGATCAGAATGGAAAACCTAAACACGTAGGATCATTTTTAGATTTTTGAAATATGTGATAACTCCACAAGAGATGTTTTGTGATGCACATACCTGGAACTGAAAGCTGTTCAGCCTCCTCGATGCAAGTACAACCCTACTGGCTTTTCGAAGTTTTAATTTCTAACGGTTTTTGATTCTTCATTGGACAATGATGTCAAGGTCAGAAATTAATGAGCTTATATCATAAGCTGCCGTTGGTAGCCCACATTCGAAGATCAAGGATGTGAATCTAAAAATGAATATAAAAAGCTGAAGCTTCTATCGTCAGCGAAACAATTAAGTGGAATAGCACTTTCAGGAAAAAGATCATTTACAAAAATACGAAAGAGAAAGGCAAAATGGAGCCATATTAACTTACATAAATTGAACGGTAATAAAGGTAATAACTAATCGAACGAAGAAGAGATTCATCGAAACCAAATTTGCGCATTTTTCATTAAGATCTTGATGCCAAACTCTATCCAATGCCTTTGAAATCTCAAGTGCAATTATCTTGCTTTCTACAAAGCGATGTCAAGATTTGATCCACTTTTCAGTGAGATAAGCTATGAGAACACCAGTGGACCTATAGTTACGAAAGTTATACTGCCGGTCATTAAGAAGGTTCTATTCTTCGAGATATTTCTTAAGCTCAGAATTGATCAGCGTTTTCATGACCTTGGAAAGGCTGGACAAATGATATATTCCATCCGCTCGGGAAGAGACCTATAGAGTAGGATTGATGGTTTATACAAACATAGTATTTGTATGTATATTACGGTAATACCATACAATTTTTTTATGGATTTTGACTCTTTTAGATATTTAGTTCAATTAGATATTAAAGGATAATTACCATCAGTAAATATCAATAATAATTTCATTCCAGTAAAATTACTCCTTAGAGGTTGTAGTACATGATATTATATGTTTTTAATAATTAGCTAGAACTTACATATATTAGAGATCCAGAGTCGACCGTTACAACCGTATCACGCATTTGAGATGAAAAAATCGCTTGAAGTCTTTGTCTCTCATCGAAGTGTCATGGAGATGAAACTTAAAATCGATGTTGTCGCATATGCTAAATTTGTGTGGAACTTGTATACAAGAGTGGAATAAAATGGCTGCAGAGTGTTGAACAACTTTTACGATATCAGTGAATAAAAATTCTAAAACACTTTACTGACATTCGAAGAACTGCTCTAGAAAAAGGGACATTTTACTTACAGTAGTTGGCATAAATATTTAGACGAAACCTTTTTCTGACTATTGAACCTAGACTTTGCTAATTATCTTTAAATAACGGCGAAAAAATAATGTGCAAAACAAAGAATATGTTTTTAGTTCTATGCATGCCAAATTTTGTATTGCTTACATTTTTCATTCTCTTTTTGCTCATAAAAATGCATGTAAACAACGAATTTTTCTTTGGCATAAGTATTTTGACGGAATATTTGTGTACCTGTTTTTACACTTTGCACGTGAAAACCAAGCAACTTATGCAATATTAAACTTTATTTGAAGTGAAACGTTAACAAAAAAATAAAATTTGATCAAAAGTTATTTAAAACCATGGTTAAAACAGTGGAGTTGAGTTTGGTTATCAGATCTTCCATTGTAGCAAAGTTTAACGCTGGAATGGCAGTAAAAGACATTGCAAATGAGTTTAATGTGTCACGTCAAACTGTTCACTATCAAATTAATAAGTTTAAAAAGCATAATGACATAAGAAACTTAAGAAGATCAGGTGCTAGGCGCAAAACAACGCCCACTGAAGACCGAATCCTTTTACGGGAATTTAAAAAAAAATATTTTTGTGAAGCCTCAATCTGCTGCAGATAAATGGAATTTGACAGCCAAGAATCCAATCAGTGAGCGTACTGTCCGACGACGTTTAAAAGAAGGAGATTTCAAGACAATTAAAGTTAAGGACGTACCGTACATATCAAAGGTAAACAAATTTAAAAGACTGGCCTTCGCAAAGGAACATCTGCACAAGCCAAAGGAGTTGTGGAGAAGCGTTCTATGGACAGATGAAAGCTCCTTTGAGTATAACTCATCAAAAAATTAATTTTTTGTAAAATTGCCAAAGGTAGTAAGGAAAAAAAAGGCCTGTTTGTCAAAAAGTGAGCCACGGTGGAGGCTCTGTCATGTTCTGGGGATGTGTTGCTTATAATGGACTGGGTGACTTGGTTCCTATCACCGGCTCTATGAACAAAAGCCAATATGTTAGTACCCTAAATGATAATGCCTTTCCATCCGGGGATATGCTTATTGGCGAATCATTCATCCTGCAACAGGACAATGCCCCATGTCACAAAGCCCGGCTGGTAATGAATTTTTTGAAGGATGTTGGTGTTACTACTTTGGACTGGCCACCTCAAAGTCCAGATTTAAATATTATAGCAAACGTCTGGTCTCTTTTGAAACGCAAAAGAACAGTTTCTTTCAATAAAACCAGAGAGGAGACAATTGCTGAGGTAACTTCCCTTTGGAAAGAGATGTCTCCAGATATTCTTCAAAATTTAGTAGATTCAGTACCGAGACGCCTTCAAAAAGTTATTGAAGCCAAAGGAGGTAATACATTTTACTAAATTCTTCATTTCTTTATTTTTGTCAAATTTAAACTTTGTTTTCTTAATAATGCATACTTGTCAAAATACTTATGCCAACGAGTGAAATCAATAATTTGTTTATATCTTTTTAAGTTTCTATGAAAAAATATTTGTTTGACTATTTTAAAGATTGTGTTAGTTTCATATAAAAAGGAAAAAAAATAAACAAAAATTCTTTATAAAGCCATTAAAAAGTTAAACTAAAAAATGCACGATTTTTATTTCGTAAAATTACTTATGGCGACTAGTGTATAATAAATTTATGTTCGTTGCAGAACAATCACTTTCGTTTTTAAGTGGAAAAAGAAGAAGAAACAACACCAATTTTCTTTTTGACTCTTGAAGTTAAATTTTAAAAAAAATTTTGTTCAAGTAAGAGTTATGTCTGTCGAGATATACTAGTTTTTTCGATAGTGTATGTATAAGTAATAAACAATTAATGTCACTCTACTTACCCATCTTCTGGCAGATGGTCAACTTTCAAAATGGAATTCCAATGATTCATAACATGTGAATTTAACCATTCCTTTGGGATAATATTATCAGCAAGTACAGTCTTTAAATCCATATGATGATTAGTTAGATACTCCGTACGCAAAGCTTGAAAAGTTTTTATAAAACGATTGCCTTCTGACGTTTCCAAGAATGAGTTTTTATCTTGTCGATTTGAAAAATAATTCTGCGGTGTATTTACCTCCTCAGCAGAACAATTTTCCGGATCATAATTTGGAAATAATCTCATATACATCCACGTCCGAATAAGAGTATATAAAGAAAACTCAGTTTGCATAACATACAAGTCCGGACTGGATATTAATGCAGTCATTAAGTCTATATTTATGTCCTTAAGCAGTTTTGTATTTTTATTATAAATACACAACAAATTTGTTTCCAACCACTCAAATGCAGACTTTTTAACATTAATTGTTCCATATTGACAGGAAGCTTCATAATAGCTGATTGCAGTAGATGCATTTGTTGTTTCAATCATAACTTCACTACATTTTTCAATTATTCCATCGAGTTGAAAAAGAGTGGCAGTTGCTAAAATAGAAATAACAGCTTTTGGATCAATCTCGATTTCGTCTGAATACATGGATCCAAAAACAGCGTCCAGCGCTAAAGTTAAAAAAAAATTACTTAAAAATATATACAAAACTTTCGTTTTTTGGCTTACCCTCTAAGGTAATCTTAGAATCAAGATTTTTGATGTGAACAAAATCCTGATATGATTCTTTCCAAGAGCCATTAAACATACTGAAAAAGTATGGACTCTGACATAAATATACTTTATGGAGATGCCAAATGTTTCCCTGTGCCATTACTGATATGTCAGAATTTTTCTGCTCTTTGAAGAGTGCTTGATAAATGTATTGCGTTGTAGTAAGTAATTTCTTTCTGTGAAACAATGACATTAAAATATTGTGCGATTATTATAAATTTTAACTTGCTTCTTTGGCGTTTGCGATTCACTATTATTGGATTCATTTAGCTCAGCGTCTGATCCGCTGGCTAGTTTGCGTTTTCTTCTTCCTCCAAGTAAATTTGATACGCTTCCCGAGTATTTTTCGAGAGGTGCTTTTAGAACTCCAACCATTTGACCCATAGCTAAAAAATAAATAACAAAATAAATAGTAAATAATAATATTAATATTTTGTTGTATTGTCTTCATAAATATACATATATGTATGTATGTATATATTTTTGACACAATAAGCTAAGCTAAAGTTTTAAAACTTTTTCGGTTTAAAGAAAAATTCTACTAAGATTTGTTAGAAATAACAACTTAATACAATTTATACTTTGAATATTTTCACTTTACTTAATTCTTACATATCTTCATTTCTTTCCTAATTACTCAATTTATTATTTTCTCAAACTAATTTTATTATTCTTATTCAAATTGTTCAACTGTTTAGTTCAAATAAACTATTTACATATATATAATTTAACAGAACTTGGTTTCAATTGAAAATTAACAGGTTATGGGCCCAGGACCCAAAAATTTAAATAAGAAATTTTAGAGAACTACTCAGAGTATACGTATATACATTTCCAGCTCATGATGAATGACGACGGAGAAAAATTCAAAATTCCACTTTTCGATGGAACTGGTTTTAATAATTGGAAATTCCGTATAGAAACATTATTGGACGAATTAGAGCTACTTGAATATACCAGTGAACCTTATCAAGAAAAAGTTAAATTTCAAACCGAAGACACAGAAGCTATTCGCCTTCAAAAAGGGAAAGAATTAGCTGCTCATAAGAAGAAAGACCGAAAATGCAAATCTCAAATAGTTCAAAAATTGGCTGACAGTCACTTAGAGTACGCAAAAGATAAAGAAACAGCATTCGATGTATGGAAGACTTTATGTGATACATTTGAACGAAAAGGAATTGCCAGTCAACTATTAATTAGAAAATCTCTACTCAGCATAAAATTTAATCCAAGAAATGATACTCTTGCAAACCATTTCGTTAGTTTTGACAAACTTATTCGCGAATTGAGATCAACAGGAGCAAAGGTAGAAGAACTCGATATTGTATGTCACCTGCTACTTACTATGCCATCGGAATTCAACAATGTAGTTACAGCAATTGAAACTCTCTCAGGTGAGTCTCTTACTATATCTTTTGTAAAGAATAGATTGCAAGATGAAGAATCGAAACAGCTTGACTCGCAAAAATTAAAACGAGAAGAACCTGTGTCTTCAACAGCGTTTGTTTCACATCAAAATAAGTTTATGAACGAAGCACAAGGTCGTTTTCCATTCAAATGCAATTATTGTGGAAAAGTTGGCCACAAAATAGCAGTTTGTAGAAAGAGAGCGAACGACTTAAAATACAAAAATCAAAATTCGGCACATTTAGCCACAGAAAATATTAGACAAAGCAATGAAGACGGTTATTGCTTTTCGGCATCAATTGCAGATGATTTCGATCATCACGTACACTGTATTCTGGACTCAGGTGCATCGGAACACCTGGTGAATAGCAACATCTCTCTATCAAACATTAAAAAAATTCATGAACCGACCAAAATAAAAGTTGCCAAATCTGGAACTTATTTAACAGCAGATAAAGTTGGAGACATTCAATTGTCAAGCTTCGTTAACGATAAAGAACATTTGATTACCGTAAAAAATGTTCTTTCTGTTCCGAACCTCGAATACAATCTTCTTTCGGTAAGAAAATTAGAAATGAACGGTTATTGCATAAAATTTGAAAATGATGCGGAGTGATTTCCAAGAATAATCGAACAGTTGCAATTGCACATCGAAGTCCAACTGGATTGTACCAAATAACTTTCCGAAAAACCTCCACGGCTCTTCTGAGCGCAAATGACAGTAGCTATGAAATTTGGCATAAGAGAATGGGTCATCTCAACGCTGATGACATCAAGAAACTTCAAAACCATACGAACGAAATCAATATAGATGTTTTAAGTTTTTCCAAAGAGACATGTGGTATTTGTATTGAAGGTAAGCAAAGTAGTTTACCACATAATCAAGAAAGAAACAAAGCATCACGACCACTGCAACTTATACATAGCGATGTCATAGGTCCTATAAACCCCGTCTCTTATAACGAAATGAAATTGTACATAATTACATTTATCGATGACTACACACATCTCACAGTTAGCTATCCTATGAAGTCAAAAACAGAAGTTTTCAAATATTTTTAAATTTTCGAGGCCATGGCAACAGCTCATTTTAATTTGAAGTTAAGTCGTTTTCGGTGCGATAATGGCAGTGAATATATTTCAAGAGAGATAAAAGATTTAAGCATGTTGATATTAAATATAACTTCGTTCGTGATTTGTATGAAAAACAAATGTTCACTATAAAATACATCAATACAAAAAATCAAATAGCAGACATCCTTACAAAACCACTTCCAAAGCTCCAGTTCATCAAACTTCGTGACAAGCTTAATTGCGTTAGTAAAAGAATTTTCATCAAGAAGTCACAAACTTAAATGTTATTAAGTTGTTATTTCTAACACTCCTCTTCAACTTAATAACATTTAAGTTTGTGAATTCTTGATGAAAATTCTTTTACTAACGCAATTAAGCTTGTCACGAAGTTGTATTCAATTTGAATTCACAATAAGATATACACCCCAACAGAATGGAGTAGCCGAGCGGATGAATCGGACCATCCTCGATAAAGCAAGATGCATGATGCTCAACTGCAAACTCGGCAAAACTCTTTGGTCTGAAGCTGTTCAAACAGCCGTTTACTTAATAAACAGAAGTCCAACATCATCACTTAAAAATAAAATTCCAGCCGAACTTTGGTTCGGCGAAAAAATAAAATATTCGAAAATCAAGATTTTTGGTTGTGTTGCATATTTGAAGATTCCAAAGCAACTCGTGCAAAGTAAATTTGATTCTCGATCCAAAAAATGTTTTTTTGTTGGTTATTGCCCCAACGGCTACAAACTTTGGGACCCACTCAATCATAAAATTATTCTTGGCCATGACGTTGTATTCGATGAAACGAAATTTTCCTTCGAAACTTGTAACAGTAGTAATAATTGGACTGCAACGGAAAATGAAATTTTAGAATATGACGAACAAACTGAATAAGGAAAACAAAATATACAAGACTCTGAAAGTGGAACTGAAACTCAAGTTAGAAATGACAACGAACAAATTGAAAAAACCTTGGATCAGCCTCGTCGATCTAATAGAATTACCAGCACGCTAAGATATCTAGAAGATTACGCAATTATGGTCTTTCATGCTGAATCATTTATAGAAGACGTACCAGAATCTTATGATGAAATTAATTTTAGAAACGATAAAGAAGAATGGTTTCAAGCGGTAAATGAAGAAATGTCAGCTTTGCTTAAAAACAAAACATGGGAGCTTTGCAACACTCCCAAGCACACACGATTAATAAATAACAAATGGGTTTTTCGTCTGAAAAGAGGCAAGATTAGTTGTTAAAGGCTGTGCTCAGAGAGAAGGCTACGACTACAAAGAAACCTACGCTCCAGTTGCTAGACTAACAACTCTAAGAATTCTTTTATCTATTATCGTAAAGGAAGATCTCTTAACTTGTCATATGGATGTCAAAAACGCATTTTTGCACGGTGAGCTTGAAGAGGACGTATTTATGAAAATTCCAGATGGTTTTGAAAGCAAAAATGGCTCGGTTTGTAAACTTAAGAAAGCCCTCTACGGTTTGTTGAAGCAAGCACCTCGAGCATGGAATAAAACGATTGACAGCTTCTTAACAGAAATCAACTTTAAACGATCAGAACTCGACAAATGTTTTTATATGATAAATTCTGAACAGATTCGAATTTTTCTTCTTCTTTATGTTGACGACATGTTACTTGCGGGGAATAATGAAGCAAAACTGAACGAAATAAAGAATGCTCTCAAAGAAAAATTTGACATGAAGGATTTGGGAACGCCAAAAACATTGTTAGGGATAAGCATCGAGCGCACCGACAGAGGCCTTCATTTGAATCAACAAATCTATTTTAAAAGAATTCTTGATCGTTTTAATATGCAAGACTCGAACCCTACGGATATACCTATGGAAACCACCTTTATCTCTTCTAACGAAGTCGACAAAATTCAAGATACAAAACCTTACCGTGAACTCGTTGGATGTTTAATGTTCGGGATGTTAGCTACAAGACCCGACTTAAGTATAGCTGTAAATTACTTTAGTAGATATCAGCACGAACAAAATGGAATGCGTTGGAAAGGTCTCAAAAGGATACTGCGATACATAAAAGGAACCATCGACTTTGGCTTACAGTTTATAAAAGAAGAAGAAGACGCACCCTTGACATGTTATGTCGATGCAGATTTTGGAAGTGAAAAGGATCGCAAATCAACATCTGGTTTTCTTGTCAAGATCTTCGGTAATTTCATCTCTTGGACTACCAAAAGACAAACTTCGGTTTCACTCTCTTCAACTGAAGCTGAATATGTTTCTTTAGCATTAGCAACAGCCGAATTAATTTGGATTAAAAACTTTTTAGAAGAAATAAAAATTATCAGCGACGACGTTTTACGTTTTTTTTCATCAAGAATTCACAAACTTAAATGTTATTAAGTTGAAGAGGAGTGTTAGAAATAACAACTTAATACAATTTATACTTTGAATATTTTCACTTTACTTAATTCTTACATATCTTCATTTCTTTCCTAATTACTCAATTTATTATTTTCTCAAACTAATTTTATTATTCTTATTCAAATTGTTCAACTGTTTAGTTCAAATAAACTATTTACATATATATAATTTAACAGAACTTGGTTTCAATTGAAAATTAACAAGATTGACTGTAACAGTGCCGCTGGTGGTGCTTATTTCAGGAAAGTCAGTATATACTCTTAACAAAATAATAAAAATAATAATAAACCTAAAAAAAAACATTAATAAAAGTTGGTAAAAATTGATTTTCGACTCAAATATCTTTTCAAAAAGTTAAGATTTTGGCAATAATCTAACTTCATCTTACAAAAAATATAGTTTTTAACATTCAGTAAAATTTTGGGAAATATCAATTTTAAAGTTTTTTTTTACAAAAAATAAAAACATATAAAAAACATTATCTACTAAAACTGGGTAAACATTAATTTTCGACTGAAATATCTTTTCAAAAATTCAAACTAATTTCATCGTATAGATATTCACTAAAATTTTTACAGTCTCCGTCTAGCTTTCGTCGCTTAGACATCGTTTCTTATAATCCGATCTTTCACTTTCAAGTGCATTATCATCTCCCTCTCTTTATAAACCGGTTTGCTTTTCAGTAATTTTTTTTTCCTTTCCCACCAAAACTGTTATCTTTCTTTCCATATATAACCCTATTTAATTGCTTATACAGCCCTCTCCCAACGGGCTAAAATGTATGGGAACAGATATAAGGGGTTATCTCCGGATAAACCCCTTAACTCTCCACCCGTGCACTCTCCCCCCTCTAAACGAACAAAACAAATAATGACTCAAGAAGAATTTCCCGAACTCCCTCAATCAAATAGTAAAAATCCGAAATTTATATTAATTTCATCAATAGATGATAAAAAGCCTCTTTCAAGTGTAAGTGTTTTTGTGTTGAAGAAAGCTATAGATGCGATTAGCAAAGAATACGACAGCATTAACCAGCTCCGTGATGGTAACATTCTTATTCTTGCAAAGAATAAAAGAATAGCGGAAAAATTTATAGCAATTTCCAATTTAGCCAACCAGTGCCCGGTTAAAGTGAAATACCATGATAATCTTAACTCGTGTAAGGGTATCGTATTTGCACCATTCCTTACTAATGTTCCCGAATCTGAAATCATTTCTGAAATGTCCTCCCAGGGGGTCACGGATGTATACAAATTCACCAGAAAAAACGACGGTAAACAGATTCCCACTGGACTTATGTTATTCACATTTGACCTCTACCAACCACCGACCACGGTGGAAATTGGTTTCTATAAAGAAAATGTTAAAGAATACATCCCTAACCCAATGCGCTGTCGCAAGTGCCAAATTCTTGGTCATACCACCAAAAGGTGCTCCAAAGATGAAGTCTGTGCAATTTGCAATCTCCCACCTCATGAAAACGCCCCCGAAAGTTGTACACGTGTGATGTGCGCAAACTGCCCCCCAACTGCCGATCCTCATCCATCCTCATCCGTTAAATGCCCCAAATATATAAAAAACAAAGACATTTTGACGATAAAAACTAGAAATAAATGTAGCATTTCCGAAGCCAAACGCCTATATAAAATTAGTAATACAACTCATACTAACGCAAATACTTATACTGAAATAGCAAAGGTAGGTAATAACAGTTCTTCCGATAATGCCTCTTCATGTGAAAAATCAAATACAAATACAAATAAAACAACAAAGCCTAGCCTAAATGACAAAACTCAAAAACCAAAATATAACTTCTCCAACACATCAGCTTCCTCTTCTCTCTCAAACTTATTAAATGCATCAACTTTCTTTTCTCCTTCTAACCCATCAAATAATCAAACTGCTTTTACTCAACACACTAACACTTCGCAACAAAAAACAGTTCAAACACATTTAACTCAAACTAGTTCCCAAAAACAACAAAACAAAACCGAAACAACTCAATCATCTTCTTCAATTTCTTCCACTCAATCAAAACACAACGAGCTTGAAATTATGGACGTCTCTACTGACGTAGTGACATCTCCCATATCCTCTATTACTCACTCTCTCCTAGAACAAAAAAAATATTTTATACCCCCATCTGTAAATGATGATGAAAAAGAACCCGATTTGTAATAAACTACTCGCAAATGCGACCCCCGCTGATCGTTTGTCAAGACGCTTGGACCATGGGAATGACCCAAGCGCCTTGACTACCGAACAGCGGGGTCGAATTATTAACACCAACACACAATCATCTTCCTCTACAACATCACAACCAAAAATAAAAGTCAACCGCACACTTCAAATCCAAAATTTATTGAAAGTTCTTCAATGGAACATGAAAGGATACTCAAATAACTACGATGAGCTTAATATTCTTATAAAGGAACATTCACCTTGTTTTATTTCTTTGCAAGAAACGCACTGCTCTTTTCAATCTACTCATGTTGTTCCAAAATCGTATATAGGATATTTTCATAATTTTCCAACAAACGTTACGAATAAACAGGGTATTGCTGTTTTAATAAAAAACAACATTCCCCACAAACAGATAGCAATTAACTCTAATTTACTAGTCCTTGCTATAGAAATACAATCTGGTATTAAATTAACGATTGTTTCTATTTACATTTTACCTGATCAAAATTTTAACAAAAATGACCTAATAGATATTCATATGTGTTTATATGTCATATAAACACCCCTGTTTTACTAACAGGAGATTTAAATGCTTGGAGTGTACTATGGGGATCGCCCAAAACTAACGCTAGAGGCTCTATTATAGAAGATTTCATTCTAAGCTCCAACCTCTCAGTTTTAAATGATGGTTCGCCCACGCATTTATCAACCCACAATACCTTGACACACATCGATATTAGCTGCTGCTCTGGCTCTTTACTACCAAAAGCAACTTCCCACACTTTAGACGACCTTCACAATAGTGACCACTTTCCACTAATTACTACTTTTGATTTAGGAATATTCAATACACAAGTTATTAATTCCCCCAAATTTATAACAGATCGAGCAAACAAACCCGTATATTCAGACTTAAACAAAGAAGCCGCCTTACTGGTAAAAGCAATTCGATATTCAGCTAACTTATCAATACCACAATCTAATCCTAAAATAAATAAAAGAGTTGTACCGTGGTGGACTCCGGAAATAGCTAACCTTAGATTAGTTAAGGTAATTGCTTGGAAAAAGTTTAAAAAAAACCATAATCAATTAAATTTAATTAGTTATAAAAAAGCAAATGCCGCTTTTCGACGTCAAGTAAAAATCAGCAAAGCCAAAAATTTAAATGCAATTACTTTATCAATAAATAGAAACTCAACCACCGCAAAAATATGGAGCAACATCCGATGTTTAACAGGAAATTTTTCTTCGAAAATAATAAGATGTATAGTGTCACCCCAAGGCCCCATCTCCAATCCATCTAAAATTTGTAATTACTTTGCTAATATTTGGTCTGAAGACTCAAGTGATATTAATTTTCCGGTCAGTTATTGTATAGAAAAAAACGTCTGCATCAATAAAAACATGCAAATACCCACAACTGACACCTCGGCTCTATATATCGAAAACCCTATTGAACTCAAAGAACTTGAAAGCTGCCTTACTAAACTCAAAGGCAAAACCCCAAGTCGGGATAGGGTGTCTTACCCGATGCTAAAAAACCTACCCCTTGAAATAAAATTTAGGCTACTGAAGTTATACAACAATATTTTTTCAACTGGAGTTATACCTCTGAGTTGGAAAATTGCTTGTGTCATTCCGATTCCAAAACCTAAAAAAGACATAGCCACCATTAGCGGCTACCGTCCAATTTCTCTTATCCCATGTATTTCTAAAATCATGGAAAAAATAATCGCGAGGCGTCTTCAATGGTTTACACAAAGAAAAAATCTTATTAGCCCAAATCAAGTTGGTTTCAAACCAGAAAAGGGTTGCATCGATGCACTTTTACATATTGATAACTACACAACAAATGCTCTATCATCCCGGAATCATGTTTCAATCTTGTCAATTGACTTTGAGAAAGCTTTTGATAAAATTGGGATACATCTTGTTCTGAACAAGCTACACTCTTGGAGGGTAGGTCCTAAAATAATACAATATGTAAAATCATTTTTAACTAGCCGAAGATTCTGTGTTAAAACTAACAACTCCTACTCTTCAACATATAAGCTTCACAACGGGATTCCTCAAGGCTCCCCGCTATCGGTGGTCTTGTTTCTTATTGCCTTTCAAGAATTATCAATAATTGTAGATAGACATAAACATCTGGACCATTGCATCTATGCAGATGACCTCTATGTCTTGAGTAAATGCAATGATCTAGACAAAACCAAAGAAATGTTCACTAACCTGATAAATGAAATTCTTGTATGGTCGAATACATCTGGTGCAAAACTTTCACTAGAAAAATGTAAAATATTGCATATTTGCCGAAAACTAACTTGTTCTCAAACACTAACACTAAATATAGATAATATTACAATTAACTCGGTTGATAAACTAAATATTCTAGGACTTACTTTTAATAAAAAATATAAGTGGAATGACCACATAATTAATCTTAAAAAGAGCCTGGCTGACAGAGGAAACATTATAAGTTATTTAGCATGTAAGAAAAGTAGTGCACATATTAATACATTATGTAACGTTGTCCGAGCCCTTTTACTTAGTAAAATTGATTATGGTCTCTGTATATACGGAAGTTGTCCTAAGTCCACACTAAAAACCATCAAACCGATGTATCATCATGCAGCGAGAAGGAGTATCAACGCTTTTCCCACCACCCCAATTAAAAACATACTAGCAGAAGCAGGACTGCCCTCAATCGAAGAACAAATAATAAAAACAAGAGGTAAATGCTTTGTTAAACTTTCGTTCTCATCCGGATCTATAGCTGAAAACTGTTTTAAATCTGCAATTCGCCGGCCCATTCCTAAAAGAATAGCATCCGCAATAGCAACAGTTGTTGAAGTTGCAACTGATTTGAACCTTCCATTGAGACATTACTCCAAATATAAGGCCTTATATCCACCTTGGACAATCAAAGTCTTCCTTTTTTCTAGACCTTAACTTCAATCGAAAAGGTATTACTGACAACAGATACTACCGTGCTATCTACAATGACATCTCCAGTGAACTGAAATCAAAAGGATGGTCTTTTATTTTCACCGACGGATCAAAAACAAGCGAAAGCGTGTCATTCGCTGTTGTCGAAGAGAATGGATTGCTTATTAGCACGGGTCTACTATGCGAACAAGCTTCTATTTTCACGGCAGAGGCTCATGCTATATTGGAAGCTGCCAAAACTTCTCTAAAAAGAAAGGGAAAATACATTATAACAACTGATAGTATATCTGTTATAAACGCTATCCGTAATGATAAATACAATGTTTCCGCTATAAACAAAATAAGAGACATTCTCATTCGTTCACCAAAAAAACTTAAAATAATGTGGACCCCCGGTCACACAGGAATTCAAGGAAACGAATATGCCGACGAAGCAGCTACTGCGGCCCACAAATCACCTCTCTACCTTTTTGAAACGTTCACTAAAAAAGACCTAGCTAACGCTATTCAAATTGGCAATGCAAAAATGAATCAAGAGGAATGGAAAACATATATTCACCACTACGTCACCATTAACCCAAAACGAGACAAGCCAAATTACCCAACATCTACAACAAAAATTGAGAACACAAATTTCATAAGACTTCGATTAGGTCACACATCCTCCACTCACCAACATCTCCTCCGTAAAGAAAACCCTCCGATTTGCACAACATGCAACGCAGTCATCGATATAAAACACATCTTGGGCTTAGGGCAATGTTCACTCCCTAGATCCATCATAAACGATATTCTTAAAAATAAATCTATTATATCAATTTTAAAAACTCCAACCATAGAAAATATATTAATAATTAATGAATTTATAAAAGCATCAAATATTTCTGTATAAATTTTATGTAAACATTAGAGCCGTTAGTCCCTGCAGCTTGTGCTCTCTAAATAATATTACCATTGTAATTATATTATAATTATCTTGTTAATAAATAATAATAATAATAATAAAATTTTTATACAAATCAGTCCGTTAGTTTTTTTTATAAAAATTAAAATCTACAAAAATTGTTAAATTGATGTTCGATATCTCTTGGATAAATGAAGGTATTAACTTCAAAATCATTTTATTCTGTGTTAAATTTTCTTAAAAAAATTCAATCTGAATTTTTGTATATAAGAAATGCTACTAAAAAAAGTAAAAAATGGTTTTCGACTAAAAATCTCGTTAACAAAAATAGATTTTGAAACCAAATTGGTCCATCATATGCAAAATATTGTTGGTAACTTTAAGTTAATTTCTTAGAAAAGTTCAACTGAGAACTTTTTTAACTAAACATAAAAACCTACAAAAACAACAAAAAACTGATAAGAAATGGTTTTCGACTCAAGTACATATGTATTAGGAGAACAAATAAGGATATTGACTTCAAATTATTTATCTCACACAATATATTGTTATGATCATTTTGTTAAAGTTTAAAGCAGACAAATCGATAGACGGAATGGGATCGCCTCTTTTTTTATTTGTAATTCTCTGCATATTAAAGTTCTCATAGTCCAATGAATAATTGTTTATTAATTGTAATTTCTTTAAATAGTAAAAATGAAATTCATTTTCTTACTATCAAATTAATATATTTTGTCAAGCAAATAAATTACAAGTTTTGTATTTAAAGAAGCAAATATCTCAATTGAACAGCATATCTGTTGACTGTGGATGTAAATAATTTAAGTCAAGAAACATTTGCTTTTGTATGTTAAACACATTATTAATTTGCGCACGTCCTAAACTAAAAGAAGGCACGGCGGATCATTTGGAATGGAACAGTGGCTGTTTTTGTGTGCTATTGTTTACAACACTGAAACAAGTTGACTTATCAAAATGATTTGTTGACCATTCAAATGGTAAACTCCGCTGTATTCCTCAAATATGTTGTAACTCTACCAACTAAAACCTTAATAATCACCCTAACCATTAAACCATCCCATCAATATAATTTAATTTAATAATTTATTACTATTTTCTGGAGTTTATTACATTCCGGACAAAAAACCGAAATAATATAAATGTTAATAAATACATTTATTTTTGATCTTTGAATCATGAATAAATTCAATGACAAGTGGTAGTTAAATAATTTTAACAATGTATTCATAAGGTATGGGCTTCAACGAAATCAAAAACAATCCATAGGTATATTTATATTGTTTAAACTACATTATGTATGTACATATGTATTCTTTTCTTTTTTTTTGTATTTAATGTTTTATTAATATTCATAAGGTTCTCACCTCACTTTTAATCCATGATAAAGAACAGGAAAAAATAAATGATATAAAAAATGTTGTATCAAAGATTCAAAGTATGTAGGTCAAAAAGCGAAAACTTGTTTGGCCATTTAAGGGCACATTGAATTTATATTGAGTGCCTGCATTACTTAAATCATCGTGATTGAAATACCAATAATAACAAAACAATATTTTGTTTACAGCAGCTCTGATGTATGTAGCCACGGGTTCAATTTAAACAATTGCAACAACGTTTTTGTCGGAATTTTATTTATTATTAAACTCATATTCACAGCGTGGGTGTCTGTTAATTTAAATTTATTTAAAAAAGCACTTAAAGTCCAAATTAATTTAAAAATAATAAACATTAAAAAACTTCCCTTTTCTTTTAAACAATTTGAATAAAAGTGAGTTACATTTTTTATTTTTATTTGAAAATATGAAGCAGAAGTTATCAAAAAATGAAAGACACAATTCTTAAATTTTTAATTTTCTTAGTCAATTGCTCACCATTTTTGCGAGAATGGGCTTAACACATTTTCAACAGTTGAAAGTAGTTTAAAATTTTTGAAGACAACTACTGGAAGGTGATTTCATAAAAAATTGATGATAATTTTCAATGGACCTATGTAATCATTAGCTATTTTTAACTCTAAACAATTTTAGCTTTCAAGATAATTGCAATACTTTGGCGAGCAAATAGGTATGAAGATTAACAATTTTCGTACTTAGATTCCCTGATTCCCACCATGTTCCCATTATTTACGAATATACATTTGAAATGATACCAACCCTTTCTTTAATAAAGAATTAATAATAAAGGTAGTTTTTGTTTAGTTTTGTTTGGAATATATAAATGAAATTAACTATAACTTTAGACAGATGTGTTAATCTACCCAATCTTTCTGGAATACATAATCTACAGTAGACATACCCAAAGAACTGAACGAGCCAATCAATACAATCATAACAAGAATAGCAAGGCCGAAGGGAAGGTTAACATTTTGTAAACAAAAAAAAGAAGACATCTTGCAGTAAAGAATGACGACATCGTGAAGATTGGAATGTTTTTATTTCTGTGCAATGTTTAAATACCAATTCATTTGATGAAAAGATTAAAAATAAAACTTACTGTTGTCTGAATTGTACACAATTAGAACTCAGAAGGTAAACAACTTTTAACATTGAACGAACCACTGAAAATCTTTTTAATTGTTTTCTTATTATATGAAAAGTATTTAAATAATTTTAAATATTTATTCCATCAACAAGCAAACCACACTGATAAGAAAGTGATTAATTAAAAAGCTATTTAAAATTAATAGAAATAAATAAATTTTGCAATTTTCTGGAATGGAGTTGTGTGTTTTGTACTTGATAAACTATTTCTTCCAAGAGATTAATGAAATGAAAAAGAAGACAAGAATCACACCTACCCCTACTGCACTGAAACTAGATGGATTTTATGAAAGCATACGACGTTTATATGAGGGTAATAGGTTTGAGTTGCATTCAGGTTGGATTGTTGAATGTGGAATTTCAACTTCCAGTTGAACTTTAATTTATATGTAAAATCGAAAACTTAAAATTGATGTTTTCCATTTTTGTCTCTCAGGAAATCTTTAAAGCAATATTCACATGAGCACGACCAACGACCAACGAATGAACGAATATTCGTCGATTTTGACATTTCTTTCACATGAGAGTTTTTAATTCGTCGCGAATGAAGTTTGACAGCCGAACACCATTCACCACCGAAACCAAAACAAGAATGATTTTTTTAGGTTAAGTACGCGCGATTATTTTATTCGTTGCGAGTGTGGATAATGTGGAACGCGAATAAAGTTTGACAGTTCGTATCAGCTACAATTTTTTTCGCGACGAATAAATTTGTTTTCTTAAATTTATTAATATATGATATTGAAAAGTAAAAGTATGCATCATAAATCAAATAGAAACTATATTGCTATCGTTATGTTAAGAATTTGTGTGGAAATATGTCTTCAAACGTATAATAAACTCACATTTTGTAATTCATTCGTCGCTCGTTGGTCGCGCTCATGTGAATACTACTTAAGCCATCAGAGCTAAACGCTGATCAAATTATATTTAGATTCCTCTGATATAATTTTGAAACACACTTGAGTGAAGAACTGTCATTTGAAATTTTCTGTCAAACATCCAATTAAATGCATGAACCTTACAATTTGTAGGAAAATTTAATGAAATTCTTAAAAAAAGTACCACAAAACGTAACAAATGTTCCATAATAGCAAAATTGAAAAATAAAGTAGAAATGTAAAGCTTTGTCACACTTGTAAAATTGTGTTAACACTGATGCAGATGAAGATGCTATAATAAAGATGAACATGTTTGTCTTTATTATAATCATGACTTCTGCATATCACGAATTTCCTATAGGCGCCAGTTATAGCTATCATTGAAATCGATCCGGAAAAATGTTTGAATCGGTATTTGACTGTGTTTCCCTTTGATTAGAAATGAAAATTATATACTGATCGATCGGAAATCACACAAAGAATTTTTTTTGAGAAAAAAAGTGTAACTACGCATTTATTTTTCCCTAAAAATGTATTTTTCTATTTTCCCGACGGAAATTCATTTTCCTGAACAGCTGATACTTTTATGTTCAAAAGTGAAACGAATCGTTCCACTGATTTGTGTTCCAATTTCACACAATTCCAATGACAGATTTCTGTCAGTAAATATTTGTCGGTAGATTTCAATCAGAAAATTTTTGTTCAATGACAGAAATTTTGAATGAAAGCTATATACGACCTGCCAAAAAATCCAATGTTTGTTTTCAATGATGAAAACCAATGATAGCTATACTTACTTACTTACTTAAGGTGGCGCTACAGTCCTGTGTGAACTAGGGCCTCACCCAACAAACTTCTCCATCTAGCTCGGTCCCCAGCTAGACGTCTCCAGTTTCGCGCTCCAAGTTGGGTGAGGTCCCTTTCCACTTGTGCGCGACACCTGATTCGCGGTCTTCCTCTACTGCGCTGTCCTGTGGGTGTGGATTCGAAGACTTTCCGGGCCGGAGCATTGGTTTCCATGCGCTCTACGTGACTCAGCCATCTTAGTCGTTGGACTTTTACCCTTCTGGCTAAGTCTACGTCGCTGTACAGCCCCTACAGCTCATCACACGACGAATTTTTCTCTCAAAACGACCCAAGGTGCTTTCATCCGCTTTTGTCATAGTCCATGCTTCTGCACCGTATAGCAGAACGGGGATGATAAGGGTCTTATATAGCGACACTTTGGTCTTTCGAGAGAGGACTTTACCAATCAATTGCTTTCTTAGCCCAAATAAACAGCGGTTAGCAAGAGTTATTCTTCGTTTAATCTCAGCGCTTGTGTTGTTTTGTAACGTTTGTACCCCTGATTATGAGTCGTGGAGGTTCAGTATATGTGTTGTTTCCGTAGAGCAGACTTGGTCCGGCGAGTAGCCAAGTATACCTTAACCCAAAAGCGGATAGCTCTGTAGGGCTCTGAACTACTGAATTTAACTTAATCGAACCTCCAGCGAGTTGCTAAGTAAAATAATCGACTTCGTTGGCTTCAGAGTTTTTAGTGTTTTAATATATTTTTATTGGTAGTACCCGTAGCGTGATGGTTAGTGCGTTGGACTGTCATGCATGGGGTCTTGGGTTCAATCCCTGCCTGTGCAACCTAACTTTTTTCACGGGTACTGCCTCTTGCGAGGAATTGACAAATCCTCCAAGAGTAACTCTTGTCATGAAAAGTGCTTTCTCAAATTAGCCGTTCGGAATCGGCATATAAACTGTAGGTCCCTTCCATCTCTGACAACATTACTCGCACACAGAAATGGTTGAGAGTTGTAAGTCACTAGGCCCTGGCTCTTCATGGACTGTTGCGCCACCTAATTCATTCATTCAATATATTTTTATTGTTCCTATTTATACACAAAATTATTTCACTTCGTATACATCCAACCATAATTCGATAATCGATAACGTTATATCGATATTTCCACAATATGCACAATCAGCATTTGACCTTACCATGCATTTGCTTCAAAAATCAATGACACTTGAAATTGAAATATGAATACTTTTTTTATTATGATTCGGCTCTTTAGCTATAGCTATAGCCGACGCGGTGACCGACGCGACGGGACAAAGTATGTGCGATGGATATGGACGGGAAACCGAGTATCAAGTATCGAAGCAGGTTAAATGTATTCTTAATTGTTTGGTGTCAATTAGTTAAGTGGTCGCTGGTGCGATCCCTTCACAGTTTTCTGCGTTTACAGCGGAGCCTAGGTAGAAGAAATCCTTGACTACCTCAAAGTTACGTCTGTCGATGGTGACGTTTTGACCGAGACGTCGGTGTTGTAGGTCCTTTCTTGACGACAGTATGTACTTTGTTTTGCCCTCATTACCCGTTAAACCCATTTTTGCCGCCTCTGCCTCCATACTCACAAAAGCCCCATTGACATCACGCTGAGTTCTTCCGATTATGTCAATGTCATCAGCATATGCTAGTAATTGGACAGACTTTTGAAAGATAGTGCCTCTATCCTTTTTTGACATCGAAAGGTTCTGTTAAGCTGTTTCCAACCTTTATGGAGCAGCGTGAATTCTCTATGGTCATCCTGCACAAACGGACGAGTTTGGCAGGGATGCCAAAACTATACATGGCTCTATACAGCTCGTCACTGTATATGCTGTCATATGCGGCCTTGAAATCGATGAAAAGATGGTGGGTGTCGATTTGATGTTCTTGGGTTTTTTTTCAGGATCTGCCGTAATGTGAATATTTGATCGACTGTGAATTTTCCTGGTCTAAAACCACATATATTACGGCAAAGAAGATTTTTAAAGCGATGTTAAGTATAGACTGATTCCTCTATAATTAGTGCAGTTTAAAGTGTATCGTTTTTTCAGAATCGAGCAAACAATACTGAGGTTCCATTCATCGTGCATGCTTTCTTCCGAACATATCTTACAGATAAGTTGGTGCATGCTCCTAACCAACTTATCTCCAGCTGCTTTAAAGAGCTCGGCATTCATGCCATCTGCTCCGGCGGCTTTGTTAGACTTCAGCTTAGATATGGCAATCTTTACTTCGTCTAAGTCGGGAGGACGGGATTGTTGGCTTTCGTCGTCTATGTTGAATGGATCATCCTGCCTGACAGCGGAATTCGGTTCTTCGTCGCCGTTATACAGTCTGCAGAAGTGGTCCTTCCATATCCTCAGTATTGACTGCGATTCCATTATGATGTTTTCACTTTCGTCCTTGCAGCCTTCGGTTCTAGGTTTATGGACTTGTGAATTCCGTTTCACCTGCTCATAAAACTTTCGAACTTCATTCCTGCTTTTAAACCCCTCAACATCTTCGACCGCACGCTTCTCATGCTCTCTCTTTTTCCTTCTGAGAAGTCGGTGTTTTTCTCGCCTCTTCTGTTCATAGAGCTCGTGAGCAACTCCCGTCCTTTTATGCAGCGCCGCTTTGCGTGCCTGTTGTTTGGCTGCATTTCCCTGCCGACATTCCTCATCAAACCAGGGGTTCCTTGTTGGTGGTTGCTTGAAACCCAGCACGTCAGAGTCGGCTTCTCTGAGTGCATCTTGGCAATGTTGCTACTGGTTTGCGATACATTGTGTTGGCGGCACAGAACTTCGAAAGAGGTTACTTGTAACTTGGTCGGAGAAGGATTTGGCGATCTCTTGCGATTGTAGCCGTTCGACGTTGTATCTTCTCCCAGCATCTCCCTGTTTTGCCTTGGGCCTGGAAACCCGAAGTGCTACCTTGGCTACAACAAGGTAGTGGTCCGAGTCGATGTTAGTTGCTCGGAAAGTTCGGACATCCATGATGCTGGAAGCGTATCTGGCGTCGATCGCAATATGGTTAATCTGGTTGACGGTAGATTGATCTGGAGATCTCCAAGTTCCTTTGTGGATGTTGAGGTGTGGAAAACGCGTACTGGCTACCATGACGTTTCGCCCCGCAGCAAAATCTATGAGCCTGAATCCGTTGTCGGAAGTGTTGTCGTGCAGGCTGTTTTTCCCGATTATTCCCCCAAAAATGTCTTCCCTTCCCAGCTTGGCATTAAAATCGCCCAGGACAATTTTAATATCTTAGCTAGGACACTGCTCATATGTTTTGTCTAAGAGCTCGAAGAACATATCTTTGGTGTTGTCATCCTTCTCATCTGTGGGGCGTGCGCGCATATCAGGCTAATGTTGCCGAATTTAGCCTTGATGCGGATGGTCATGAGGCGCTCGTTGATGCACCTATAGCTCAAGACTTGTTGCCTAAGTCTGGCTCCAATGACAAAGCCGCATCCAAATAAGCGCTGTTGGTTTTCTCGGTAGCAGTCACCATAGTAAATGTCGCAGTTTTTCATCCTCTTTTTGCCCGGACCATCCCATCGTATTTCCTGGATGGCGGTGATGTCTGCTTTATAGCAGTCTAGGGCCTCCGCTAATTCTTCGGCTGCACGTGGTCTGTTAAGGGACCTAACATTCCACGTGCATATCCGAAGTTCGTTGTCCTTAATTCGTTTGCTTAGGTTGTCAACAGTAAATCCGTCCGTATCCGAGGCTTGTTGGTGCTTCGCAACTATGAGATTTTTAAGTGGTCAGGAAGTCACCCCGACGGCACAATCATCAACCTGGAGGGCCAGATCCTTATTATAACTCCAAGGACGGGGAGCCGGATAAACCGCTCCTTATAGGCCTGGGCTCCAAATAAGTAGTAGAAGCCCTATAAGGTGTTCACTAAGTAGTTCAGCCTCTTCACCTCTTCCCCCTCTTCCCCCTCTCTCGTTTGCTGCTATAACTTGCGCCATAATACGGAAATGACAAACATTTAGCCCTTTCACAAATTCCATCGCAATCGGGAACTTTTACCAATCCCGATTAATTTCATATGTAGCATGCTTTTTTGCAGAAATCAAATGTAATCTTCCTACCTCGTAGACTACTTTTGTAGATTTGCAACTGTTTAAATGCATATCATGCTCGTGTGTAAGTGCATGAGTGATAAAGCAACATCTGAAGATCGGGTGTACACTTGAAACAAAATCAAAATCTTTTGAAAGTGGATATCTTGCATAGGGAAGTTATAATGAAGAAATGCGGTTTTGATTTTCGTCAGTAATTTCAGATCTTATATTATGTCATAATATATTTGTATATGCAATCTATAATATTATTATGTAGCTGGTTTTTTTACGTTAGCTGTAGCCTCAAGATGGCGTTGGATTTTTTGTATGTAAAAGTTGAGCAAAAAACTGCAATAACTAATTTTGCCGTAGCCATAAAAAACAGTTATGACAGTGCTTTAAGTTTTTTCTATAAACATTATGTCATTAAAAAAATTTAATTATATTATAATTTTAAAGTACTAAACACATTCTTCTTACAGTTTTTCAGAGATAGCTGTCACTACCATATGTGTATATTTTTCAATTTTTGCACATACCTTTTGAATGTATGTATACCTACGTAGGTAAGCCTTTAATCCATATTTTCTTGACATATGATAAACATCTTCTTCAATAATTACAGCTACATATATGGAGTAGATTTCCCTATTGCTTTTTTTGTTTTGTAAAAAGACTACATAACTATATGGGATAATGTTTTTTTAAATGCTAATTTATTCAACGTCACAGAGAGTGTACATCTTTGGCCTACTAGATAGTATATCAATGGCCTAAACCTTATGCATACTGCATAATTATTCCTCTTTTTAGGGAATTCTATAAGTTAAGACTCAATTTGTCTAATAGTGATTGTTTGTTCACCTGAATTAGACTTACACCTATAAACAAGATTCTTTTCTCTCAGACATTCACTCGATTCATTTATTTCTGAGTAAGATGATCAAATTCTGACCCATAGAGAAATATATCTATCAAGATAACCGACTTATGGGGTTTGCTCTCTTTCGACCTACAAACTGCACTGAGAGGACTTTGCCCGTTAGCATAAGCTATGTTAGTTGTCCCGTACATTTCCTATGGACAAATCCAGATTCTATGTAGTTGATATGGGCTTTTGGGCTCAGTATGCACAATTATGGGGAAAACAGCCGTTCAAAAAAGAGATCCGTGGTATTCAAAAATTAAAAAATGAATGCAATATTTTAAGCAAAATGAATTGTGCAACTTCTTTTCAGTGAAAACTGTGCTAAAAATAATATTTTACTGCTTTTGGCATACAAATTCTATGATTTTTATGAAAAGTTTCGGTAAAAACAGACAAAGTATAGGCGCACCCTAGAACTGCAATGCAAACGTGGCCCAATTTGAGTTAAGCCCAGTTTTGACAAATTAACAGTGAGGTGATCATAGAGGAAATATATTATCTAGAGTCCCGACTTAATGGGTTTGCTCTCTTTCGGCCTACAAGCTAAATTGAGAGGATTTTGTCCATAAGGATAACCATGTGTTAGTTGTCCCGTGCATTTCTTATGGGACCAAGCCATTATGAATGTAGTTGTTATGGAATTTGTGCCCACATTGCTCAACCGCGGGGGAAAAAAATATGAGGTGAACTCAGCCGTTCAAAAAAGTGATCCGTTGCATTCAAAAATTGAAAAATTAATGCAATGATTTAAGAAAAAATTAATCCTATGGTTCCTTTTCAGTGTAAACTGTGCTAAAAATAATATTTGTCTGCTTTTGGCAAACAAATTCTATGATTTTTGACAGATCAACAGCGAGGTAAGTATTTTGACAGCGAAAATGAAATCAAAACAAAAAAAATCTATTGAATATTTTTTCCTATAAAACTATAATTTATGCAGAGCATCAAAGATTGCTTTTAACCAGAAGATTCCAAGAACTTGAAATGTAGATCGGCTAAATCGCCTGCATCTATTAAGTAAGTCACATCAATGAAATCCGGATCGGAAAAGTTAGAATCGGCAAGTCCCAGTCGAGTTGAGCATATGTATGATACGAGCAGTATCGCGTTCGTCGCGCGTAAGTTCACGTTCATCAAGTCATCATCCAATTCGAACTCATTTCCTCATCGTCTTCTTCCTCATCATCAAGCGATAAAGTTGACGAAGCTTGAAGCACCAAATATAACAATAAGTCGGCCAGCAAAAATGCTTTATATAGCAGCAGATAGAGTGGTGCACAGAGGCCAGGCGCGGTATTTCGCAATCAATCCATTCCACCTGCCAGACGTAAATCGCGAAGTTCAAGAAAAGTTAATCACGAAGTTAAAGGAACTCTGGTGTGTCCAGTGCAACATTAACATGAGCCACGAAGACCTGAGCGATATTAGCGAAATGGATTGAACAATCTAAGAAATATGACGATATTTTGAAGCAGAAGCAGGGGATCGCCTTGAAGTGAGTAAAGAGGAACAGGATAAAATCGATCTCTAAGATGCCAAGAAGAAGGAGGAGGATGCTAAAAAGTTGGATTTTAAAAAAGACAACTACTATATCAATAACAGCTACACCACCAGAAGTAAGTTAATTTAAGATCCAAAACGAATTTGAATTCATTAAATTACTCATTTAAAGGTTGTCCCACAATATCCAAAACATCAGAATAATCAAGAACCAACCGGTCGTAAGTTCACGATAAAGTTTACGAAGCTTAAAGCATGATGAGGATGTCCTAAATTTGAAGACGAAGAAGAGGAATGTTTTGAAGGGGGCACAGAGGAACAGGATAAAATCGACCTCGAAGATGTAAAGAAGAAAGAGGAAGATGATGAAAATTCCGATGGCTGCTCTTAGATGAATCTGAAAATAACAACCACTACTTCAAGGACGGAGCTACACCACCAGCTGTAAGTTTATTTAAAATCCAAAACAAATTTGTATTCATTTATTTACTCATTTGAAGGTTGTTTCACAATATCCAAGACATCAGAATCATCAACAAACAACAAGTCTGATTTCACTTCCTGAAGAACACCACTACATATCTACGATGATTTAGATCCTTATGACCGCAGTGCTAGATAAAAAGGACTGCCAGCAAATAAAAGTCCTCGTTATGAGGACGTGAAACCGATCAACTGTGTTCGTCCAAATCATATTGCTGCTGTTCAGGCACGAAGCGTGACTTTTTTGGAAGCGGAAGCACTTAACGTTGAACTTAAAATTAAAAGTCATTTATTCAAGATCATATTTTTTTATTACAGAAATGTAAAAGAAAATTGTATAAAATTCATTTATTTAAATAAAATAAAATATAAAATTTAGCAATATAAATAGTTTAAAAGGTTATTAATGTAAAATTAAATGTTAATTTCTTTTTTTAAGAAAATTATAATTGATCACAAAATATTTCTTTGACTCGAGATCATTTCGCTTCAATTGCACATAAATAAAGGAATAGAATTCATTTATATAAATAAAATATTGTTGACATGTTGTTCATATCACTAAGTGCAGTGCTGTTCCAAACGCTTTTTTCATTTTCAAATAAAAGACACGGCCAACAGTATAATTTATTTGTTTTAAGACAGCCCGATAACCACGAAAAAGTTTCATGGAATTGCATTGAAAAATGCCTTGTACATCGCTTTGTAACGGTGTTGATATTAAAAAATGGCTTCGGTCTATCACCCCGTCTATTATAATTTTTTTCTCATCAAATGTTCTCGACGAGAATGGTTTATTAATTAAGCTTTCAATTATACAATTGCAGGTAGGTAATCATTTTGAACAAAACGCTAAAGAAAAAAGAAATCCTAAACTACTTACACAAAACATTTACAGTTGACAATGCGATTTGCACACAACAGATAAAAAATATAACACGGAACACACAAGTGTTAAATGAACTTTTCTACCCCTTTGTCAATGAATAAGAAGAACCAAATAACTCAAAACTCATATCTCTCCTTTCCTGCTCTACTTTTGTTTTCACAAATTTTCATAATGAGTTCACTCAATTCAATCTTCACTTCTTATGTGAACGCCAACAAATTAAAAAATTTGCTTTGAAGGAGATTGAGTGAGAGTTGAGAGTAGGCGAACCGCTCAAAATGTTAAATGTCTCCTTCTGTTGGCAAGGATGAGTGTATGAATAAAACAATTTGTTTAGAATATATCCACATTAAAATTCAGATTAGTTAAAAGTCCTTAACAATAATTGGCGTTTTTCTTTTTTAGTTCAGATCAGAGCTCGAACTGTCAAAAAATAATTGTGTTTCTTTTTGAGCTCTGATCTTTCAGAGCTGCAAATTCGTGTTTCTTTTTTAGTTCTTAACATGTTCAGAGCGCGCTCTGTGAGCTCAGAATAAAATAACAGAGTAAACGGAGTAAAATGCTGAACAGAAACAATTTGATGTTTGAAAGCCGACAAATTAAAAAAAACATCGTCAAAACAATAAAAATGGTGGAAGAGGCTGGTCGCTCTAGTGCAGAAGGAAAGATAATTTAGAAAAAACTAATTGCATATAGCATTTTTATGAATCAAATTTATTTCAGGCGTCAAATGGAACAACGCTATGACTGTTTTTTTAATTAATTTGATTAAAGAAAATTTTGAACGCCTCCAAACAGGCGACATTTCAAATCATGACAGTTTAGTGCTCAAGTTGTTTCATAATTAAATCAGAGAGCTCTGAACATACTCTGCTCAGAACTCTACTCTACTCTAATCTGTTCGCTCAGACTCTGCTCAGTGCTCAGCTCTGAACTAAAAAAGAAAAACGCCAAATATTGTATTCTTTTTCTGTGATAAGGAATTATTTAAATCATTAAACATGTAGACTTTTTGATTTGTTAATCACGATTATTTGTTTTTAAAATAAAGTGGAATTAATAAAAATATGTTTTTAAATTATATTCGGCACCCAACCTTATAATACATTATAATTCTTTTCGAGGCTATTTAAATTCATGAAATAGCTTTTTTTCAAAAAAAAAATGTGTGATGTTTTTCCAAACCTATAATATCATTTCTCAATATTCCGTTTAAATTTGTTTCGTACTTTTTATTACAAATTTGTAGTCTTAGGTTAAAACATCAAGTTCCTGTAGTAAACTAAAAATATACAAAAATAATGTTGAAAAATAGTTTTGTAGCTAAAATCGAAGTTCGTATTCGTAATCAGCATCAAAAATTAACTCTTAAACGAACTATTTAAAACCATAAAAGTATTACAATTCAAAACTTTAGGTAGAGTCAAATGAAGACTCATGAGTCTGTTAACCAAATGAAATCGCGAAAGAATACACACGGACGTGATGAACCAAAGAAATAGAATAAGGATTACAAATATTATGTTTTTAATGCCTCAATTAAGAAAAATATACTTTATACAGCTTATTCGTTTTTTTTATTATTTGCCAAAAATTCAATACAACTAAGAAGTTATAATTCACTAATTTAATATTTGACTTGAGTAGATACAATTTAGGAAAATCAAAAAGAAGTGTTTTTCTTGGGTATATTTAATATTCTTTTAATTACTCAAAAACTAAGATACATTTAAACATCTAATTTTCTGTTTTTTTTTTTTTTTTTTTTTTTATTCAAAATAAATAATAGCATTGAATTTTGAAAACAAAAATTATACTAAATTACATACAATTTTGAAAAAAATTTCAAATTTATTTAAAAACTAGCTGTGCCACATCAAAAGTAGATCAATGGATGAGAAATAAGATTCTAAGCATGTCGTCGGTTCAAATTGTATGACTTGTTGTAATACCGCTTCGTTTTGTTTGGTTGCTAAAAAAAACATTAATTAGTGCTTTCGAAGTTTGTGGTTTATGTAAAACTTACTTTGAAGTAGTATCGCCATCATGAACCTTCTGGTCAACGAACGGAAAATGAAATGTATTAAATTATAATTGTACCATTCCCAGAAGAGGGCTCGTAAGTCGATCCATATATTGAAAAATTGTGGCTTATTTAGTCGCATAGAGAAATATACTTACCAAGAGAACCGACCGGTACCCAGTTTTAGTTTACGGTTCGAAACTTATTAAAAAAACATTTTATTTGTATTCTCTTTTTAGAGAATACCAGAACTAAAGAAAAACTCCGTTTTTATTTTTTAATAATTTTAATTTATTTAAACTAAAAGCTTCAGATCCCTTACTGTGGGTCGGGGGAAATCTTAGGCTATACGAAGATCAATACGTCTGAACAAAACTGGATTGAAAGAATGAGTGACCACGCATTGAACTGATCAACCCCTTTTTATACCGTTTAAATGTTAAGTCGGCAAATCTATTTGACTGACGATCATAATTCTTTTGTTTTATTATTGTTGACACAAGATATATAGAATTTACTTTGGGATGAAGTCCCATTCAAATTGTTTATGCTTAAATATGCTGATGCTGATATGCACTTTGATGTGTATCTTGTGTTAACATTACAGTTTTATATTGATAAAGGGTGTTTTGTATAATTATAATGTGATGGTAGGGTGTTCTAGGAACGTAACCACCCGTCTTGCGTGAAACACCCTCAAATTTTATTTGAGGTGAACTCTCTCAAATTCGAGGTGAACTCTTTCAAATTCGCTATCGGTGAATACATGTGAGTGGCAGCGTTGCCGTTTGTCCCCTAAAGGGGCCATTTGGCCCCTTTTTTGCGTTCGATCCCCGTGGCCCCGACTTTTTTAGAAATTGCCCAATTGGCCCCTTTTTACGATTTTACTATAGTAATAAAATAATTTTCAAGGATAAATTAAGATATTTTTTATCTCATCCACTCTTTAAGTAAATTAATTAAAAATCAGTAACGAAGTTTTATACTGAACTTGAACTGAACTCTGTCGGTTTATACTCCGAAAAAATTCATACTGGACGCTGTCTTTTTATACTTCGAAAAAATACTAAAAAGAATAGATATTAATGATGAAAAACAATCGATATTGCACTTTCTAGATGCCAAAGTTGTCAAAAAAAATCTTGAATTTAACTATGTACAGTTAGTTTCCAGTTTTCCAAACCTGGTATCCAATTCAGGAAAAGTCATTGAGGAATACAAACTCCTTGAGATAAAATCCGAGGATAAGGCTTTTGAAAGCACATTTCAAATCAATGATATTGAAGAATTCTGGTATGAAATAGGGAAATGTAAAAACAATTTAGATGAATTTATGTTTCCAAATGTATACAACTTTGTTACAAACATTTTTACTCTGCCCCATAGCAGTGCCTCTGCCGAAAGAGTTTTTTCAAAGCTGACCCTTATTAAAAATAAGTTGACGAATAGACTGAATGTGAAAACGATGTCAGCTCTTAATTTAATTGAAAACAAAAATAAGTTGGAAAATTGGGTTCCAAAAAAAAAATCTTGTTTATTTATACAGAAAGACGATATTAAAAAAATGAAAGACTTAACTTCCATTAATTTATTTATGTATTTGTTGTTATTAACAAATGATTTGTTGTTACTGTTTTGTTTTTTAAATGAATTTAAATTTTTAATTTAATGTTATTGAAATAAAATTGTTTTTTTAAGTTTTTGAATACATTTTTGTTTTACTCCTGAATACAGTTTTGTTTTATTTGTACTTTTTTTCTATGGTGTCCAATTTTCGTATGTTGGCCCCTTTTTTTGTGTCGGGCCCCTTTTTTGTACCCTTTTTGATTTTTTTTCAGCGGCAACGCTGGTGAGTGGTGCAAGAAAAAGCAAAATGGGGGACAAGGCTAAAAAGAAACTTGTGGAATTTTTGTGACCTGTCAAAAATGACAGTTCCACAATTTCGTTTTCAAAAACTAAACATTCAATTTGAGATTCTACTAGTAAGTTTTTGTAAATTATTTTGTTTTATCTAAATATTAAATAGAATCTATTTCTTTTCAGATCAAAAACCTTAATAATCAAGAGCTACAAGTGTATTTAATTGGAAAAACAATAGAGCAGAAACTAGAAGAAAACAATGAGACTTATTCTACTCGGAGTTCAAGTAGGTACGTTTAAAAAAAGAATCTCGTAAACAAAAGAATATTTTAGTTATTTTTTTTAGCTATGGATTATTCAAATTATATACTTGACCAGCGCCAAACTGGTAATTCAACATTAATAGTCGACCGCCCAGTTTTGGAACGACTCAACAGCAGCAACAGCAACGGCAGAGTATGCAGGCAAACCAGGTAAATTAATTCATTTACTTACGAGCAATCTTAACATGGATATTTTAAATTCTATGGTTCTTTTCCAACCTCCTCCTCTCTTGCAGCTGCAACTAAAGCAAAATGTTCTGGTTTCACAGAGTGCAAATGTCTCACTGAATAACAGCAGCGACACTGCTGAGTGCTGTTTAAAAGTGAAAAAGATGTCTGATGGGAAACAAGCATCTAGTTCGAGATATTGGATTGTTCCTCAAATCTTTATTCCATTAATTAATTGAAAGTGATATTCGTTATTGGACACTGAGTTCACCGAGACAGCGGCTACTGCGGCCGCTTGGGCCGACACAGACTACCCAGATGTTGAACTGTTGAAGATGTTGAAAACAATACTGTGATATACATATGTGCAATTTATAGATCTCACCTGTCGACTAAAAATACTTTCTGTGATAATCTAGAACAATGGATAGATTTTCTGCAACAATGTAACTGTGATTTCGTAATAATGGGTGATTTTAATATTGATTGGTTAGATAGAAACAATACATATCCAAGACGCTTAAATCAAATAATGACTGACAACAATCTATCAATGCTTAACACAGAACCAACTAGAATAACACCAACATCTAGTACTCTTATTGACTATGTCCTAACTAATAACAAAAATATATGCAGTGCTAAAGTGGATCATAACCTAAAAATAAGTGATCACGAAGCGTTAGAAGTTTTTATTCATTGCAAAAAACAAAATAAACCCAATACAAAAACAATCAGATACTGTAACTACAACAAAGAGCACTTATTAAATGAACTTAGATCAAACCATTTTTTTGCTGATTTTGATCCTAAACACTCACATAATTTACATGTTTTAAGTGAAAATTTTGCAACTGAATTAAAAAAAGTTGTAAATAGTATGGTAGTGTCAAAAACTATTCCCTATCAAAACTGTGAATGGTTCAATAATTTTCTAAGAAATTCTAAAACTGTTAAGATAAATTTGTACAAAACAGCTGTTTTAAGAAATACACCTAGTGACTGGCAAGCATACTATGAACATAGAAACCAATACAAAAGACAAATTCAAATTACTAAATCGACATATATATCCCAAAAAATTCACAACGCCAAAAATCAAAAAGATATGTGGAGGCAATTAAAGAAATACGTTTTGAAGACTGATAAAGATGAAATAACTGAAGTGCAATTCAATAACGGTGATAAAGAACATAATAGTGCAATAATAGCTGAAAAGCTCAATAACTTTTTCATTCAAAGTATAAATGATCTTAGTAATTCTGTGATATTTTCTGATTATATTAGTCTAGTTGATGAGTGCAATATAGAGTTTAAGTTTAGCTTAATTGACACCGAAGAAATTAGCAATACCCTTTCTGTGATAAATCAAAAAAATGACTTCAACTTTATGAATGCAAAAATACTTAAAGATTCACTGGAAATAACCGGTCCTGTGTTCGTGCGTATAATTAACAGCTCATTTAGCTCTGGATTCTTCCCACAAACCTGGAAAGAGTCACTTGTACTTCCAAAAAAGAAAGTGATAAATTCAATTAAGTGTAGTGACTTACGACCCATCAACATGCTCCCTCTTTATGAAAAAATCATTGAAAAAATTGCATCAAAACAACTACAAGCACATCTAAATAACAATAACATCTTGAGTAAACACCAATCAGGCTTTCGTTCAAATCATTCGTGTGAAACTTGTGTAAATTTTGTGTTTAGTGATTGGAAGAAGGAAATTGACAACAAAAATTGTGTCATAGCTGTTTTCTTAGACCTAAAACGAGCTTTTGAGACTGTTAATTATAAAATCCTAATACAAAAACTTGAAAAATATGGTGTAAAAAATTCTGAACTTAAATGGTTTAAAACTTTTATAAGTGACAGAACCCAAAGAACTTCGGTTAACAACAAAACATCTTCCTCTTCTTCAATTAATACAGGAGTTCCTCAAGGAACAATATTGGGAGTGCTTCTGTTTTTGATATATATAGACGATATTGAAAAAGTAATAAAGTACTCTAAACTTGTGTTGTTTGCAGATGACGCCTTAGTTTATATAGCGGGTAAAGATGTCAATTCCCTAAAAAACAACATTAAAAATGACCTAAGTGCGATTTATTCTTGGTTAAATATGAACAAACTTATACTAAATGCTAATAAAACAAAATTTATGATAATTAATAAACCATCCACTCATCAACAAATAAATATCAGTATAAACAATATCCACTAAAAGAAGTTACATCTATTAGATACCTTGGTATAGTGCTTGAAAACAAGTTGTCCCTTAATGATCACGTTGACTATATATGTAAAAAAGTGTCTAAGAAACTTGGAGTTCTTAGCAGAACACGTAATAATATTTCAAAAAATAGTGCAATAAAAGTGTTTAATGTGACTGTTAAGCCACATTTTGAATATTGTGCAAGTCTCCTATATGTCTGTAACAACTCACAAAAATCAAGACTTCAAAAACTTCAAAACAAAGCCATGAGAACAATTTTAAAATGTGACCGTTATACATCAATTTCAAGAATGCTTCAATCCTTAAACTGGCTTAATATTAATCAAAGACTTTTTATGATGGCTATGGTGTTTGTCTTCAAAATAAAACAAAACATGTGCCCTGAATATCTACAAACAAGTATACCTGAAAGAAGAGTGGTACAATACAACCTGAGAAATATTGAAGAGTTCAATATCATCCGAACCAGAACATCTAGAGCGCAGGCTAGCATACTTTACATGGGATTAAACTCTTTCAACAACCTACCACAACACATCAGAAACATAAATGAACTCAATCAATTTAAAAATCAAATGATGTTATATGCAAAATCTTATACTAGCTAATTGTTAAAATTCCTAGAGCAAACCTAAAATGTTTATATTTTTAAAAATGTTAACTTATGTATTTTGTAAATTAATGGCTCTTGAGCCAAATAAATAAACAAAAATTAAAAAAAAAAAAAACTGAAGGTCGACTTTGAAGCAACCTGCTGGGAAAACACCTCCAAAATGACGGGAATGGAAAATCATTGGTAAGTCTTTTGAATAATGAAAGTCTCGTCAGTTTCGTATGTATTATTTTAAAATTTTCAGCAATTTTAGTAAACTTATTGACTGGAAAAATAGAAGCTGAATTCATAAATACAAAATGCCTATTGAATCACCAAAAATAGTATTCTGAACACAACTAATTGGACTCACATAGAAGACCGTCGACACAGGAATGCCCCTACAAACTACTGAAATGATGTTCCAAGAATTAAGAACCCGCAACCTTCACCTGCCGAAAATGTCAAAAAATAATATAATCGGAAATTGTGGATTTGTGAAATGGCCCGATTCGGATTTTGAAATTTTCCTCGCAAAAGCATGTAACAAACGACTTGCCACAATTTCTTAATGAACAGATCGACTTACGAGCACTATTCTGGGAATGGTATAATTCAAAACCAACCAATTTGCTAATTTGCTACCATTTCATTGAGCGTTCATTGACCAGAAGGCTCATTATGACAAGATAACTTTAAAGTAAGTTTAACATAAACAACAAACCTTGAAAGCACTCATTGTTTTTTTTTTTTCAGCAACAAATCAAAACGAAGCGGTATTGCAAAAATCCTGCAACGAAGATGATTCGAAGTCGTTTTGACTCTGTCGGTCTGTTGATTCGTCGACATGCTTTAAAGTTGTAATTTTTTTCAAAAATGTATGCAATTTAGTATAATTTTTTTTAATTCAATGCTGTTATGTATATTTATTTAAAAAGGAAAACTGAATGTTGAAATGTAAATTCTTAACTTTTGAGTAATTTTTTTGGTGTTACCCACTTTGATCTTCTCATGTCAATTATTAAATTATTCGTCTTTTTATTTCTTATTGCAAGTAATAATTATTATAAAATATTATTAAATTAGGATAGGTACCAAGTTCAAAAGTTTTCAACTGGCAAATTTATTTTTTCTCGAATTATAGAATGCATTTTATGCAAATATAATGCAAAAGTTGGTGATGAAGTGCAAGATGATATATCATCGCGATACGAAGATGATGACTACAAATGATTTGTAGTTTCGATCTTAAATTTTACTCCGCATTTATACGTCGTACTATGGCAGCGGATTTCGAATGTACAACGGACGCAATCTGTTGATGTTTACATTAGCAAATAATTATGCAGGGGACAATAAAATCGATCCAAGGCGATATTTAGAACTGAAAGTTCGTCGTAAGCTTACATATTATAGACGATGTATTATTTGAGGTGAGTTTTCAAACTAGAATGAATTAAACAAAAAAACGAGGAGTATATTTTTCCATTTTTTCTTAAATAGAGCTGAAAATGATAGATCGAATAGGACATTTTTAGAATATGCCACTTGTTTAGATAGTACCTGTGGGTGGTGTAAGTCGCTTGAAATTGATAATTACCCGCCATGGATGAAAGTGATCGTTTACCAACACGTCAGAACAGAACAATGGTGAGAATACCACGACGACTACAAATTAAAAGGTCAAAGAACACAAACCCTTTGAGTGAATGCCTGAGCATCGTTAGTTTTATTCAGCCTTATCACAGGCCCCGTTCGTAATAGATTCGTAGTACGAACCCCGAAAAAAAGTATCATTGCTCCCGTCGTACTAAAAAAATTTAACAATCCAATAAAAAGTGGTATCACTAGCCCCGAATGAGGAAGTTTGGCAGTTTTTTCTACGAACAGTTTTTTTGATCGGATTTCAAAAAATATTTAGCGAAGATAAATTAAATAAAAATAAAATATGTAAGTTTTACTATTGTTTTAATGTGAAAGTGTTTACCTATATTTTTTATTTTTTTTAAGGGCAAATAAAGTTATCACAAATAACATTCAGTTCCAAAGGCTTTATGAAATGCTTCAAGAAAAACCTGCTGAAATTGCTCGTCGTCTTCGTGTATTTTCTTCATTTATTGCAAACAAATAGAACTAAATTGAATGATGAATGACACTCCGAAATTAGTATTTCTGTGCAGTAATGCTTTTTTGATTTCGTTCGGGGCTTATGATGTAAATGTATTCGTATTCGTAGCGTAACAAAATTTTCGGGGACTAGCTACGAGGGACTCTGTGATAGGGGTGATTAAAAAAAATATATATGTTTAACTTTAAAATTATAACATAATTATGTATACACATAATATTGAGTTAAAACCTATATCTATGTTTTTAAAAACTGGTAAGTTATTCATCATGAGTGGATATTGTATTTCCTTGCAAGCTGTGATGTGTAGATTCTATTATTTTAAAATCTTCCTTTAGAATGTGCGGCGCTTCCTTTAAAAGATCATCGTATGATTAATTCAACCAGCAATAGTATTTTCTATAAGATGAAAAAATCATTTGAAGTTTGAGAGAAAAAAAAAACAAAATTCTTCTTACCCAGATCCAAGTGAAAGTTTGGTTGCAAATTAGAATGCATTGCTCCATTAGTTTATTGAAGAAAGAAATGCAGCATCAAGTGTTTTGACATGCCCAGGATAAATAGAATGTAATACTTCTTTTTGAATTGGTAAGCAAATCTTATATACATCAAGGTCTATAAGAAATTAAAATATTTGCAGCTCGTTAAATGTACCACCGTATGATTAAATTGTTTTTTTTTTTTTTTTTTTTTTTTAATATACATATGTACATATGTATATTGTTAAAGAGCGGCAACAACAACAACAATTGCATTGTATTTGAAGAACATTTAAACCTAAAAATAAAAGAGATCATGGTTAAAAGCATTTCCTTGAATTAAAATTATTGAATTAAAACTTCATATTTGTATTGAATTTTTGGAAAATAATAAAAAAAGGATAAGCTGAATAAAGCATGTTGTTTTATTACTTATTCTTCTTATGTTTTGGTTCATAACGTTCGTTTGTATTCTTTCGCGATTTCATGTGGTCAACAGACTCATGAGCCTTCATTTGACTATACCTACAGTTTGGAAAAACTTGATTGTAATCCTTTTATGGTTTTAAATAGTTCGTTTAAGAGTTCATTTTTAATGGTGATTAAGTATCCGAACTTTGTTTTTAGCTACATATGCTGAATCTGATAAACACGATTATTCAAATTTATTTTTGTATTTTTTCAATTTACTACAAGCACTTGATGTTTTAACCTAAGACTACAAATTCGTAATAAACAGTACGAAATAGTACGAAGATGGATATTTTGGAAAATCATCACAATTTTTTTTGAAAAAAGCTTGCCTCGAAAAGTCTTATGTATTATTATGTCAGTAATTATAAGGTTGAGTGCCTAATAGAATTTAAAAACATATTTTTATTAATTTTATTTTATTTTAAAAACAAATAATCATGATTAACAAACCAAGAAGTCTACGTATTTATTGATAAAAATAATTCTTTATCATAAAAAAATAATACAATATTATTGTAAAGGACAAAAATAAATAAACACTTAATTTAACGCACCCTGTCTATAAGTATACTTAAATGTACTACACGTAGACTCTAAAAAATTTAGTCAACCACATAACAAGCTGAAGTTTGCATTGCATTTAATCAAAATCCTTTAAGTTTTTCCGATGGCTGCCAACCAAAATTGGAAGAAAAAAAGAAAATAATAATATTTGTTTACTTAAATCAACATGGTGTAAGCGTTTTTATTTTTGATTCTCCCATAATTCACTAGCTAGTCACGAAACGTTACGATCGATCCGATCTAGTAGTGAAATGTGAATAGGTGTATGTATTTTATGTTTAATGACATGGACAATATATTATTTATAACAATTCAGTGATCTACTCTTTCTTTTAGCTTTAAATTAATGGTAATTTGAATAAATATACATGATAAGATGATATAATTATTATTGTTTTGTTTATGTATCCTCATGATGATGATGATCAGATAATATAGAATTCGTTATTCGTGTGAAAATACCTAAATCCGAATGTAAGAATCTTAACATCAGCAAACGACAACGTCCATCTTGGATACCCTTAACTTGTTCTGATTTCTTTCTCAATAGTATATCTCCGTACAATGTAGCTAATTAAAAATAAAATTTATTAAATTAATTGCATTTAAAAAGCAGAAAAAAAACCTCACCTATTTCGTCAACATTGTAAAATTTATTTCCAATTCTTTCTCTTAGAAAGAGACATAAATGGAAGAACATATTACGCCTTGGTGGACTTAAGCGTGTTATGAGATTCAGAGCTTCTTCTATTGTTGTTGTTTTTAACAATTGTTCAGCGCAGGGCTTTAACAGTGGTTCCTTTGGAGATTCTAATAGCATAAGTAATGCTTCAGCAGCAGTATGAGGACTTTCAGCTATAAAAGATTTTATAAATTTTAAAAAATAAATGAATCATCTGTGAAATTGTACATATAAGTTTTTCATTACTGATGTTAAATTTCAGTGAACATTTAAAAAAAAATTTTAGCTTTTGAATTAAGGGCTTTTAAGAATGATCAGATTATGCCATTTCACAAGGGCTGTTATGGCATCTCTTGAGAGTTTATAGAATATATGAACGAAAGAAATCAAAATAATTTTGAAGACACAAAAAATATAATAGGTACGGCCTTATTACGAATAGAGAATAGAACATTCGACTTAAAGCGAACGTTTAAGAAATCCAAAATGTGGTAAAATTAAGATTAAGAACTTTAACGTTTAAAAAGAGCAACATTTCTATTTCCAAAAAATGTGTTTTTCAAAGTGAACATTTAAATGGGATTTGCGGAAGGAGTGATTACAAAAATGTTCGCTTTAAGTGGAGCGTTCATAATAAGGATCATAAATCATCATCATACCTGTAAGTAGTCGGTTCAACATCCAACCATTTCTCACAAATTCTACGCTCTTTTTGTTCGAAAGAAAACTCAACAGGCAAATGACAATTATTAGGAACTGTAAAATCCCTAACCACAAGTTCGTTGAAAGTAACTTCGTCAAAATCGATGTCTGTCCTTTCAACTGTAATTTGGGGTCGATTATCGTTTTCATATTTGTCAACGCTTTTAAGTGTTTCCTCGTAGACACGTTTATAAAGATCGAAATCTTTTGTTTTTATCTAAAATAAACCACACAAAAAAAAAACGATTAGGTTTCCTTTTTTGTATTTGGATAACCAAAAACTATCTTACCGGTGTTGTAAATTCATACTGGTTTATGATCACTTTGTCTTATTTCCATGACACTGTTATATGATAACTGTGTTATACCATCACCTCTCCAAAGAACACGATCACAATAAGCAGGCGCTCGGAGTTTTTAGCTAAACAAAAAATAATACTAATTATCCGTGCCAGGGTCGTATTTATATGTTGGGCTAAATTTAATAGGACCTTCAGTATAACCACGAAAAATATTTTCCTTTCTAATTTCCATAACGAGTAGATCAAATTTAAGCAGGCTTTCAACGTTCGAACGGTCAAGCTCAAGATGTATGCCAGGAATTTCGTTGATGCGATAGTTTAAATCACCAATCCAAAATATGTGACTATAAAAAAAGATAGTTTATATTTAAACTAATTCAAAAATGTATCGATACCAATTAATTGCGAGAGGAATATTCAAAATCAATACTCACTCATGCTGTGAAATGCATCGAAGACCAGAAATATCATTGAAAATGCATTTTCTATTTATTGTATTGAATCCTTGATTTCTTGCTACAATTTCATGCATATGACCAGCTAAAGGGTTGGGTTCGAAATCCTGTATGGATCATAATACTGTATTTAAAATACTGTATCTCAAAATACTGTATTTCAAAATACTGTATGTACAAAATACTGTATGATCAAAATACTGTAGCTCAAAATTCTGTATAATAAAATTCTGTATACCAAAATTCTGTATTTCAAAATGCTGTAAAGTGCGCACTTTTATACATTATCAAAACGATTTTTATTTGTCAGCCTATTTACAGCATTTTGAAATGCAGAATTTTAAAAACAGATTACTTTTATACAGAATATATCATAATATTTTTTCATTGGCATAATGTTCTAATATACTTCCCATAGAGGAAATATATTATCTAGAGTCCCGACTTAATGGGTTTGTTCTCTTTCGGCCTACAAACTAAATTGAGCGAATTTTGCCCATTAGCATAAGCATGTGTTAGTTGTCCCGTATTTCTTATGGGAAAATCCAGATTCTATGTAGTTGTTATGGGCTTTTGGGCTCAGTATGCACAGTTAGGGGGAAACAAATGTGTGGTGAACTCAGCCGTTCAAAAAAGAGATCCGTTGAATTCAAAAATTGAAAAATTAATGCAATATTTTGAGAAAAATGAATTGTGCAACTTCTTTTCAGTGAAAACTGTGCTAAAAATAATATTTGCCTGCTTTTGGCATACAAATTCTGTGATTTTTATGAAAAGTTTCGCTAAAAACAGAAAAAATTATACAGAAAGTATAGGCGCACCCTCGAACTGCAATGCGAACGTGGCTTAATTTGAGTTAAGCCCAGTTTTGACAGATTAACAGCAAGGTGAGTATTTTGACAATTCTACGAAAATGTAAACAAAACAAAATTAATTCCCAGTAATCCAAATGAAGGTAAAACAATTTAAATACAAAATATTAATTTATTGAAATAAACATATATAATGAATTTGCACCTAATTTAATCCTCAGATAAAGAAGAAACCAAGGAGAATTTTGCAGCAGGAAAAGTGGAATCTCCCGAGAAGGAAGCCAGCAACGCCGATGTATTTATTCTGTAGCGAAGAGGTACAAATTCAAGGTAAGTGTGTTCATTTTAAAGTCAAATTATATGAATATTATTTTGTTTTTTTTTTAGTTAAAATTACACTTGTGAACAAGATTTTTTTCCTGACAATCCTAATTTCTAATCCGATGGATTCTTATGTCCTCATTTTTAATCAAATATCGTCTGGCTATCTGCTATCGTGAGCTGAATGACTCCAATTTAGCTATTTCGACATTGCAATCGATTCCGAGTAAGTCTAGACTTCAAAAGATAAACATGCTTCTAGCAAAGCTACAACATCGACAGTCAAGAAATCCATTGGAGGCTATTGCCTCTTACAAAGATGCACTGCGTGATTGTCCAATGGCCATGTAGGCTATAAGTTCACTCTTGGAAGTCGGCGTCGATGGAATTGAAGTCAATTCGTTGGTGAATGGTAAGCAAGCAATGATTTTAAATATTTTGTGTGTTTTAAGCTTCTTTTATAATTTTATAGTGAGTTCGGCTCCAAAGAATGTTGAGTGGTTAAGTTCGTGGATAAAAGGCCATGCTCAAATGTATGTATGTACGTTCATAGACATCTGGATGCGTCAGAAACATTCCAATCTATTAACGACAACACAAAACTTCATCAAAACGATTACAGATATTCTAACGTTAATTCGAAAAGCTCTCTACTACAATGGGCACCATGCTCAGGCGCAGCAGTATCTAGAAACAGCACACATGATAAGTCCATATAGCACAGAACATATCATGCCATTAGCCGTGGTCTATGAGAGGAATAATAATCTAGCAGAATTGGAAAAGCTGGCTAGCCAATAATCGAATATGAATGAATTTAGTTCGGAAAATTGGTTTGTCATGGCTGAGAGTCTATCGGCAAATGGAAAATACGAACAGGCTTCCTATTTTACCCGCAAAGCAATTTCAGTTGATTCAACAAACGCTGAAGCGTATCTTTTGCGTGGGAAGATATTTCTTCAATTGAAACGATATAAGGAAGCAATTCATTATTACAGGGCAGTTCGGAGTTTGGCTAACTATCGTTTTGAGATATACAAAGGTCTTGCGGGTTGTTACATCGGACTTAAGCGCTTAAAAGATGCACAGACAATATGTGCATTGGCTGCACGCTATTTCAGGAACTGCCCCAGGAGCTATGTGGTAAGAATTTGTTGTTATTTTCATTTGCATTTTACCTTAACTTACTATGAATTTCGATGAAATATAAACAGCTACTTGCCAGTACACTTTTGTGCTCTTCGAATACCGTTACAAAACGCCAGGCAAAGACTTTCATTAATCGGGCTTTAGAAATCGACCAGTTCTACTTTCCGGCCGTATCAGCGATGGCAGAGATTCTCCAATCTGAGGGAGAAACACAGGAGGCAATTAAACTGTTGAAAAAACAAGCCACCAGCTATCCCAGTTGCAAGCTTTTCACAATGCTAGGAGATACACATAGTCCAAAAAGTCTCCGTACGGAGATAATTTTTTTTTAATTCTGTAAGGGAAAAAGTAATGCGCAATAATAGAGCTAAAGTGGGAACACTGATGATAGCACGTGTTCTCCTCTCGCTCTCAAACAAAATTCGATGCATTTATATAAACGAAGGATACCGTTATGAGTTTAATAACGTTGAGGGCCCTGAAAATAGAGACAAAAAAGTTTCCGTACAGATCTCATTTGTATGTTATTTAGTTTTATGTAGTTGGCAGTGAAAGGTTCATGATCACATTTTTTTGTTTTTTTGGTAAGTTTTAGTATACTTAATGAAATTTCAGCTTAAAAATTTCTTTTCACCTAAGGAAAGAAAAATGGCAGCTAAAAATAAGGAAATACCCTTGGCCAATAAACAAATCATAATTGACTTGAGGAATGAGGGAACATCTTTGGGGGAAATTTCCAAAATAGTCAATAGACCGCGTTCCTCAGTTCAATATGTAGTAGAAAGCTATAAAAAAACAAAAACAATTGCCAACAAACCAAGATCTGGCCGTCCAAAAAAGATTGATCGTCGTACGGAGAAGAGGTTATTAAGGAGTGTTGTGGAAGATCCTAAACAAAGTGCCCCAGTTCTCGCTGGAAAATTGAAAACCAGCGATGGAATTGATGTTTCGCCCCAAACCATTAGAAACCTTTTAACCAGAAATGGTTTTCATGGTCGAGTGTGCCGGAAGAAGCCATTCATTCGAAAGGCAAATAAAAAAGCTAGACTGGAGTATGCTATCTCACACTTAGAGAAAGAAAATTCTTTCTGGGATCAGATTATATTTACTGACGAAAGTAAATATAACATCTTCGGTTCAGATGGACGCCGTATGGTGTGGAGAAAGCCCAACACTGCTCTGAATCCTAAAAACTTGATACCGACTGTAAAGCACGGCGGCGGTAATGTCATGGTGTGGGGGTGTATGGCATCTTCCGGCGTTGGAAACCTCATATTCATAGAAAATACCATGGATAAATTTGGGTACTTGAATATTCTTAAGGAAAACCTACATTCAAGTGCCCAAAAACTAGGTCTCGGCAGCAACTTCATTTTCCAACAGGACAACGATCCTAAGCACACCTCCATGGTGGTAAAGGAATGGTTGCTGTACAATGTTCGTACGCAAGTTAAACATCCGGCTCAGTCTCCAGATCTCAATCCTATAGAGCACTTGTGGGATCACTTAGAAAAAAAAGTTCGGCAGCATACAATCGCCAACAAAAATGACCTCAAAACGGTCCTACTTGAGGAATGGAACAACATTTCTCCAGATACGACCCGTAAGCTTGTCCATTCGATGAGACACAGATTGCAGGAAGTGATCAGGAACAGAGGAGGTCCTACTAGTTATTAAGTTTATTTTTGCCTTACGTTAAGTGATTTTTTGTTAGTTTTTTCGTCGAAAAAATGAACTGTACGGAGACTTTTTTGTTCCTTATTTTTTCATATTGTGCTGTGAATTTCTTTTATTTTAAGTTTTTTAAATAAAATGCTCTATATATTTTGTTGAAAATTATTTTTTGATATCATTTCTGTCATTTCTGGAACTTCTCAAAAATGTTGGTTATCTTAAATTCTATATTTTAGAGATTTAAAAATTTCTGCTGTACGGAGACTTTTTTGATTATGCGTATTTTAAGTAGCGAAAAAGATTTGGATGGTGCTCTACAGTACTACACCATTGCTCTTAGGTTTATATAACAAAGAAAAAGTGAAACTTTTTAAGGTACTGTTGCTACAAATTCGGTGGCAACCAAAGACCTTTTTGATAACTAGCACGAATCAAACAAATTGGTTCAAAATATGCTGGTTTCAAAACCTTTATTAAATAAATGAATTCAAGTTAATTAAATATATTATTATGCATTTAAGTATATGCATTTCCAAACTTACTTAGGCCCAATTTCATAAACAGCTTTTATACATTTAACAGGATTTTAAACTGTAAAATGGGATATTTTGGTTTCACCAAGCGTTTTTAAAGTAAACAAGCTTTTAAACACCTTTTAAAACTAAATGCCCATTTTTGGCTCATTAAATTTTAAAAGTGTCATTAAAAAATTAATATGACAGATTGATAGCTGATGTTTTGTTTTGTAAAATTTGTGTTCTCAATACTTGGAGATACAGAATGAATAGGTTAACAAATTCAACATTGCATTTATAATATCATTTTAATAATTTTAAATTTGAATTAGAATATAAGATTGGTCATCTTCATCTGAAGAAGATTTTCATATTTTATTTTGAAACGACACGATTTTTGATTTTGAAGAAGTTTACATTGTTGTATTTTGCGATTCTTGTCATTTGTTTCAACATATAATGCTTTCTCATTTTTTCTCACACAATTCGTTTAATAGAAAGAAAAAAGGGGTTTTATTTTTACAGGGTTGTGAAGAGAACTCTATTTTAACAAAAATATCCCTGAAATTTCCCATTTCAAGCTTGGTGAAACTGAAAAAATTTAAAGGCCTGATAAAATTTAAAAAGCTTGTAGATAAAAATGCTTTTAGTGTTTGTTTATGAAATCGGATATTAGTCTTTTTTTTATATATGTACTAGCTTTTACCCCCGACTTCGACCGCATTTGATAGTTTTTTTGGATAGTAGTGTGAAAAAACCTGAGCTGTACTTTTTTGTACGTGTGTTTGAATTGAGCCGAGATGGGATGAGGTTAAGTGTTATTGGGGTTGGGGTCGAAATATTATATGGAATACAAAATACTGCATGATCAAAATGCTGTATCTCAAAATTCTGTATTTCAAAATGCTGTAAATAAGGCTAAAAAATAAAAATCGTTTTGATAATGTAAAAAAGTGCGCATTTTTATTTTTTAGCCTTATTTACAGCATTTTGAAATACAGAATTTTGAAAACAGAATACTTTTTTTTAAGAAAACATCATAATCACTTTTCATTAGCATAATGTTCTAATATACTTCCTTGAACAATAACATACATATGTATGTACCTTTGATAATTCATAAGTCTCTGAAATAATAAAAACAAAAATGATATATGTAAATGGTATCTTCTTTATATTTTCTCTTTCTCATTTTCTTCTTCTTAGTTTTTTGTATCTCTCTCACATTTTTACATGAATTGTTCCTATTATAGTCAACAATTGCACCAAACTAATTGATCTGTCAAAACTTCCAGTATTAAACAGTATTATGAGATACAGTATTTTGACAATACAGCATTTTGAGACACAGTATTTTACATGTACAGTATTTTGAAATATAGAATATTAACTATACAGTATTATTACCATACAGTATCGTACAGTATCATACAGAATTTTGACCATACAGTATTTTAAAATACAGCATTTCGACCCGCTCCCGTGTGATTGTCATAGGTTGGGTTAGGTTAGGTTAATACATTTTAAGAAGAAGATAGTGTAATGTGTATACACTCTTTATTTCTTTCAATAATAAGGGGCAACATCTAGTGGTAGTAATAGGAGAACTCGCTTCTTTAAGCATCGAGAAACCTCTAGTGGCTAATAGGAGAACTCGCTTCTTAAGCATCGAGAAACATCTAGTGGCTTAGAGGGGAACTCATTCAGCGCATACAAGAACCTCGAAAGGGGTAAGCATCTAGTGATAAAGTGGAGAACTTCGTTAAGCATCGAGAACAACCTCGTAGATTCTCGAACCGATTGGAGGTATATAAATAGGCGCTTGGAAGCGAAGCGGTTCATTATGGATTGTGAATTGCTGTAAAGTAAAGACTGTGTTTGAAAAGTAAAGACTGTGTTTGAAACGTAATAATTGAGTGTTCAATAAATAAGTTTATATCGATTTAAATAAAGAAAATTTGTGTTTTTATTTACGAAGTGTGAATAAGTTTTAATTATCGGACCAAGCCGAATATTACATTGGTGTCAGAATAAGGGATTAAAACTTATTGAGAATAAAAACAGTGAGCAGTGATTGAACTATTTTGTGTGAATTAGTGAAGTTAAAAAAAAAATGAGTAAAGTTTTGAAAGACTTAACTGTCCCTGAGCTAAAGACCGAACTAAGCAAACGTGGCTTAAGTGGGACAGGCGTAAAAACCGAACTCGTTAAACGGCTGCAGGAATATCTGGAGCAGCAAAATGAAGACCCAGATACGTTTGCTTTCGAATTAGAAGCAAAAGTGGAAGAGGTAAATGCAAATGTTGCCTTATCTAACATGATGTCACTTCTTTTAACCAAATTTGAAGAGAATGAAAAGAATGTCCTGAAAGAACAGCAGAATGTTCTCAAACAACTAGAAGCCCAAGGAATGATGTCCTGAAACAACTAGAAGCCCAAAGAAGCGACCAAAAGCAAGAACAGCAGAATGTCCTAAAACAACTAGAAACTCAAAGGAATGATGTCCTAGAGCGATTCGACGAACAGAAAAACCTTTTAGAAGGCAGGTTTGCGGACTTCGAGGAGAAAATCAAAACTGTCGACGAGCGCGTCGAAAAGCAAAATGCACGTTTCGAGAAAATGAACAAACAAATCGAAACCCTCACAAATGAACTAGAAAAAGTGCGAAATATGAAAGCTCGAGAACCTTCTGGTGAGTGCTCAAGGAAGAGAGAAGTGAATCCTCCAAGCTTTGATGGGCAGATTCCGTGGTCAATCTACAAGAAACAGTTTGAAGCAGCAGCGTTAACAAACGGCTGGGACGATCACGAAAAATACATTGCTCTTACGCTTGCTTTAAGAGGATCTGCTGCTGAACTGCTACAAACCATCCCAGCAGAGAAAAGTGGTGACTTCACAGTTCTGGTAAACGCAATCGAACAGCGGTTTGGGGATAGCCACATGACAGAAGTCTTCCGAGTTCAGCTTAACAACAGGACACAGAAAAGAGGTGAAACTCTGCAGCAGCTTCAGACAGATATCGAGCGATTGGTTCACATGGCATATCCAACAGCTGGTAACGAAATAATAAATCAACTTGCTGTTGAAGCCTTTGTGAGAGCTGTGGGCGATATAAATCTCCAAAGGGCTATCCGTACTGCGGGAAAGCGAACGCTACCAGAAGCATTGTCTTTCGCTCTGACGATGGAAGCTGCAGAACAAGCTTCCCAAAACGTGCATCGCGTAAGAAAATTAGAAGTTCAAGAATGCTCTTGTCAGAAGGCTACTGTGGAAAGGAGTCAGCGAGGCGGAGTAGCACGATGCTGGAACTGCAATAAGACTGGGCATCTACAGCGACAGTGCAGATTACCACGAAGAAGAACCACATGCCAACACTGTGGAAATGGAAGTAATTCAACCGTTCAAAGCAACACCAATAACGTTGCTTCCGGAGGTTTCCCACCCGGGAAACGAATAAGAACCAACTTCGAGGGGCAGAAGCTGGTTTCTGGTATCGATGGCCCCAGTAACGACATCCAGGTTTCTCAAACGAAACGTGACAACAAGAGCCTGACCGTGGAAGCAAGTATAAACGGCAACAAATGTGTGGCTACCATTGACACCGGTGCCACGGCGTCCATCGTACGGCAAGACTTCGTCAAGAAGGCATGGCTCCACAACACCAACAGCTATCGTCTAAGGACTGCAACTGGAGAGGCCGCAAAAGTTTATGGTGAGGTACGTCTTAAGATTCGGATAGCAGAGTTGGAATTCTCTCACCCGTTCCTGGTAGCAGATATATGCGACGAGTGCATTGTCGGCATCGATTTCATGAAAGATCATGGAGTGATATTGGACATCGGGAACCAAGTCCTGAAATATCGAAACATCGAGATTCCGATGATCTATGGGACTAACTCGTATGAGACCTCGTCATCTGTGAAAACCGTCATCAAAGAAGATCTCACTTTGCCTGCTTCTTCAGAAGTATTCGTGTGGACGAAATTGAAGGGTAAACCTGGCAGCCATCGATACCTCATGGTCGAACCAGCATCTGTAAAGTCCTCCCAAAACGTCACCATTGGGAAGACTCTTGTGAGACCATTAAAGAACATGGTTCCGGTACGAATACTGAACATCAAGCCGTATGAAGTTAAGCTTAGAAAAGGTGAGATTGTCGGACAATGCGAATCTGTATCAGCGATAACAAGGATCAACGAAGAAGAGTCAAGGCAATCCTTGAAGTCATCTAATCTTGGCCACCAACAACGAAGAACTGCAGAAGGTCTCCTCGAAGAATTTGCAGACATCTTTTCATCATCGAAAGGGAAATATGGCAGAACGCAACTGGTGCAACATCGAATCAATACCGGGGATGCAAGGCCGATTCGTCAACCTGCAAGACGCCTTCCACTAGCCAAACAAGGTGAGGTTGAAGAACTGATAACCACCATGAAGGGAGAAGGTCTGATCGAAAACTCTAAAAGCCCTTGGGCGTCTCCAGTGGTCCTGGTAAAGAAGAAAGATGGATCAACCCGCTTTTGCGTGGACTATCGAAGGTTGAATGATGTCACCAAGAAGGATAGCTACCCTCTGCCTAGGATCAGTGATACTCTGGATGCAATGGAAGGAGCACAATGGTTCTCAACTTTGGACTTGAAAAGTGGTTACTGGCAAGTCGAAATCCATCCTGAAGACAAAGAAAAGACAGCATTCTCAACAGGAAACGGATTGTGGCAGTTCAAAGTGATGCCTTTTGGACTTTGCAATGCTCCAGCGACTTTTGAGCGCCTAATGGAATGCGTCCTGCAAGGACTCACATGGAAATCTTGCCTGGTCTATTTGGATGACGTCATAGTATACGGGAAAACATTTGACGAACACTGTACAAATCTGAGAGCCGTGTTTCAAAGACTTCGAGAAGCCCACCTCAAGCTTAACCCAGAAAAGTGTTCACTCTTCAAAACCGAAGTAAAATATCTGGGACATATCATCTCATCCCAAGGAGTAAAAACGGATCCTGATAAAGTTGACACCGTGAAGAATTGGCCAACACCACAGGACAAACACCAACTCCGAAGCTTTCTGGGTCTAGCCACCTACTATAGGCGCTTTGTGAAGGACTTTGCTGGAATCGCCAAGAGTCTACATCAGCTAACGGAAAAGGGAAAGCAGTTTAGATGGTCAGGTGAATGCGAGCGCAGCTTTCAAGAGCTCAAGCAACGCTTGTGTAATGCACCAGTGCTGACCTACCCAACTCCAGGAAAACAGTTCATAATTGATGCTGATGCGAGCAATGTCGAGATAGGTGCTGTACTATCGCAGGTGCATAATGGCGAAGAAAAGGTGATTGCTTATTACAGCAAGGTACTCTCGAAGTCGGAAAGAAATTATTGTGTGACCAGAAGAGAACTTCTTGCACTGATTTTGGCAACAAAGCACTTCCATAAGTATCTCTATGGACAGAAGTTTCTTCTCCGAACTGACCATGGAGCACTTAACTGGCTTTTGAATTTCAAGAATCCATAGGGTCAAGTGGCAAGGTGGATTGAGAGGCTGCAGACGTACGATTACGAAATTCAACATCGGAAGGGGAAGCTTCACTCAAATGCAGATGCACTGTCTCGGAGACCATGTAAACAAGAATGTAAGCATTGTAGACGACAAGAAGAAAGAGAAGTGGTTACTGTCCACCGAACCAGAGCCGATCCCATTTATGGCTGGAGCAACGACGAGTTGAGGAAGGCTCAACAAGAAGACTCAGATATCGAACCCATCCTCGCTTGGAAGGAACACCAGGAAAAACCAGAATGGGCTGATATCTCCGATAGAAGTCCGACTCTGAAGGCCTATTGGGCACAGTGGGACTCGTTTCATGTCCAAGAGGGTGTCCTTCGACGTAAATGGGAATCAGCAGATGGAAAGTCTTATGTAATGCAGCTAGTCTTACCGAGATCGAAGGTTATGGATGTTCTGCGAGAGATGCATGGTGGAGTTTCGGGAGGTCATCTAGGAGTGAACAAGACGCTAGAAAAGGTTCGACAACGATTTTACTGGCTACATGCAAGGGAAGATGTCGAGAAGTGGTGCCGAAAATGTGATACCTGTGCTGCCACCAAAGGTCCGAACAAAAAGAACCACAGCCAAATGCAGCAGTATAATGTCGGAGCACCCTTCGAAAGGATTGCAGTAGACGTGGCGGGTCCATTTCCGGAAACAAATAATGGGAATCGTTATATTCTGGTCGTCATGGATTACTTCAGCAAGTGGCCTGAAGCATACGCCATTCCAAATCAAGAAGCCAAAACAGTCGCAGACCAAATTGTCTTCAACTGGGTGAGCAGATTCGGCGTTCCATTAGAACTGCATTCCGACCAGGGAAGGAATTTTGAATTAAACATATTTCAGGAAGTTTGTGGGCTTCTTGACATCAAGAAGACAAGAACAACACCACTTCACCCACAATCTGATGGCATGGTCGAACGATTCAACCGAACCCTGAAGGAACATCTTTGCAAATTTGTGGACGACAACCAGCGAGATTGGGATCGACACATTCCACTGTTTTTGATGGCGTATCGAAGTGCAAGACATAGCTCAACTGGCCATACACCGTCTGAGATTTTGATGGGAAGGAACATCAGACTGCCGAGCGAAATAAAATTTGGATGCCCCACATCGGAACCGCAAGCCGAGGATGACTACATTGATGACCTCAGAGAAAGACTCCTTCAGATCCACGACAATACCAGGTTGAAAATAAAGATGTTCAGTGACCGAATGAAGACACGCTACGATATACGAGCGACAACAACAGAGTTCCAAGCAGGGGATCGGGTGTGGCTTTACAATCCCCATCGACAAAAAGGATTGTCACCGAAACTTCAACGGGACTGGGAAGGTCCATATACAGTCATTACAAAAATCAACGATGTCGTGTACCGGATACAAAAGGGAGTCAGAGGAAAACCTAAAGTTGTACATCGCGACCGGCTACATCGCTACAGTGGTGATGAGAACGATGGATTTGTTCGGGACGATCAATCCTAAGGAGGGGGCAATGTAATGTGTATACACTCTTTATTTCTTTCAATAATAAGGGGCAACATCTAGTGGTAGTAATAGGAGAACTCGCTTCTTTAAGCATCGAGAAACCTCTAGTGGCTAATAGGAGAACTCGCTTCTTAAGCATCGAGAAACATCTAGTAGCTTAGAGGGGAACTCATTCAGCGCATACAAGAACCTCGAAAGGGGTAAGCATCTAGTGATAAAGTGGAGAACTTCGTTAAGCATCGAGAACAACCTCGTAGATTCTCGAACCGATTGGAGGTATATAAATAGGCGCTTGGAAGCGAAGCGGTTCATTATGGATTGTGAATTGCTGTAAAGTAAAGACTGTGTTTGAAAAGTAAAGACTGTGTTTGAAACGTAATAATTGAGTGTTCAATAAATAAGTTTATATCGATTTAAATAAAGAAAATTTGTGTTTTTATTTACGAAGTGTGAATAAGTTTTAATTATCGGACCAAGCCGAATATTACAATAGGTTACTGCAATACATTTTTATATACGACGTTTTTTGTTTTTCTTCCTTCCTTGACCAGAACGTAAAGATTGTGTGGGTTTGAGACTCGTGAATACGCTACATATAATTGTCCATGGGAAAAATAGTTTTTTTTTTCCAAATTTACACCTGCAACTTTCAGCGTTTGCCTCTGAGCTTTATTTTTTGTTATTGCAAATGCTGCTTTCAGAGGAAACTGTACTCTTTTAAACTGAAACGGCAAATCGGTTGGAATTATCGGAATGCGGAAAATTAATATTTCGTCCTAGGTGAGTAATCTGTAGCCGTGTACCATTACATAACTTTGATGCATCAAGATTTTTTATTGACAGGAATGGAACACCAACCTTCAATCTCAACTTATGAGAATGGTTGGGAATGCGTTGTTTTCCCGTAATACCAGTTTTATCCAAATATCATTCAAATCTTTGGTAATTGAGTGAAAGCGATCAGATTCCCTGGAAAGTAATTTTTACCATGGGAATACGTTGTTTTCCCGAGGTCAAAAGTAACTCATGTCCTTTCTTAAGTCTCAAACTATCTCCTTACTAAATTTCATTTAAATCTGTTTAGTAGTTAAAGCGTAAAAGCGATCGGCCCACCTGAATTTTCCCATGGGAATGCGTAATTTTCCCGGGGTAAAAAGTAGCCTATGTCCTTTCTCGGGTATCAAAATATCTCCATACTAAATTTCATTCAAATTGGTTCAGTAGCTTAGGCGTGATTGAGTAACAGACAGACAGAGTTACTTTCGCATTTATAATATTATAGTATAGATGTACAATAGGCAATTAAGTTAAATTATGTACATAATGTTGAGCTTAAATACTTTCACCTCGTGGCGAGTAGGGTTAAGGATAAAAACAGTCAATTTGCGAAACTACATTTAGGTTGCGTCAGCATTAACACTCCCCCTTGGTAGTTCCGCTTGTGGACTGGTGTCTTCTGGAGCTATGACATCAAGGACCGCCAGTTTGACTGCGGGTCGTTCGTAGACCCCGTTTTGAGTTTGTATTATGGCACTTCTTACTTGTTCATCCTTTGATAATTTTACTTTGACTATTCGCCCTTTAGGCCAACTGTTCCGGGGACTAAGTGGATCAACGACCAATACTATGTCGCCAACCTCTAAGGGTTTCGTGGGTGTGAACCATTTAGTGCGTCGGGTAAGCGTAGGCAAGTATTCTACTACCCAGCGCTTCCAGAAGCGGTCCGCAAACTGCTGTGAGATAAGCCAATTTTTTCGATGTAATATGACGTCATCTTTGAAATCAACTAATGGTTTTGAGCCACAAGCCGATCCCAGTAAAAAATGATTAGGCGTGAGAGCTTCCGGATTCTCGAGGTTTATTGGAATATATGTTAAAGGCCGTGAGTTGAGAATGTTTTCTGCTTCTATGAGCATACTTCGCAGCAGTTCATCATTTGGATTTCGTGTTGGCAGATTAGCGTAAAGAACGTTTTTAATAGAGCGTACTAAACGTTCCCAGCTACCTCTCATGTGTGGAGAAGCCGGTGGTGTGAATTTCCGTTCAGTGTTTGTTGTAGTCTCAACTAATCTGTCGTTCTGGATAGAAGCAGCCGCTTCCCGTAACTCCCGCACCGCGCCATGGAAATTGGTCCCATTGTCACTATGGAACTCAATGGGAGTGCCTCTTCTGGCTATGAAGTTTCGAAGACAGAGAATACATGAGTCGGTCGTCAGAGTATGATCAACCTCAATATGGACGGCTCTTATGGGAAGGCAGGTTAAGAGGACTCCCCAACGCTTCTCGATTCTTCGACCTACACTGACTATTATTGGGCCAAAGTAGTCAACCCCGACGTACGAAAATGGTCGACAAAATGAGGCAAGTCGTGCAGGAGGTAGAGGTGCCATTATAGGTGGACGTGGACGGGCTTTATTGTTTTTACATTCTTGACACGATTTTTTTCTGGCTTTTAGTACGTTGACAACGGTTTCATCATTTTGGTGTTTATAGCGGCAGTGGACGTCATCAATAATGAGTGATGTAATTCTGTTCCATCTTGGAAGAATAATTGGTTGCCTTACATCTTCGGCGGTACCTTCCACCAAACGGATTCTTCCATTAGCTCGAACTATACCATTTTCGTCTAGGAATGGGTTCAAGTTAAGGATGGGACTGCTTTTCTGGATACCACGGTTCATTTTTAGGTCAGCTATCTCTTCCGCATAAGCGCTGTTTTGTGACTCTCTCAGCAAGTTTCTTTCTGCAATCTGTAATTCCTTGCGGGAGAAAGGCCCATTCACCTTTGATAGTTTGATCCTCTTTGTGCTCGTTTTATGAATAAATCGATTGACGTATGCTGTACTCCTAAGAAGCTTTTTCCATGTGGATGATTCTTTGGACCGGTATATGTTTTCTTGACCGGAAGTAGGAATACCTAGGAAATTCATTTTTAACTCTTCAATTGTTGAACCCGTGACTTTTTCTTTAGGCCATTTATCTGGGGAAAGCTTCAGAAACTTTGGGCCATTAAACCACCTGCTTGTGGGTTTGAGGTCTGGAGGTTTCTGCCATTTAGTCGCTTCGTCGGCTACATTCATATTAGTAGGGGTCCAATTCCATTCGTCGATTTCGCTGAGGTCCAAAATTTCGCTGACGCGGAATGCTACAAATTGACGATACCTCCGATGGTCAGATCGAAGCCAACATAGCACAGTTTTGGAGTCCGACCAGAAAAAGCGCCGAGTGAAGCAAATCTCATGTGATTCGGCGATAAATTTCGCATATCGCGCACCAAAAAGGGCTGCCTGTAATTCGAGGCGTGGAATTGATAGCGACTTAAGAGGTGCTACTCGCGTTTTTGCAGTAATAAGGCTAGTCTCTATTTGTTCGTTGTTGTTGTTTCGGATGTAAGCAACAGCAGCATACCCATTTTCGCTGGCATCAACAAAAATATGTAGCTGGGTTTCGGACCCCCAGGACAACGCAACATAACATCTTGGAATTTGGACAGACTCCACTTCATGTAGGTGCTTAGTCCACTTAATCCATTTTGTGTATTCTTCATCCTTGATTTTATCATCCCATTCAATTTTCGAGCGCCAAACATCTTGAAGCAAGATTTTGATAAACATTAAGAAACAAGCTATGAGTCCCAACGGGTCAAAAATTGTCATCATTACTCTGAGGACTTCGCGTTTAGTAGGACGTCGTGACTTGAAAAGAACTTCTCTTTGATTTGGGTTAGAAGTAAGCTTGAAAGTAAGACAGTCTAGAGATGTGCACCACCACATACCAAGAACCTTTTCTGTCCCGAGTTCAGGGTTGACATTCATGTTGACCTGCTCTGTTGGTTCAGACTCCAGCACTTTCAGAACCTTAGACGAATTGGAAACCCAATTTCGGATGTAAAACCCAACGTGCTTATGAATATGTCGGATCTCTTGAGCTAATTTGACTGCCTCCTCCTCTGTCGCTATGCTGTCCATCAAGTCGTCTACATAGTGGTTCTCTTTGATGGCCAGTACAGCTCTTGGGTATTCGGCTGCAAACTGTTCCGCGTTAGTGTTTTTGACGTAATGCGCTGTACACGGAGAACAGGTCGCCCCAAAAGTCATCACCGTCATAACATAGGTATCGGGTCTTCCATCTTCGTTGCAGCCCCACAAGAATCTCTGATAATGTTGGTCCTCTTTTCGGATTTTGACTTGATGGAACATTTCCTTGATGTCCCCGCAAATAGCGATCTTGTGCTGTCTGAACTTAAAGATAACTGAAGTTAAAGGCGTAAGTTGGTCGGGCCCTTTAAGAAGTACTGAATTAAGTGAAGTTCCGCGAACCTTGGCTGCGGCATCCCAAACCATTCTAATCTTTCCGGGTTTATTGGGATTTTCTACGGGAAAAATAGGTAAGTACCAAGACCGTGGTTTTCTAAAATCTCCTGAGCTGTTAACCTTCAAGCATATCCCTTTACAACATATTCTTTGATCTTGCTATATAACAATTTGGCTAGATCTGGGCTACGCTGCATACGTTTTTGAAGGCACTCCAGTTGTCGCCTGGCCATAGGGTAACTATCTGGTAGCTGCACGTCATCAAATCTCCAGAGGAGTGTCGTTTCGTACCTTCCATCTTTGCGGATCGTATGGGTATTTAGTTGCTCTAAGGCTCGAGCATCATCTTGTGACATCATGGTGTAGTGTGACTCTGAAGTTCCAAGGTTATCATCACAGATAAACTCATTTACTAGTCGACGGAGATCTATGTATGTCGTTACAATCACAAATATGAAAGCTGTGAGCTTTACTGTGACTTTCAACTTCCTCAACGCAACTTCCGTGAACCACCCAACCAAGGCGAGTTTTGGTCGCGAGGGGCTCATTCCAAGCTCCTTCTTTCGACTTAAGTGGATGTCCAAGTTGGGCATTGTTAACGCCAATTAGTAGTCGAGGAATTGCTTTATTATAGGACTCAAAGGAAAGAACTTTTAAGTGTTCAAACTTCATTTGGAGTTCGTCTTGATTGATGGTTTGAGCTGGTAACGCGAGTGTGAACATTAGAGAGCTGGAATTTTTCTACATTCTCTTTTGTGCTAGATATATGCAAATTGATCAGTTCGGACCGACTTTCCAAACGCGAGGTGTTTCCCGTCTACTTCAAACATAACGATCCTTTCTCCCCCCGTACGTTGAGCTGTTTCAAAACTTCTTCATCTAACAGGGTTACGGACGACCCATCGTCCAGAAAGGCATACACTTTTATTTGAACTCATTTGCCATAAAGGAAAACTGGTACGACTCGAAAAAGAATGGAGTCTGTTTTGTAGCCCGGGGAATCGGAACGGTGTTTAGAGTGAACTCCTACTGTGCCAGCATGAGGGGTGATCGTTATGGAGAAGCTGATGGTATTTTAAGGCACAGTTATTTTTTCCACAAATAGCATCTGACCTACATCTATAGTTCAAATGTCTTTTTAGACATTTGCTGCATAATTGATGCTTCCTCACTTCTGCCCATCGAGCTGTGCGATTGAGCTGTAGGAACTGCTTACAGACTGCTACGGAATCACAGTTGTCACTACAAATACAGCACTTGTTTTCTGACTTAGCAAGTTGTTGTTCACTGTGTTTATAATGAGCGTTTACGATACCCTTATTTTTCCAACATTTTTTTCGTAATTTCTTTTCCTCAGAAGATGAAGAAGGAGCTGAAACAAGAACTCCATTGGCAGCTTCAGCCATAGTGTACATCCACATACTGAAATCGGCGAGTGTACATATTGGTAACGATTGCTTGTGAATTGCCCAGTTGAGACGCAAAGTTGGAGGAAGCTTACCGACTAGTTCTTGGAGCAGCATGGGGTAATTGAGATTATTGAAGATACCGGAAACCTCAAATGTAGCACACAAGCTCTGCACTGCTATGTCAAAGGTAACGATAGTCTCAAGTTTGTCTGCTTTTGGAGAGGGCGTAGCACTTATAGTTCTAATCAACGTGTTGATAATGCGCTCCGGTCTCCCATACAATATTCTCAGAGTTTCAATTACCCGCCCCACACAGTATTATCACCTTTTAGAGCTCTATGCAAGCGTAAAAGGTTCTCCTCATTACTGAAACCACCTAGTTCTGTGCTCCGAGTGAAACTTGCTATGAAGAGTGGCCATTCCGAGGGATTTCCATCAAAAACTGGCAAGTCTCGTATTAAATGGCGCGCTGCTAAATGATTTTTTGTTAAAAAAATATTTGAGGGCGTTTGTGGTTGGACATTGTGAAATGATGGTAGATGTTGAGAAGAATATGCATTTGGCTGTTGTTGTTCTTCATTTAATTGTGGCGGCATCAAGAAATTTACTGTTGTTGGATTCTCGTTAGATGGTGGCACGAACGGGGACTGTTTCGTTAGATTTGGTTTCGCAGCATCACTCTTTGAGTTAGCAAATACATTAGCCCCGTTGAATAAATTGGTTCTCCAGCACCCATACACCACGTTGTATTAATGCGTGAAGAACTGGTGGTGGGCATCAAACCAGGGTGCATGAGTTTCAACATTGGTCGTGGAGTGCGAGTAACTCTTTTTAGGTCCGAGTATGTCCGCAACCCATTTATCTGTGTTTTCCCTGGCAGCCTTTGTATTTTGTAACTCGTGAGCAGCATCCTCATCTTCCTCTGAGGAATAAGCAGCCTGACTCATGATGCTATATTTTTTCTTTAGGTAGTCGGCTTCCCTTTCTTTTCTCATTCTGAGCTCCTCGTTATCAAGATCTTCCCTCAGCTGCCTTTCTTCCTCTATTTTCTGCAGTTCTATTTGAAGCTTATTCGAAGCGAACTTGGATGACCTTGAACTGGTTGAACTTTTGGATCTTGGAATGGTGTAAAGCAAAATGTTTTCGTTTCTATGTAGAGCTGTATGAGTTGTGTTAGGTTTAGAACGTAGAGCTGAAAATTGAAGGGGTTATCTTTAAAATTTAGTGGATTGGACATAAGCATCGTGGAAGATTGTGAATGATTTGGCAAACTGAAAAAACTTTGATTTGCTGTGGCGGCAAGGGGATATGACTGAGTGGAGTTCGCAATTGGAACTATGGGAACAAGATGTCTACACATAGCGGCAGCTTCGCATTGCGCATTGTGCGCAGAATCTGTCGTGGCGTGTTGAGTATGGACTGTTGAGTATGCTGCCGGAACTACTGTCAAACTTTGAACAATCGCAGCAATTGTTGATGCTACGGGTGATTGTGAATACAGCGGGTTAAATTCTTTGCTAAAGTTCCCACACTTAGCGGCAACCTCGGCCGCACTTGGCGCAGAAACTCTCGCGGAACTTTGGACGTGTCCAGCGGCTGTTGGTGCTGCTGATATTGGGAGATTCAGCGGATTATATATAGGAGCAGGGTTTCCACACTTAGCGGCAACTTCAGCCGCACTCGGTGCAGAAAACTGATGGATACTTTGTTGAAATGTAGCAGTATCCATTGCTAGTTGTGTTTGCGCTGATTGGCTTTGCTCGTTGGCTTCTGAATGGACCAACCCCACAGCAGATGCGGAATCCGCTCCTGAAAAGCTAGAAAGATGCCTACTCTTACCTGTGCAATCTTGGCATAAATAAGATTTTTCCTGGATGCTTTTGTTAACTCCGGCACATCCGAAGTGGTTCCAGGTTTTACATTGGTCGCATTGGACCATATCATCGGTGGCATCAGGTTTTTCACAGCTATGGCAGTTGTAGTCCTCTTTATGGCTCAGGTTCTTAGCATTTGTTTTTGATGGCTTTTTAGGTGGCATCTTTGTATCGCAGCAGCAAGCAACGCTTCACATCAGAATGTCACATAAGTTTTGAAAAATGTTGCTACAAATTCGGTGGCAACCAAAGACCTTTTTGATAACTAGCACGAATCAAACAAATTGGTTCAAAATATGCTGGTTTCAAAACCTTTATTAAATAAATGAATTCAAGTTAATTAAATATATTATTATGCATTTAAGTATGTGCATTTCCAAACTTACTTAGTCTTTTTTTTATATATGTATATACAATATGCAATTAAGTTAAATTATGTACATAATGTTAAGCTTAAATACTTTCACCTCGTGGCGAGTAGGGTTAAGGTTAAAAGCAAACAAAAAAAGGAAAAGGAAATTCGAAGATGGAAATTTTGACGTTTATGTTGGTGTGGCATGTAGCTCCACTCAACAGTCAATTTGCGAAACTACATTTAGGTTGCGTCAGCATTAACAGGTACAAAAGTTTGTTTAATTTTTTTTTTAAGCATGGAACCCACAAACCACCGAGCTTTAGAAGGCGTAAATGCCCTTGGCCAGGCATCTGAAACAACAACAAAACAAGATGAGTGTTCATTAGCAACAACTTCGCAGGATGAAGAATGGCCAATTGATTATGATGAACCATCAATTGAAGCAGTTGAGTTTTCATCAACAGCTGCTGCTACCAGAAAGCGATCCGATATGGTCGGATGTAGATGCTTAGGGTATCGTAGTTTTATCTTTTAATTATTATAGTTATTGAATCAATACAATTCATTTACAGTTATCAATTATTAATATTGTCAATCTTATTTTTCAGTTAAATATGATTTTCCAATTTCACTTTATCTTATGAAAGCTTTTTATTTGTATAAATAATAAAACCTGATGTAGTAGAAAAATTTGAAGGTGAGATTCGAAGTCAGGATATATTAATCCTCTCAAAAAGTATTTTTTGTTTGGGTGACAAAAAAAAAGTATAATCTTGTCGACCAGTGTTATCAGACTCAACGGAATTTAAACTTCGCACTCTGAGGCAAAATTAAAAGAACGAATTTCTGACTAATGCTGTTGACCACATGAAATCACAAAGGAATACATACGAACGTGATGAACCAAAACATAAGAAGAATATGATTAAAAATACTAAGTTTTTAATTTTGTTAAATTGAACATACATGTCTCAATAAAAAAATAAAACCCACAGCTTATTTGTTTTTTATTATTATTTGCTAAAAACGAAATAAAAAATAAAAAAGGTATAATCCACTATAATAATTGACCTGAGCAGATCAAATTTGGGAAAACCAAAAAGAAGTGTTTTTCTTGGAAAAAGGACATTTAATATTTTTTTATTTACTCAAAAACTAAGAGGTTACATTTTAAAATACAGTTTTTGTTTTTTAAGTGAAAATACATTAAAAACGTTAAATCTAAAACAAAATTATACTAAATTACATACAATTTTGAAAAAAAAATTACAACTTTATAATATAAAATAGATTGAAAAATATTGGCTTATTAAGTCGTTTGCGTTGATATTCTTTTGCGAGGCAAATTCAATAAATCCCAATCGGACCATATCACAAACGCACAATTTCCGATTTTATTATTTTTGACATTTTCGGCATATGAAGGTAGCGGGCTTGCAATTCTATGCGCAGCGCGCAGTCACTCTTGCAACATCATTAGGCAATTTGCAGAGAATTGATGAATGAAGTGATGAATCTATAAAAAATGTAACCGAATGGGCGGTATTGTATATTACAATAGAAGAGAAAACTGGTGCATATAAACTAAAAGTGAAATATGAAAAATAATGAGAAAACAAACTAAACAAAAAAGACACCACCAAATACGACACGACCGACGACGACCACTCAACTGCTACTGCACTTACACTCGTTTACTTTTTTTTGGCAAATTATAGCAACTAACAGCTGATAGGTTCTCTTTTTGGTCAGCAAGAGCTATGGCTGTCACTCAAATTGCAGATTGAGTGATTGTCATGTTTGATATAATTTGAGAATGTTGCGAAGAGGGAGAAACTCACCTCTGTTGCATGAAACAATTCGGATGCGATCGGTGTCATGACATTTATGAATCCGATTCGCATCCAAAGACGTTTGCAACAAGTGCGTAAATCACACCCACTAATACGTACACGTACATAAATAAATTAATGGCGTTTTTATAAAACGAATGTAATAATGCGTAAGATAGTGGGTGTGAAATAAAACAAAGGCTGGAAAATCCTGGTTAGGTAGTAGTAGTGAGATAAGTATAGTTAGGGTTCATGAGCAAAAGCCGTCGGCAAGTACCTTCTTTTCCAAATTATCCACCTTTGAAGAAGAAAGCCAAAAAGAAGTGAAGAAGGTACCACCGACCGACCGCCCAAGGAAACTAGCTCGAAATTAATAAAACAGAAAGCCCTCGGCGCTGAGTTCGCTCGCTCGACATACATAGGTAGCATATTTGAATCGTGAGGATCGTCCACGATCTAACTACATATATACATAGATATATATCTATATATATATATAATCGTCAAATTGATCCTAAGGCCGTTGAAAAAATTCCTTTTGACGGCCTCAATTTTCTTTTATTAAGGAAACGGAAAATAGAACGTTAACGGGCAAGGAAATCCCGAAATTCCTGAATTGGCCCACTAACCGCAACGGAAAAATCAAAACCAGAATCAACCAGTCAATCGATATTATATACATACATTTATATGTACAACCATAAAGGCGAATTTCTTACCTCATTATTAATTTCAAAATTAAAGCAAACTTAAATTTTTTTTTGTTGCTCAATTTTAAAAATTTTTTTTGGATTCAGTGATTTAAAAATTGTGTTTTTTTTTTGGTAACATTCAGAAAAGGCAAAAAAAAAAAAGAAAAGGAAGAAAGTATTTCAAAATTAAAGTTAAAATCAAAAAAAAAAAAGAAGAAAAGTGGTATAGATCTTGCTTTATATATATATATATATATACAGATTCATATATATATATGTATATATATATACAGATATACCTACAATAGGCTTAGTGCAAACTATATTTTTTTTGAGTGAAAAGTGGTAAAATTTATATTATCAATTAAATAAACAAATAAGGTGCACAAAGGATCGCCTCCTCTAACCAAGAAACATCGAGGGAGTGGCCACTGCGTCGGATTTTTTTGGGGTGAGTGATTTTTTTTCCTTTTTTTTACGGTCGTATTGAGACAGGCAGCTACATATATAAATATTGCCCAATATCGCTTACAAGAAGTATAATAGCGCTAATAATAAACATACCCTTGAAATTTTTTTTTGATCAAGCTTTTAAATTTCACTTACCTTTGTTAAATTCTTAATCATTTGAATATATAAAAATTGAAATTGCAAATTTTAAATATTAACTAAAGTCAATTTAAATGTGAGAATTTTGAATCATAAACATGGAACTTGTAATAAAACTTGTAAATTCGATTTAAAAAAAAAAAAAAAATGAATCTCTAAGTTTTTGATTTAAAAGGGGGAGATGGGGAAATGGGGAAAACGGGGTAGAAGAGTACGAGGAGAAGGAACGTTGTTTCAAGGGGTTGTTCGGCGAGAAAACAACCAGGTAGGGGGGGTAAGAAAAAGATCTCGCGCATCGATACCATCTAGATGATGAAGACTGGCATACTTTTTTTGTTAACGAGGAGGTCTACGAATCCACTCCAGAGCTAGCGAGGGATATTGGTGTGCCAGCGATGACCTCAACAATGAACAAACTCGTTACAAAAATGGCGCCCAACGTGTCGGTTTCACTATCGGAAGATGGTGAGACTAACAATGTTTCGTTTTGATTTACGAGTCGAAAACTAATTTTTTGGTCAAAACATTTTTCATTTTTTTTATTTTTTTTATTTTTACTTAACCGATTTGATTTCAACATCTTTGTGAGTCCCGGTTACTAAGGTCGGTTACCCGGTACCGCGTTGCCGCAAGGAGGTTGAATTTGATAGTTAAGTATATATATTGAACAAAGGAACCATAGAAGCTTAGTCTTTGGGCATCTGAAAAAAAGATGCCCAAATTGCAGGTGGATATGGTACACCTTTTATATATACAACTACAATTTAAAGAGATCCCTTGATGCTAGTGGTGTCTTGGTTGGTCCTTTAAACACTTAAAATTTTCAATTTTTAGTTTTTTTTGAGAATCTCCAGAGTCCTCATTGATGATGCTCGTCATGTAGTGTCCTGGAAACTTAGAAAACGATAGCTTAATCTTCATACAAAAAAAAAACAATAGCAAACACTAGTTTACTTTCTTTTTATATACTTACACATATTTTTGTCGACTCAAATAACGTTCCTTCTCAATCCTCGGCAGTTGTATCTCGTTTTCGGATTCATACCTCGTCTTCCCTTTTTAATTTTTATGATAATTTACAACTCAAACAAAATTTTCTTTGAGATACTAAAAATTTAATATTCCGATAATTTTTTTTTGAAAAAAGCACGATTTTATGAAATACAGTTTCTATTAAATAATTATACGCTTTTTAGTTTTTTTTAATAATAATTTTTTTTATTGAATTATATTTTTTTTAACATTTTGGTTTTATAAACATTTTTTATGTTTTAGTAAAACATTCCTTTTTATTATAGTTATTTTGACTTAATTTTGAATTACAGTTTTAAAAATTGTATATATTGTTTGATTTGGTTTCTTTTGGTTTTATTCTTCAATCAGTGGTTTTGGTCGATACTCAAATTGGCTAATCCCAACGTTCCTTTTTAAGGTTGCAGAAAATAAATTGCAAATTGCAAAAGTATTTTTCAAAATCAATCGTCTTTTGACAAATAGTTTCGGGTGTTTTCCTATCGAAATTTTTCTTTTTTGAAGCTTTACTGATAGGTGATAGAAATCAGAGGTTGGTTCACTCGAGCCAAGTATGAGCAGGAGTCGCCGAGTTTCAATTTATGACGACATAGATGTAATAAACGCTCACAACGAAGCAACATTTGAAGAATTTTTCCAAAGGTTTGGTAACACGGTAGATAGGTTTAACTTAAACCATTCGTTTAGTTTTTCTGAAGAGTTAGACTCGGTCATTTCCAATTCGACATCCAACATGGCGGATCAAGAAGATCCTCAAGGTGTGGAAAATGACCCAAGGTATATAGTTGAGGGCGGTGACAGAGAACCAACAGACCGCGCTGAAAATGATGTTGGTCGAAATGAAGAGTTACTTACTAGAATAGAGAGAAGCATGGTTCAGAACCAAGTTAGGATTTTCCAGCAGATGGACATTTTTATGGGAAATGTGCTGCAAAAATTAGAGAATTTGCGTTTACCTTCGCAACAAACAATCAACCCTCCTCAAGTCGAAAGACATAGCTCTTCAATGACTCAAGCTGTTCCACCAGGAAGCTCAGGGGCTTCCACTACGTTCAGTTCTTCGGGTCCATGTAGATTGGATCGTTGGAACATCAAATATGATGGTTCCGAAAATGTATCCGACTTTCTTTTGAAGATAGGAAGAATGCAGTCGAGTTCACCTTATAGCGAGGAACAAATCGCAGCAAATTTCCATATTTTGCTTGACGGTAGGGCAAATAAGTGGTTTTGGCGTTTTGTGAAGAAGAATCCAAACGCTGACTTATCTTCAATAAAGGAAGCAATGAAAAAGGAATTTGGCAAATTGGAGTCAGAAATCGATATTTATATGAGACTCATGTGTCGAAAGCAGGGACCGAAAGAAACTTTTGACGATTTTTATGTTTCGGTTTCAAGCTTGAATGACCGCTTAAAAGATCCATTTGATGATAAAAAGTTAATTGAAATCATTAGGGGTAATTCTAAGGAGAAGCTAGGAGAGATTTTGTTGTCGGCTGAGGTGAAGAATTTAGAGCAGCTTCGACAAAAAGCTCGCGAGGCTGAACGGTTTTTGAATAAAAGAGCCGTCGGTCATCGAAACGTAAGTGAGATCGCGGTCGAAGACGATTTTTCCAACACAGAATTGGAAAAACATGAAGTGGCAGCCATGTATTCTACCAGAAAACCAGTTTCAACCGCAAATTATATATGTTGGAATTGTGATCAGAAGGGACATGCCTATCACTTTTGCCCATCGGCAATGAGGAATTTATTTTGTTTCCTTTGCGGAGCTAAGGGTGTCACCACGGTGCAATGTGGAAAACATCAAGCGGGAAACTTCCCGAGGGACGAAACGAGGAGTGGGGAGGTTCGTTCCTCAAGGAATCCGACGAACCACTCTCAAAATTAAAAACTAATAACCTAACGAATTCCTCCGATGAAGCTGATAACAGTCCAATCCCGATACGAATTTTAAAAAGGGAAAAGTCCAACGTTGACGTTGATCAGTTTCATCCGATAAAAACACACAACCTTAAGTCTCTTCACGAGCGAAAAATTAATTACGAAAAGGTTAGATCTCGAATTTTCGGAAACAACAATAAACCAATTAATTTAAAAATTCAAAAAGCTCGTTGTCGTTTTCGAAATCGAAAAAAGTTTCGAAAACAGATAGTAGAAACGATAATATCTTCAGATACGGATGGTCGTATATATGCCAATGTTTTTTTGAACAATGAATCGGTATTTGGGCTGCTTGATAGTGGAGCATCTATTTCAGTCTTAGGTAATGGGTGCTGGGAGTTAGTCGAAAAATTAGGGGTTGAAATACTACCCTACAAAAATATAGTACGTACGGCAGATGGTAAATCTCACGATATAGTTGGACATTGCGAGATAGAAACAAAATATAACGGCATTTCGAAAAAAATAACATTTTACATCATACCCAACTTGACACAAAGGGTATATCTTGGCATGAATTTTTGGCGCAGCTTCCAATTGTTACCTCAAATAAGTGAGTTAAAGGTAGACTTTGACAAGGAAGAAGATTTTAAAGAGGACACTGAATTATTGAAACTTTCGCCTGAAGAGTCTTTTCAATTAGAAAGTGTTAAAAGACAGTTTCCAAATTTTGTTGTCCTTGGATTAGGAAAAACTGACCTCGGTTGTCACATCGTCGATACAGGAAACGCCGCCCCGATAAAATCTAGGCATTACCCGTTATCGCCGGTTCGTCAAGGCGAGGTTTATAAAGAGTTAGATCGCATGTTGGAATTAGGGGTGATAGAAGTCAGTAACTCTCCTTGGAGTTGTCCTGTAGTGCTGGTGAGAAAACCTGGTAAAGTCCGTCTTTGTTTAGACTTCCGAAAGGTCAACTCTGTCACGGTTAAGGATGCGTATCCGTTGCCTCATGTTGAAGGTCTGTTAAGTCGAATAAAGGACACACACTTTATCTCGGGGATAGACCTAAAGGACGCGTATTGGCAAATTCCTTTGCACGAAAAATCAAGAGAGAAAACAGCCTTCACCGTACATGGTAGACCACTGTACCAGTTTAAGGTAATGCCATTCGGTTTGAGTAATGCTGGACAAACGCTGTGTAGAGTGATGGATCAAGTTATTCCTAGTCATCTCCGAGATAACGTGTTCGTCTATTTAGACGACTTGTTGATTTGCACTTCGGATTTCGAGTCACATTTACGCATCCTTAAAGAAGTGGCAGCTTGCCTTCGTCGAGCAAATTTAACAATCAATCTCGAGAAAAGCAAATTTTGTATGAAACAAATAAAATTTCTAGGTTTTATCGTAGGTCAGGGAAACCTGAAAACCAACCCAGATAAAATTGAAGCAATGGTTGATTTTCCTGTTCCAACTACCGTTAGGCAAGTAAGAAGGTTTCTAGGCATGACGGGTTGGTACAGGAGGTTTATTCGTAATTATGCTGACGTAGCTGCTCCCTTAACCAATTGCCTTCAAAAGAAGGCTAAATTCGAATTCACACCCGAAGCACTCGAAGCTTTCGAGAGACTTAAATCAGCCCTTTCTTCAGCTCCAGTATTAGCTGAACCTAACTTTTCGAAACCTTTTGTCATCCAATGCGATGCTTCGTCTGAAGGAGTAGGCGGTGTTCTCTTTCAAGTGGATGAGAACGGTAATGAGAAGCCCATTGCATTCATGTCGAAGAAACTCAACAAATCGCAGAAAAATTATACCGTCACGGAACAAGAATGCCTCGCAGCCGTCTTAAGCGTGCGAAAATTTCGCCCTTATGTCGACGGATTGTCCTTTACAATCATTACGGACCATTCGAGCCTTAAATGGCTCATGTCAATGAAGGAACTATCAGGTAGACTAGCCAGATGGAGCTTAGAACTCCAAGGGTACGATTTCTCGATTGAACATCGAAAAGGATCCTTAAACGTGGTACCAGATTGTTTATCGAGGATGAACATGGAAGAAATCGCGACAAGTGATATTGTTGTAGACAATGCGATTTGTGGAGGTTCTTCGATAACGATATGCAATGATATCGATTTAGATTCAGCTGAATTTGACTCGGAACAATATACCCACTTGAGAGAGAACATTGCCCAAAATCAAGCAAATCTCCCAGACCTTGTCGTTTCCGAGAAATATATTTACCGAAGAGTGAGATTCAGAACCGGAAGTGTAGACGAAGAAGATTCTCTTTGGCGCTTATGGCTTCCCGATAATCTTACTCAAAAGTGTATCGAAATGTGTCATAATACCAGACTTAGTTGCCATAGTGGCTTTGACAAGACCTATACTCGAATACGATCCAAGTATTATTGGCCAAAAATGGTTAAAGATATAAAGACTTACGTGAACAACTGTGAAATTTGTAAAATGGTTAAGGCGCCAAACGAAATTCTTCGCCCACCAATAGTCAACCAAACCAAAACGGAAAGGCCCATGCAACGACTTTACGTTGATTTTCTCGGCCCATACCCGCGTACTAAGCGAGGAAACATGTACGTTTTCATTGTGGTTGACCATTTTACAAAGTTCATGTTTTTCAAAGCCTTACCGAAAGCCACGTCAAACCGTGTGATTCAATATCTTGAATCAGAGATTTTCCATGCTTTCGGGACCCCTGAACAAATCCACTCCGACAACGGTCGTCAATTTGTGTCCAAAGATTTCAAAATCTTTTTGGATAACTACGGCGTTAAGCATGTGCGAACGGCCGTGTATTCGCCCCAAGCCAACATTTCGGAGCGGGTCAATCGTAGTTTTCTTAGCAAGTTGAGAATTTTAATTTCTAAACAGCAAAATGACTGGGACCTTCACTTGTCCAGTATAGCATGTGCGTTGCGATCCGACACGCACGACTCGCTAAATTGTCAACCCTATTTCGCCATGTTTGGACAAAACATGATAAACCACGGTTCAACTTATGCATTACTAAGAAAACTAAACGCATTGCACGATCCCGAAATGTTGGTCAAACCGCGCGCACTTAATTTGACACTCGCGAGACAGACGTTGTCGGAGAATTTGGACAGGGCATACGTTAAGTCGAGAAACACTTATAATAAAAGAACTAAAAATGTCACTTACCGTGAAGGTCAAGAGGTATTCCATAGGAACTTCGCCCAAAGTAATTTCGCTCAAGGAATTAATGCTAAGTTGCTCCCAAAATTCCTAAAATCCCGAGTGCGAAAAGTAGTTGGAAACTGCATGTATGAGCTGGAATCCAGATCTGGCAAACTTCTTGGTATTTTCCACGCAAAAGACATTCGTCAATGAACGGACGACTGAAACAAACAAAACAAAAAGAACACAAAGTATCAATTCAAATAAATAAATAATTTTATGTTAACTTATCTGACGTCACTCTGTTGTTCCGGTAAGTGGGTTCGCGCCCCACGTTTATCACAGCAGCTGGCACACAACAAAACTCGAACATTTTAAAAAGAAAACTAACCCGAACTGACTTAAAAATTTATTTTTTAAATTACAAAAACCTAACACGATTTTTTTATCAAGAAATCACGAAGAAAAATCAAATTTCAAAACGCCGTCGGCAAAACGACACGCATCACAAATAACAACAATTTTGTTTTACCGCGAATACCAACATATGGGTGAGGTGAACGACCTCTGGTTTTTTTAGTTTAAGCATTTGTTTATGTTTCGTTTAAGGTAGCGGATTTTTGTCGGGCATCTCACTCGCGACTAGTATGTTGTCTTTGTCGCACAATATTAAAAACAACCGACATGCACTTTCCGAATTCCCGTTTCTTTTTTGCTGTTAACACTCTTTTTGTTTATTTTGTTCGCACTAATTTCTTATGTTGGATTTTTTTTCTTGAAAAGGATTTTTTTATCACAAAAAAAACACCTAAAATAAATAACTTTGCCTAAGCGAACTCATTCCGGCAATTTTAAATTTTACCTCTGATCACTTGTCACCATGCACTACCCGGCCGCGCGAAAAGGAAGGGTGGGTTCCGTTCGCATATTCCAGATAAGCTTTATCTGGAAAACGCGAAGCCCTGTAACCGAATGGGCGGTATTGTATATTACAATAGAAGAGAAAACTGGTGCATATAAACTAAAAGTGAAATATGAAAAATAATGAGAAAACAAACTAAACAAAAAAGACACCACCAAATACGACACGACCGACGACGACCACTCAACTGCTACTGCACTTACACTCGTTTACTTTTTTTTGGCAAATTATAGCAACTAACAGCTGATAGGTTCTCTTTTTGGTCAGCAAGAGCTATGGCTGTCACTCAAATTGCAGATTGAGTGATTGTCATGTTTGATATAATTTGAGAATGTTGCGAAGAGGGAGAAACTCACCTCTGTTGCATGAAACAATTCGGATGCGATCGGTGTCATGACATTTATGAATCCGATTCGCATCCAAAGACGTTTGCAACAAGTGCGTAAATCACACCCACTAATACGTACACGTACATAAATAAATTAATGGCGTTTTTATAAAACGAATGTAATAATGCGTAAGATAGTGGGTGTGAAATAAAACAAAGGCTGGAAAATCCTGGTTAGGTAGTAGTAGTGAGATAAGTATAGTTAGGGTTCATGAGCAAAAGCCGTCGGCAAGTACCTTCTTTTCCAAATTATCCACCTTTGAAGAAGAAAGCCAAAAAGAAGTGAAGAAGGTACCACCGACCGACCGCCCAAGGAAACTAGCTCGAAATTAATAAAACAGAAAGCCCTCGGCGCTGAGTTCGCTCGCTCGACATACATAGGTAGCATATTTGAATCGTGAGGATCGTCCACGATCTAACTACATATATACATAGATATATATCTATATATATATATAATCGTCAAATTGATCCTAAGGCCGTTGAAAAAATTCCTTTTGACGGCCTCAATTTTCTTTTATTAAGGAAACGGAAAATAGAACGTTAACGGGCAAGGAAATCCCGAAATTCCTGAATTGGCCCACTAACCGCAACGGAAAAATCAAAACCAGAATCAACCAGTCAATCGATATTATATACATACATTTATATGTACAACCATAAAGGCGAATTTCTTACCTCATTATTAATTTCAAAATTAAAGCAAACTTAAATTTTTTTTTGTTGCTCAATTTTAAAAATTTTTTTTGGATTCAGTGATTTAAAAATTGTGTTTTTTTTTTGGTAACATTCAGAAAAGGCAAAAAAAAAAAAGAAAAGGAAGAAAGTATTTCAAAATTAAAGTTAAAATCAAAAAAAAAAAAGAAGAAAAGTGGTATAGATCTTGCTTTATATATATATATATATATACAGATTCATATATATATATGTATATATATATACAGATATACCTACAATAGGCTTAGTGCAAACTATATTTTTTTTGAGTGAAAAGTGGTAAAATTTATATTATCAATTAAATAAACAAATAAGGTGCACAAAGGATCGCCTCCTCTAACCAAGAAACATCGAGGGAGTGGCCACTGCGTCGGATTTTTTTGGGGTGAGTGATTTTTTTTCCTTTTTTTTACGGTCGTATTGAGACAGGCAGCTACATATATAAATATTGCCCAATATCGCTTACAAGAAGTATAATAGCGCTAATAATAAACATACCCTTGAAATTTTTTTTTGATCAAGCTTTTAAATTTCACTTACCTTTGTTAAATTCTTAATCATTTGAATATATAAAAATTGAAATTGCAAATTTTAAATATTAACTAAAGTCAATTTAAATGTGAGAATTTTGAATCATAAACATGGAACTTGTAATAAAACTTGTAAATTCGATTTAAAAAAAAAAAAAAAATGAATCTCTAAGTTTTTGATTTAAAAGGGGGAGATGGGGAAATGGGGAAAACGGGGTAGAAGAGTACGAGGAGAAGGAACGTTGTTTCAAGGGGTTGTTCGGCGAGAAAACAACCAGGTAGGGGGGGTAAGAAAAAGATCTCGCGCATCGATACCATCTAGATGATGAAGACTGGCATACTTTTTTTGTTAACGAGGAGGTCTACGAATCCACTCCAGAGCTAGCGAGGGATATTGGTGTGCCAGCGATGACCTCAACAATGAACAAACTCGTTACAAAAAAATTGGAGAAACAACATAGAATAGGAATTTCTAATTAGAATTTTCTGATTTTTACTTTGATTCCTCTCGTTGAACTTGAACTCCTTCGTCAAATTCCTATGAATCGTCACGTTGATTTAGGACAAACAAAGAATCCAACATCTCTAGAATGACGTTGGTGGGACTTTTAACACAAGGTGGTTCCTCGGTCAGTTATGTCTGTCTGGACAGACTCATGTTCAATGATGAAGTCGATGTTGCTGCAGGACGGTCGTCTTTTATTCGAAGTCGATCATTCGCCGTTCCTCTTCCTTGGTTGGCAGCTCCATAATGGTTGTGGTCATATCGTGCATAGTTGGGTTAGTTAGCTTGAGGATCGATTGAGTGAACGTGTCAGGCTTCAGTGGCTTTTCACAACGCACAAGCAGAACGTCGGGCACATGATAGTTAGCGAACAATTGAATGCGATACTTGATCGACCCTGAATGGTACTCCGGCTTGATGGCATTGTGTTCGCATTGTTGACAACGCAGAGATCGCTTGACCCACAAACACTTCCGCTGCGGATAGAGGTTGTTCACACTGAATTGTTGTGACTATAAAGAAGTTAATTTTCAGTATATAAGGAAATCTCAAATGGAAGTTGACTTACTGTTTTTGATGTTGATTTTCTGTGAAAATCGATGGATTCAACTCGCCGACATCGTCAGTACCTGCCGAGGAACTGATCTGAATGTGTTTAGCCTTTAGGGGATTCTTGTCGGCCCAGCCCATTTGCCTCCAAATGATTGCCAATGTTAAGCCAGTGCGATCCTTAGGAGCAAAAAGAATGGATTAGTTTTAGATTTAATATTTTAATTCACTTAATTTACAGTCAAGGTTGGAATTTGTGCGATTTTGGAGTCTTCCTGCGATTGTATTCTTGTTTTTCTTGCTTCTATTGCAGAACTACCGACTGGTAGTACTCTTTACACCTAGAAGATGAAGATTAAGCGAGTTGACTATGATATGAATGTTTTGATTCGTACTTACACAATTGATCTCCGCGCGCTGTTGCGTCGTTTTTTTTTTTTGAGCCGCTTGCATTTTATTTCTTGGCAGCTGATGAATAGGTCGACTTGGCAGTTGCTGCTATTATGTCGTTCCAACACCAACACTCAGCTGCTGGGAGAAGGGCGTTAGCGGTCGACTTTTGCATGGCAAAACTTCCACTTGCATCATTGACTTGGTGGTGTTGTTGCTGCTGGTTTTGTTACATTGAATGCGTTTGACTATTGGTAGAGATGGTGACACCTCCACCGTCAATGCCTGCGGGAGCTATGCCGTTGAGATGTACATACAAACACAATGGGCAGTATCTGTCGTTAAAAACATTGATAATATTTTGTTAAGAGAAATATAATATATATAAAAACTTGCCTGCAAATCAGCGCCTTGTTTGCTTTGTCTTCCAGTATTCTTCAGGGAAATTGCTTCCTGCATTATGGTCAGGTATGTTATTGGCAGCATCTAAAATAAAAAGACAGACTATAAAATAAATCGATTATTATTGTTGCACCTCCTTCACTGCAATTTGACTTACTTTTTATTCAATGAAGTGAACTTGTATAATACTCTTTTCATTATAAAGGTTTTTGGTCTGAAAAATATCAAATTATATTAAATATCAAAACAATTAACAAAAACTTACTCTTAAAATCCGAAACCCATTGTTTTGTTTTGCAAAATTCATTGTCATTTTTGACAGTTCACAAAAATTCTATAAGTTTCTTTTTAGCCCAATCCCCCATTTTGCTTTTTTTCTCCACTCACATGTATTCACCGATAGCGAATTTGAGAGAGTTCACCTCGAATTTGAGAGAGTTCACCTCGAATAAAATTTGAGGGTGTTTCAGGTAGGACGGGTACCGGTACCGGTCGGGACTCTAGATAATATATTTCCTCTATGGAGGTGATGATGAATTTGCAATTTGCATTAGATAATTAAAACTTATTCACACTTCGTAAATAAAAACACAAATTTTCTTTATTTAAATCGATATAAACTTATTTATTGAACACTCAATTATTACGTTTCAAACACAGTCTTTACTTTTCAAACACAGTCTTTACTTTACAGCAATTCACAATCCATAATGAACCGCTTCGCTTCCAAGCCCCTATTTATATACCTCCAATCGGTTCGAGAATCTACGAGGTTGTTCTCGATGCTTAACGAAGTTCTCCACTTTATCACTAGATGCTTACCCCTTTCGAGGTTCTTGTATGCGCTGAATGAGTTCCCCTTTAAGCCACTAGATGTTTCTCGATGCTTAAGGAGCGAGTTCTCCTATTAGCCACTAGAGGTTTCTCGATGCTTAAAGAAGCGAGTTCTCCTATTACTACCACTAGATGTTGCCCCTTATTATTGAAAGAGATAAAGAGTGTATACACATTACATTGCCCCCTCCTTAGGATTGATCGTCCCGAACAAATCCATCGTTCTCATCACCACTGTAGCGATGTAGCCGGTCGCGATGTACAACTTTAGGTTTTCCTCTGACTCCCTTTTGTATCCGGTACACGACATCGTTGATTTTTGTAATGACTGTATATGGACCTTCCCAGTCCCGTTGAAGTTTCGGTGACAATCCTTTTTGTCGATGGGTATTGTAAAGCCACACCCGATCTCCTCCTTGAAACTCTGTTGTTGTTGCTCGTATATCGTAGCGTGTCTTCATTCGGTCACTGAACATCTTTATTTTCAACCTGGTATTGTCGTGGATCTGAAGGGGTCTTTCTTGTTGAGCCCTCCTCAACTCGTCGTTGTTCCAGCCATAAATAGGATCGACTCTGGTTCGTTGGACAGTAAGAACTCCTTTTTCTTCTTGTCGTCTGCAATGCTTACAGTCTTCCTTATATGGTCTGCTCTTGTTGTCAGGTTTCGTTTGATAAACCTGGATGTCGTTCCTGGGGCCATCGATACCAGAAACCAGCTTCTGTCCCTTAAAGTTGGTTCTTATTCGTTTTCCCGGGTGGAAAACAACTTCAGAAGCAACGTTGTTGTTGTTACTTTGACCATTTGAATAACTTCCGTTTCCACAGTGTTGCCATGCGGTTCCTCTTCGCGGTAATCTGCACTGTCGCTGTAGATGCCCAGTCTTATTGCAGTTCCAGCATCGTGCTCGTCCGCCTTGCTGACTCCTTTCCACAGTAGACTTCTGACAAGAGCATTCTTGGACTTCTAATTTTCTTACGCGATGCACGTTTTGGGAAGCTTGTTCTGCAGCTTCCATCATCAGAGCGAAAGCCAATGCTTCGGGTAGTGTTCGCTTTCCGGCAGTACGGATAGCCCTTTGGAGATTTATATCGCCCACAGCTCTCACAAAGGCTTCAACAGCAAGTTGATTTATTATCTCGTTACCAGCTGTTGGATATGCCAGGTGAACCAATCGCTCGATATCTGCCTTAAGCTGCTGCAGAGTTTCACCTCTTTTCTGTGTCCTATTGTTAAGCTGAACTCGGAAGAGTTCTGCCATGTGGCTATTCCCAAACCGCTGATCGATTGCGTTTACCAGAACTGTGAAGTCACCACTCTTTTCTGCTGGGATGGTTTGTAGAAGTTCAGCAGCAGATCCTCTTAAAGCAAGCGTAAGAGCAATGCATTTTTCCTGATCGTCCCAGCCGTTTGTTAACGCTGCTGCTTCAAACTGTTTCTTGTAGATTGGCCACGGAATCTGACCATCAAAGCTTGGAGGATTCACTTCCCTCTTCCTTGAACACTCACCAGAAGGTTCTCGAGATTTCATATTTCGCACTTTTTCTACTTCATTTGTGAGGGTTTCGATTTGTTTTTTCATTTTCTCGAAACGTGCATTTTGCTGTTCGACGCGCTCTTCGAGAGTATTGATTTTCTCCTCGAAGTCCGCAAACCTGTCTTCTAAAAGATTTCTCTGTTCGTCGAATCGCTCTAGAATATTCTGCTGTTCTTGCTTTTGATCGCTTCTTTGAGCTTCTAGTTGTTTTAGGACATTCTGCTGTTCTTGCTTTTGGTCGCTTCTTTGGGCTTCTAGTTGTTTCAGGACATCATTTTTATTTTCTTCAAATTTGGCTAAAAGAACTGACACCATGTTAGATAAGGCAACATTTGCATTTACCTCTTCCACTTTTGCTTCTAATTCGAAAGCAAACGTATCTGGGTCTTCATTTTGCTGCTCCAGATATTCCTGCAGCCGTTTAACGAGTTCGGTTTTTACGCCTGTCCCACTTAAGCCACGTTTGCTTAGTTCGGCCTTTAGCTCAGGGACAGTTAAGTCTTTCAAAACTTTACTCATTTTTTATTTTTTTTTAACTTCACTACTTCACACAAAATAGTTCAATCACTGCTCACTGTTTTTATTCTCAATAAGTTTTAATCCCTTATTCTGACACCAATGTAATATTCGGCTTGGTCCGATAATTAAAACTTATTCACACTTCGTAAATAAAAACACAAATTTTCTTTATTTAAATCGATATAAACTTATTTATTGAACACTCAATTATTACGTTTCAAACACAGTCTTTACTTTTCAAACACAGTCTTTACTTTACAGCAATTCACAATCCATAATGAACCGCTTCGCTTCCAAGCCCCTATTTATATACCTCCAATCGGTTCGAGAATCTACGAGGTTGTTCTCGATGCTTAACGAAGTTCTCCACTTTATCACTAGATGCTTACCCCTTTCGAGGTTCTTGTATGCGCTGAATGAGTTCCCCTCTAAGCCACTAGATGTTTCTCGATGCTTAAGGAGCGAGTTCTCCTATTAGCCACTAGAGGTTTCTCGATGCTTAAAAAAGCGAGTTCTCCTATTACTACCACTAGATGTTGCCCCTTATTATTGAAAGAGATAAAGAGTGTATACACATTACATTATTATAAAATTAAAAACTTAATATTTTTAATAAAATGATTTAAAATCATGAAAATCATGAAAATAAAATAAATACATACGAACGTGATGAACCAAAACATAAGAAGAATAGGATTAAAAATATTAAAAAAGAAATATTTGACTGTTAAAAGTCAAATAGAATTTTTTTTCTGAACACTGTTTATTTTTAATAAAATGATTTAAAATCATGAAAATCATGAAAATAAATATGATCCAGCAAGTGTTCATATTATTATAAAATTAAAAACTTTATATTTTTAATAAAATGATTTAAAATCATGAAAATCATGAAAATAAAATAAATATGATCCAGCAAGTGTTCATATGGTATCTCAATTAATTCGGGAATATGCGTCAAGACAAGGTGTAATGGTCATCTTCTGATTAGCCCAACCATTGCACCGGGGCGAAACGCATACATATATGACCACTTGCTGGATCATATTTATTTTATTTTCATGATTTTCATGATTTTAAATCATTTTATTAAAAATAAACAGTGTTCAGGAAAAAAAAATACTATTTGAATTTTAACAGTCAAATATTTCTTTTCCAAAAAGCCTTAGCACGGAAATAAACAGCTACAATTTATCTTCTCTGAAGACTTGTAGCAACCATATAATTCGCAGTTGCTTTATGTAGCTCGGATTATATGGTATCTCGATTAATTCGGGAAAATATTCGTCAAGACAAGGTGTAATGTTCATCTTCTGATGAGCCCCACCATTGTACCGGGGCGAAACGCATATATGAACACTTGCTGGATCATATTTATTTTATTTTCATGATTTTAAATCATTTTATTAAAAATATTAAGTTTTTAATTTTGTTAAATCGAACATATGCCTCAATAAAAAAAATAAAATTTACTTAAAATAGCTTATTTGTTATTTATTATTATTTGCTAAAAACACAACAAAAAATAAAAAGGTATAATCCACTATAATAATTGACCTGATTAGATCAAATTTGGGAAAACTAAAAAGAAGTGTTTTTCTTGGAAAAAGTACATCTAATATTTTTTTATTTACTCAAAAACTAAGAAGATACATTTCAATATCCAGTTTTCTTTTTTAAGTGAAAAAAAAAATTAAAAGCATTGATTAAAAATTATACTAAATTACACACAATTTTGAAAAAAATGCAACTTTATTTAAAAAATACCTGCGCCACGAACCTTGATTATTAATGGATGAGATTTAGAGCATTTCGTCGACTTCGAATCATCTTCATTGCAGGATTTGTTGCAATACCACTTCGTTTAAAAAAACACATCAATTAGTGCTTTTAAAGTTTGTGGTTTATGTGAAACTTACTTTGAAGTAGTCTTGCCATCATGAAATCATAAAATTCCCACTCGTAAGTCGATCTGTTGATTATAAAATTGTGGTAAGTCGTTTGTGACATTCCTTTGCGAGTCAAATTCCAAAATCCCAGTCCGACCATGTCACAAATGCACAATTTCCGACTGTATTATTTTTGGAAATTTTTGGAAGGTGAAGGTTGCGGGTTCTTAATTCTTGAAATATCATTTGGGCAGTTTTTAAGAGCATTCCTGTGTCGATGGTCGTACCTACACAACTGATCTCCGCGCGCTGTTGCACTCTATGAAACCAGAAGATATTGCTTTAGTTGCAACTGCAAGGGTCGTTTTTTTTGGTCGGCTTGTATCATATTTCTTGGCAGCTGATGAATGGGCGGAGGATGTTGGAAATCCTAAAAAACCCGCATACTCCGCCGTTGAGACAAAATAGCCGCTGAGGTAGATGCCACCGATCATGATACAGCAGCAATTGAGCGTAGAAATATCGTCGCCTGGATAAACTATTGTCGTATGTTACATTCGACTACTTTTGGGAAAACGCAATCAAAGTTCAGATTTTTTTTCCCGAAAACCCGACGGTGAACTTTTTTGAAAATTACATGATATATGCAGAAAACATTTGTGAATTGAATCATGTTTAAATTATTTTAATATTACAATCCAGAAACAAATAATAGGCGATTTTCTCCAATATGCCGTTGTCGTATGTAACGTTTTCACCAAAATTATTTGTCATTCAAACACATACGACAAAATTATGACACATACGACAAAAAATTATCAAGTCCAATACGACAAAAGTGTATAACATACGACACATTGAAAATAAATTAAATATGAAAAAAAAAAACAGAGTAAAACCTTTTTCTTAAAAAAAGTTAAAAATTTATTTTGATAGGTACTTTCAATAAAAAAAAACTTAAACTTTTAATTCTTGTAAATAAACATTTAATTCAATACATAAAATATATATTCTATGGTTTTAACGAAAAAATTAAAAAATCACATTTAGTTCACAGCAAAATTCAATTTTTAGTCTTTAACAAAAAAATAATATATTATTATAATAAATATTTTTAATTTATAATTCAGGTATCAGGTAAAATTTAAAAATTTAATTTAATTTTAAAATAGCCCGATAAAAACTTCTATCCTCATTATTTTCCAGATAAGGAATCATGCTCTTTAAATCGTTTTTCTTATTACTATCGATTTCCTTAGCTCGTTCCATCTGCATTTCTTTGAAAAGCGTCCTTTTTTTGTTGGGATAAATCGTAGTAGATGTAAGTTAAGGCTTTGAATGAAGTTTTAATCCCTATCTTATATAAATCATCTTTGTTGTAGATAAGAGATTTGCTTTGAAAATATTGTTTAAAAACTAGGTTTACCGATTTCAAGGCATAGTTTTTAAAATCCTTTTTATTCATTTGTAATATTATTAATGTCACGTTAGGAAAATTCATTTTTTTTAAAAGTCGAATTAGAGTCACTTGGCTTGGTATTTCAATATTTCTTAAATATTTTTCGATGACACTATGCACACAGTCAACTTCCTGCAAACTAGAATGCCCCGGCTCCGAAAACAGTATGTAATTTTATCAAAGCCACGTATAATAAGCGTTCCAGTTAGGTTATAAACAGAAAGTTTATTATCATTATCATACGCATAAAGCTCCTCTGATAAGCTCGGCGCTGGGGACTCGTCCGACCTGCACGACATCTTGACTGCGACTGAAATTACACTACTGTGTATTTCCTTATGGGACATACGACAAATGTTTACCAGAATTTCAGTAAAATATTGTTGTATGTGCAGTAAGAACATCACATACGACAATTCTTTACCGAACGAAAAAATGACAGATTTTGTATGAGAAAATTGTTGTATGTTTTTATTTTTTCGTATGTGCAGTATTTTGGTGCACATACGACAATTAACTACTGAAACGATTAGAACCTATACACATACGACGAAACGCAAGTTGATTATCTCGGAAACTAGGACAGATATCGAAAAATTGATTTCACAGGTTTGTAGAGAAAAATTGAAATAACAAAACTGCATTCAAATCTCAAAACCTCAATTTTGCACATACGACAATGGTTTGTCCAGGCGACGCGTCGATATATACTTTACTTCAACAAGCTTCCAACAACAATTTACAAACAAAGGCCAACGTCTGTGGTTAAAAAGTCGATTAATATTCTTATGTACATCTTTTTGATTGAGGTTTAACTTACGTTTTTAAAGCACTTACATATGTATTAAGGTTAGAATTCGAGGTAGTCAAGATGGTTCTGCATTAATTGGCGGTAGTCAAGTATATTATTGGAATAATCCATAGCTGAAACAAAGTAACTAAAATATTCTTTTGTTTACGAGATTCTTTTTGTAAACGTACCTACTTGAACTCCGAGTAGAATAAATCTTATTGTTTTCGTCTGGTTTCTGGTCTATCGGTTTTTCGATTAAATTCACTTGTGGCTCTTGATTGTTAAGGTTTTTGATCTGAAAAGAAACAAATTATTTTAAATATTTAGGTTAGGTTAGGTTGGAGTGGCTGTCCAGATGTCATTGACTCACTTAGACCTCAAGGGTCCATTGTGATACCACTAATGAGGTTACTCATGGGAGAGTAATGAAATTAAACAAACCATTTTGTGCTTTTAATAAAGTTAGAGAGACATTTTGTGTCAATCGTTGCCAGTTCACTGGTATTGTCGAAGAAGGGATTACCGAGAAATTTATTAATTCTAATGGAGAGTGTTGGACATGTACATAAAAGGTGTTAGACTGTTTCCTCTTCCTCCTCGTCCATGCAGCTTCTACAGAAGCCATTTGTGTAGACCCCTAGCCTCAGAGCATGTCTTCCTGTGAGGCAGTGTCCTGTTATTACTCCAATTGTAGAGCTTATATTTTGTCTGCTCAAGGATATCAAGCCTTTTGACCGATTTAAGTCTATGCTTGGCCATATTTGCTTGGTTGCTAGGCAGGTGGTACTCAGTGACCATCTAGTATTTGTTGCTTCTAGAGCATATTGTTTGAGAAGATATTTGCATGTAGCAAGTGGTGTTCCTATGTTATGTTTTTGTCTAACATTAGGCAGAAGTGTTGCGTTTTTGGCGAGCTCATCGGCTTTACAATTTCCGGAATGTCTCTGTGGCCCGGCACCCAAATGAGGTGAATATTAAACTGTTCTGTCATCTCATTCAGAGATGATCGACAATCGTGGACTACTTGTGAGTTTGTGGAGACAGACGCGAGAGATTTAAGAGCAGCCTGGCTGTCCGACAAGATTCGTATATCTTTGCAAGATATAACGTTTTCTTTGAGCCAGGATAGTGCCTCTTTAATCGCCATTACTTCTGCCTGGAATACACTACATTGATTGGGAAGTCTGTATGATAGACTGAGATTCAGTTGTTCCGAATAGATACCACTACCAACTCCGTAATCGGTCTTTGAACCGTCTGTATAGAAGTGTACCGCATTGCCTTCCAGGGGTCCCTCTTCTTCCCAGGAGGATCTTGAAGAGATGGACACATGGAAGCTTTTACCGAATACCATTTTAGGGGTGGTATACTCTAAGCGATCTGGGATAGATCTGAAATTGTCTAGAATGGTAGTATATCCAGTATTGTTACTGTTCCATTGAGAGGTGGCTCTAAGCCTCACACATGAGTTGGCTGCCACCATTTTGGAGAAGATGTCAAGAGGTGTTAGGTTTAAGAGCACATCCAGGGCTGCGGTTGGTGTTGAGCGAAGTGCTCCTGTGATGCACATACCTGCTGACCGCTGGACTTTGATGAACTTATTTAGATTTACCATCTTGTCCAGTGCGGTCCACCATACGACAACTCCATAAATTAGTATCGGTCTGATTACCGAAGTGTATAGCCAGTGGGTTATTTTTGGGGAGAAGCCCCATTTTGATCCTACGGCCTTTTTACAAGTAAAAAGCGCTACAGTAGCCTTTTTTACTCTTTCATCAACATTTGCCTTTAGTTTTTTGTCTAAAATGAGGCCTAAATATTTAGCTTGGTCGGAAAACCTTAATGGTATTTCTTTAATCTTGGGTGGGCTGATCTGAGGAATTTTGTACCTTCTCGAAAAGAGTACTAGTTCTGTTTTATGTGGATTGACGTCCAAGCCACATTGCTTAGCCCATTTTGTTAGCCTATTCAAGGCATTTTGTAGGAGTTCCGAGAGAACTTGGGGGTCTTTCCCAGATACAGATATTGCAACGTCTTCAGCATAGGCAATTACCCTGAAACCCTCTGCTTCCAATGATGTTAGTAAGTCGTTTACTACCATGTTCCATAAAAGAGGCGAAAGGACCCCACCTTGGGGGGTACCTCGATTCACCGTTCTGGTGGTAGTGAAACTTCTCATGCTGGAAGTTATTGTCCTGCTTTTGAGCATGGGACTTATAAGATCTATGAGTGGTTTCTCTAATTTCAGCTTATCCATTGCTGTTGTGATCGCCTGGTAACTGACGTTGTTGAAAGCTCCTTCAATATCTAGGAAAGCTACTAGATTGTATTCTTTGTATTCGAGGGAATATTCAATACTACGTACCAGCGAATGAAGTGCTGTTTCTACTGATTTTCCCTTAGAGTAAGCATGTTGAGCTGTGGAAATGAGACATGGTTTTAATTTATGTCTGATGTAAATTTCAATCAATCTTTTCAAGGTTTTAAGAAGGAAGGGTGATAGGCTGATTGGTCGTAGATCTTTAGGGTTAACGTGGGAGGGTTTCCCTGCTTTTGGAATGAAGACTACTTTTGCCATTCTCCAGGCTTTGGGAATATATCTCAACCTTAAACAGTTTGTCAGAATGATTTCCAATGGTGGAATGATCATGTCTGAGCATTTTTGTAGTTCGGCCGGAATGATTCCGTCTGGTCCTGGAGATTTGTATGGATCAAAGCTATCTATGGCCCATTGCAGTTTTTCCCGCGTTATTAGATCAACTTAATCGCTTGTAGAAGCTTGAGACTCCGATATTGAGTCGTTAAGTATGTTAGAGCTACCTGGAAAGTGGGTGTCTAATAACAGATTAAGAGATTCTTCATCTGTGATAGTCCACGTGCCTGCTTCTGTCTTTAAAGCACTGGGTATTGTTGGACTTTTTGCGAGAATTTTCCTGAGTCTTGAGGCTTCTGAAGTATTTTCTATTTTACCACAGAAGTTTCTCCAAGAAGACCTCTTACTCTTCCTTAATTCTTTTTTATATTGCTTTAGAGCTTGTTTGTATAAGTCCCAGTCAGAAGGAGATCTAGTGTACTTAGATCTATTGAAGAGTTTGCGACAACTCTTTCTGAATGGTTCTAGTTCTTTACGCCACCAATGAGGTTTCTTTTTACCCTTTAAAATTGTTACAGGGCATGAAGTTCTCATTGATTCATTGAAGGCTTCGGTGAGATGATTCACAGAAAGGTCTAGTTCATCTTTACTGGAGGAGCTTTTTAGAAGGTTATAATCAAGCAGTTGTGTTAGTACCTCCCTATATCCCTCCCAGTTTGTATTACGGTGGTTGCGAAAACCCCTAGATATATTTGCCACATCTTTGAGCTCTAACTTAATGTATTTGTGGTCAGAGAAGGAATTCTCTTTTGAGACATGCCAGTTTGAAATCAGATTGTGGATCGAGTCAGAGGTAAGTGTAATATCAAGTACCTCTTTCCTATTCTTGGTTACAAAAGTGAGTTCATTACCAATATTACTTATGAGTAGGTTAGTGCTTAGTAAGTTATCAAATAAGGACTCACCTCTCTCATTTATATCCGAGCTACCCCATACTGTGTGATGGGCGTTAGCGTCCGAACCGAACCAATTAGGAGACCAACTTTTTTCGATTGCGCGTCCGCAATTGCCTTCCTCAAGGTGTCTCCTGGAATTGGGATGCCGTGGCCAAGATAAGAGGATATGTGCCAGTAGGTGGCTTTATCCGTTGTTAAGACAGCGGCGGTGGTGTCCTTGTCGCTGTAATTGGGGAGTAAAAGTACATTTAATTCATTTTTTACTAACATGCATGACCTTGGTTCACCTTTCTCCGATGCATAGAGTAGTTTATATCCAGGAGTCCTGAGGCCTCTGATGATGGAGTTTGAGACCCACGGCTCTTGTATCAAGACGATTTCTTCCTTGTTCGTGTGCAATCGGAGTGCCAGGTTGTTTGTGGCCATGATGGCGTGATGGAGATTAATCTGTACTAATCGCAGCATTGCTACTTTTAGTCAGATTAACCTCCACCACTGTATTGTCGGCGTTTTCATCGTCTGAGGAGGAATGAAGTAGGTCTTCCTCACTCAGAGTGATGCCCAAGGTGGCGTCTTCAGTTTCCATGTCGCAGTTGCTGTCGACTATAGGTTTAGCCTCCACGTCGGATGGCTTGTTTGGGGCTGTGGAGGTCGATGGTTCCACTTGTGGTATTGCATCGACTTCCATTATTGGGGGTAGTGAAGCGTTTCCTTCCGCTAAAGGGGCTTCTGTGGGGGGCGTGCTAAGCGAATCTTCGTCTTTTTTGTAGATGCCCAACATTATCTCGTCGAAACCATACCTAATCACGCCTTTGGTCGCGGCCAGTGGAGCCAGTGATTCCCTATTTATCAACACGAGAGCTGATCTATAGTGACCCACTGTCTCCTTCTCAACCTTTGGGACTTTCCAGTCGTGCGTAGGCAGGTTTGGATTGCTGGTTTTGATCAATTTCATGATCATCTCTGGGCAGTTGTGTAGAGCCGGGACCATTATACGCAAGGAATATTCTCCCTTGCAACAACCTCGAGCTTGGCACCCGGCCAGACTTCTGGCAAGCCATTGACAGTAGCCCTGTATAGATCGAAAGATCTCTGATCACCACAGGCGATGAGTTTGATACGATTTTGGTACCATCCTGCATCGGCTGTGTCTGGGATAGGTCCCGGATTCTCCTCGATGACAGATAAAAATCTGAAACCGAGGTGAGCCTTGACGTCTGCCCATTGATCATGAGAGATGTTACCATCCACATGACCCCTCTCAATGACCACTGCTATGATCTTGCCTTTGAGCGCGTCGCTGAAGGAAAGATATTTATTGAAGGCTGTTGTGCTGTTCTAATGCACCTTCTGCCTTTTTGGTTCAGGCTTGTCGCCCTCGAAAGACTTATTGCGCTTTGACGTTGAGTCGCTGCAGGTCGGTTTGGTGTTATTGCTAAGAAAGCCACTAGGCCACTCGACTTTTCGCGTTTGCTCCGGGGTTCTTTCCGCCGCCGGTATGACACCGACTGCGGCTAGAATCCTCTCAGCATTGCGTTGGTCTCGTTTGGCCAGTGACTTCTTGGACTTCTTGCTGGCCGGCCCAGACCTATGTCCGTGTGACTCAGATGTGGGTCCACCATCAGAATTCGTCGCTACCGATACCAATCGGGATGTGCCCTCACCTTTCGAGTCAATTCCACATGTCGCAGATTTTGTCTCTCCGGATGGGGTGTCCCTTCTTGGGGTCACTTGCGACGTCCTAGGAACCAATTTAACCTCTAAACTATGATTGAATTGGGTTTCCGAACGTTGCACTATTGAGGAGTTAACACAATTCGTCTACCCAACTCAACCTTAGCTAATCACCATCCTGCCAAAAACGGACAGGACTTCTGTGGTGATCATTGCCCGCCTGGCACCCACTTGGAGGGTTTGAATGAGGATTTTGCCAAGCATTTTAAATATTTAGACAAAACAAAATACTTTACGAAAACTTACTTGTAGAATCTCAAATGAATGTTTTGTTTTTGAAATCAAAATTGTGGAACTGTCATTTTTGCCAATAATTCCATAATCTGTTCTTGTAGTCCAATCTGACATTTTGCCTTTTTCCACCCTCACATGTATGCACCCCAAATAAATTTTGAGGGTGTTTTAGGCAAGACAGGTACCGGTCGGTCATCTTGGTAAGTGTGTATATTTCTCTATGCTCTGACCTAGCTCCAATATACAAATTTTGTAATAAGCTATTTCTGACAGTGAATATTTTTTAAATTCAAAAGTTTAAGATACACAAAAGTGACGCAAAATATTTAATATGAAATTATTCAAGTTTAAAATAAATCATTTTCTACAAAAATAATATGTCAAATTTAAGCTAGAAATTTAGTTGTAGTTTGGATAAAAAAAGTTATCAAATTTTTACAGAAGCATTTTCTTGCTACTTGTGACTCTTAAGTAGCATTCACATGAGCGCGACCAACGAAAGACGAATGAATTACAAATGTGAGTTTATATACGTTTGAAGACAAATTTCCACAAAAATTCTTAACAAAACGATAGCAATATAGTTTCTATTTGATTTATGATGCATACTTTTACTTTTCAATATCATATATTAATAAATTTAAGAAAACAAATTTATTCGTCGCGAAAAAAAATTGTAGTTGATACGAACTGTCAAACTTTATTCGCGTTCCACATTATCCACACTCGCAACGAATAAAATAATCGCGCGTACTTAACCTACAAAAAAAATCATTCTTGTTTTGGTTTCGGTGGTGGATGGTGTTCGGCTGTCAAACTTCATTCGCGACGAATTAAAAACTCTCATGTGAAAGAAATGTCAAAATCGACGAATATTAGTTCATTCGTTGGTCGTTGGTCGTGCTGATGTGAATATTGCTTTACTGCCAAACTTTCAAAATAACTGACAGATTTACCACAATGATATTCAGTGAAATTATACCAAATACGTAAAAAAAAACAGATGAACGGGCCTAGTGGTGGTCTTTTATATAGATATATGGCGTTTTTCTTTTTTAGTTCAGAGCTGAGCACTGAGCAGAGTCTGAGCGAACAGAGAAGAGTAGAGTTCTGAGCAGAGTATTTTCAGAGCTCTCTGATTTAATTATGAAACAACTTGAGCACTAAACTGTCATGATTTAAAATGTCGTCTGTTTGAAGGCGTTCAAAATTTTCTTTAATCAAATTAATTAAAAAAACAGTCATAGCGTTGTTCCATTTGACGCCTGAAATAAATTTGATTCATAAAAATTCTATTATGCAATTAGTTTTTTTCTAAATTATCTTTCCTTCTGCACTAGAGAGACCAGCCTTTCCGCCATTTTTATTGTTTTGACGATGTTTTTTTTTTAATTTGTCGGCTTTCAAACATCAAATTGTTTCTGTTCAGTATTTTACTCCGTTTACTCTGTTATTTTATTCTGAGCTCACAGAGCGCGCTCTGAACATGTTAAGAACTAAAAAAGAAACACGAATTTGAAGCTCTGAAAGATCAGAGCTCAAAAAGAAACACAATTATTTTTTTGACAGTTCGAGCTCTGCTCTGAACTATAAAAGAAAAACGCCCATAGTGTTTGAAAAATGTGTGCTCGCTGTTGATGGATCTTGTGTTGTTCTAAATTATATAATCCCAATGGGTTTAGCTACAAATTTGTCTTGCCATCGGGCATAGTTAAGCTGTTTGACATTTCTAAAGTCGCACTGACCTACTAAACGAGAAAAATAATCTGTCCATATCAGGCAATAAAACCACATGTAAACATAGTGTTATTGGAAAGGTTCTGGAACAATATATAATTCTCATTTATCAACTCGAAAAACAAACCTTCCAAGTTCAGAAAAGTAAATATTTCTTCTTTTAAAAAATCTACGAAACGAAACCTCTCAAATTGAAGATTGAACCGAAGTTTAAAATTTGTCAACAATACAAATCCAGAAAAAAATTATTGTGATATTTAAATTCGGTTTTAATCATATTCAAATATATACTAATAAAAATAGTAATTTAATTCACAAAGTTGTAATGAATAGCTCATCGGTGAGATATACATACAAAAGAAAACCGAACGAAGTGCAAATGGCTCGTGGACGTCTTAAAAATGCACTTCACGACTTGGTCATAAACAGCGAGGACGAGGAAACTATCTTGCCAGATATGCCGGACAGAGAAAAACATCGTGGGCGACCTAAGAAATTTAAAACGGAACCAGAAGATGCTGATGAAGTTTCTGCAAATTCAAGCTACACCAATCAGCATCAAAATCAAATACACGAAAGTTTTGTTATGAAGTTATTCGACCGAAGTTTGGATTTGTCAAAATACGACGAGAGCACTCCGTTATACCCGATTTGTCGTGCTTGGATGGATAATACTCCTCGGTCGACTACAATAAAAAGTTATAGGAGCCGAAGATCACCTGATCCAGAAATTCGAGAAAATGATGGAGGAGAGGTATTGGAAAAGCTTCAGAATCGTGAATTGGATGAAATAAGAGCGATGCCCGCACCACTGAGTACAGATCTACCAAGAATTCCTTCCTCCTTGTTAGATGATGAAGATGATGCGGCTATAAAAAAGGCTGAGTTAAGCTTGAAAGGTGCTTCCAAGGCACAGTTGTTAGCTGCACATAAACAAAAGTGGAAGAAAGTCCGTCAACAGTGGGTGAATCATACGAAAAATTATCACGAACAAAAATACGAACTCAATTTTCAAATTATTGATGCATTGTACAAATGTTGATTAATACTATATACCTATTAAATATAAAAAGATACTACAGACATGTCAATTTTGCGGACAATTGCTTGTGGTTGAATTTTTTGGGTCACCAACACCTATCGATGCTTGAAAAAAAAAATCTGGATATCATACATAAAGCTGTCATTGATTGGCATGTCTCGAGTTCCTTCAAGCTAAATGTTAAGCCTTTCTCACTTATTATATAATGTCAAATATAACTCGTTTATTTTGATTTAGCAATTGAAGCGTTGAGAACATAGATTAATTCACACTCACGTATACTTGGTTGTGCGGTGCAGCCAGCGGTTTGCAGTGATGTTTTTGAAAATGAAACAATACGGTTTTGAAATAAGTACTGATCAATTGTTTGCATGTGTCCGATTTCTCTTCACTAGGAATCTATGATGTCTAAAACTATAAATCATTGATTTCTGGTAAGAAGAAAATTAAGATATTTTACAAAACAAACTTTTTAAGGTTATTCAAAGTAATCAGACTTAATTCTGCTAAACTTTCACGTGAAAACTGGTATTTTATTTCAACCAGAAGAAAATAGTTGGTTAAATTCGTAAAATAATCGATATAAAGTAAGTTTAAAAGATTAGGTTCTTTAAAGAATTGTAAAAGTGAATATTAATGGGAGAATTAATGAATTAGCAGATTAGGGCGTAATGATTTCTAATTTTGTTGTCCTTACAACATTTTGATATATGTATACGGTATTTGGGATGAAATTTATAATTTCAAACTAACTGATAGTTAGTTTCGTCATAGTACCAAAAAGTTTGTTTGCCTTGTTAAAAATTCCGGTTCTAAAAAAAATAAGATATAAGGATTGGATTATCAATAAATAAACATTTGTATCTGATTCATGCCTCACATGTAGATAAAATATGATAGACTGCAGTAAATTCAAAAAAAGAGCCTGCTTTTGTATGTTTTTAGAACTCAGCTCAACACCTTCCATGGCACTTAAGTTCTGTTAGGCATCTTTAGCAAGCAATCGACCGCAAGTACAGCCACTTGGCTTAAAGCCTCCTCACGGTAGTTCAATAACCATATTGATATTGAACAATTTCCGATCTCTAGCCAATACCATCTACTACATCATTCCCGTTCTCAATTAAACAAAAACTTTAAAGTGACCAGGTCTACCTGGGAGGATAAGTAATTCTTAGAAGACGAGGAGATTTACTTTTAAACAAATTGATATAACACTATTTATGGATCGTCGGAGGTGAATACTCAAAAAGACTGAATCTATGTTTCTTCTTTTATCTGTCTAATCAATGTATCGTGTCCCAGGCACAACACCTGGCCATCAAAGAAAGCATCTCTTTGCTAACAAAAAAATACCGATTTCAGACAGTCAAGTCGCCATAAGAAAGACTGTCTTTCTCCCTGTGTCTTTGGATAATAAGGAAAATAGAGTCATGAGTGTGCGCTTGGTATAAAAAAAGCATGGCAAAATGATTCATGTTCAAATCTTTTGGGTCATATAAACATTCCAGGAAACTAGAGTATAGGAATGTCCTTACCAACTTGTAAACTTATACTAAAGCATGACAGCATAGAGCAAGTGAACCACATATGATCTTATAAATTTCGACATTTACTGTCTCATATGTTTCATAATGGTTTAAAGAGTATTGTAGCGTGGAGATAGCGACATATTATTAGCGTTAATACATGCCTACAAAGAAGAAAAAAGACAAAATGAAATTTCTAAATATTTTAAGGACTTAAATAAAAGCTATATTCCAACTGTAAGAAATAATATTCACGGTAGAGCAAGCAGGGGAATATTGTGTGGTATTAAAATCAATTAAAATTAGTAATTTTGTAAAGTTTAGAATAGTTGAAAGTAAATTAGTTTTCCAGATAGATGGTAACACAACCCACAAAACTCACTTTATTGTCCCATTATATTAAAACTGTAATAATTGGTTAAGCGATTATGAAGAATTGTACGATTTTTTAAATAATTTCAAATCCAAAGATTTGATCGGTGATTTCAATGCCAGAATTGGGCTTTTTCAAAATTCAAGCATCGAAGAATTGAATACTCAAACGGATTTATTCTCAACTAGAAACTCAAAGATAAAACACTAAATAGAAACGGGAGAATGTTAATTGAATTACTTGAAAGTTTCGGTTTTTGGGTCTTGAATGGTGTATCGAGAAGTGATGTTTGTGGTGAACTGACCTTTGTGGGTGGGCAGGGAAGTTCAGTTATCGATCTGTGTGCAGTGAATGGTGATTGGCTTCAGGCTGCTAATGATTTTGAAGTATTATTAGCAACTTTTACGTCTCATTTACCAATTCTGGTGAATGCAAACTTCTTGCATGAAACACATCGCCTAAGCTTAGAAAAAATTCCAAGACTAATGGATACCTTAAGAGGGAGGCAATTGACCAATTGGGAGAACAAATAAGCGAAATTGTTAGATCATCAGCTTCCCGTATTAGTAGTCACAAGCAGCTGCAACCCAGAAATAAATGGTTTGAATCCGAATGTATGAGGCTCAGAAAAAAATGTTTCGCTTTCCTTAAGTTATTTAGAAGATTTAATTTAGACAACTTTAAGTCTGCATATCTGGAAGCAAACAAAATATACAAACAGGTCTGCGAGGCTAAAAAGTTAAATTACACTAAATTTAGCGACCAGCTTAGAAAGGTGCAAGGATTCAAAAAATGTTTGGTATAATGTACGGGAGTAGGGTGGAAAAAATCGTACGCTGAAGTTCTGGCATCCCATTTCCGATCCTTGACATGTCAAGATGACTTACATTCGTTTCATTATGCTTGCTCAGACACAGCCGATGATTTGCTTGATTCTGTAATAGTCCTTGATGAACTGGAACTTTCTCTTTTTAATATGTAAAACAATAAGTCCCCAGGAATTGATGGCATTCCCGTTGAATTTCTAAAAAACTCATCTTTGGAATTCAACCAATATCTTCTTTCTTTTTATAACAACTTGTACGATTCCGCTTGCGTTCCCACGAGTTTTAATAAAGCTGTTATATTTTCAATATTTAAGAAAGGTGATGCTAGCTTACCTGAGAATTACAGAGGTATTTCAATATTAAATTCCATTAGAAAAGTATTTGATAGAATCCTATACAAAAGACCTAATCAAACAATCGCTTAAGTATGTTTCAAGCTGGTTTTCGTGAGGGCTTTTCAACGGTTGACCATATTTTTGCTTTATCGAGTATTGCTAGCAAATTTATCCAAAAGAAAAAGAAGATGTATGCTTGCTTTATCGACTTAAAACCTGCATTTGATACCGTCAAACGACAAGCTCTCATTTACAAAATGGCCTCACTTAGTATATCTAGAAAATTTCTAAATATCTACGAAAAATTTGTATGTAAAACTTATGCTACAGTTTGGGATGATTTCAAATTGGTTTCAAACGACTGCAGGTGTTCCCCAAGGATGTATCCTCAGCCCAATCTTGTTTGCCCTTTACATTGATGATATTTCAGATAATTTAGCCGGTGGTATTACAACGGCTTTTTTCAATTCATGTTGAGTCTGGAATTGCGTCGATTTATGTTAAAAATTTGAAATTGCATGCAGATTTTCTAACAAGAGTGATGAGTAAATCAAGTTCGAATCTTCACACATCTATCATGAAGGTTCTTTTGCGAATAGAAGCACCGCCATTTCGGGAATGATCTCAACTTTCCCGGTTGCATAATGTTTCTCTTGAACTGACTGAGTTTAACATAGATAATGGGAAGATATCTTTTCGAATGATCGCAAAAGTTGATGAAAATATGTATATATCTTCAACATCCAAATAGAGCATCATCATCGTCAACAAGAGAAATTTATAGAAATCTAAGCCACTCCTTAAATACTAATGCGACAAATTATTTCAATAATAGACTTTCTGCGAGAGCTATTATAGGTACAATTTTCAGAGCAATGGTTGAAATATTGAACGTGAACTATATTCCGCATCGGTCAGATCTACCTCTCCTTTGCAATTATTGTAACAGAAATGAGCGTGACGATATTTACCATTTCATAGCTATTTGTCCGATACTACCAGAAATTCGAAGGCTCTATTTTCAACATAGTGTCATCTCTAGACAACAAATGTTTGGTGTAATGAACGGATCCGTTGGGTGGACAAATCTCTTCATGTTCTGTCACCATGCCTTAAATTATCGGAGAAGCTTTTCTACCTTTTAATTTTTTTTTAAATTCTGTTTTCCTAAAAATATTAATTTTCAAATTTCTAAAACAATTTATAATATGAATTTATAAAAACGTAAACTAAAACGCAAAAATCAATTGTTATCAAAAGATCATTTATTTTTTTTTTGTGTGAGCGAATGTAAAACAACAAATTATATTTTTTTATAACAAGAAATCTTATGCAAACCTACCAATTATTTATTGTATTTTTTTATTAAAGCAAATGTTATTTTCTGGCAGACGACAATCTTGCCATGTTCATATGTATATTATTTTGATTTTCAAATTGTAAAAAAATGTTTTTTAATGAAATAAAGGAATAATAATAATAATAATAATAATAATAATAATAATAATAATAATAATAATAATAATAATAATAATAATAATAATAATAATAATAATAATAATAATAATAATAATAATAATAATAATAATAATAATAATAATAATAATAATAATAATAATAATAATAATAATAATAATAATAATAATAATAATAATAATAATAATAATAATAATAATAATAATAATAATAATAATAATAATAATAATAATAATAATAATAATAATAATAATAATAATAATAATAATAATAATAATAATAATAATAATAATAATAATAATAATAATAATAATAATAATAATAATAATAATAATAATAATAATAATAATAATAATAATAATAATAATAATAATAATAATAATAATAATAATAATAATAATAATAATAATAATAATAATAATAATAATAATAATAATAATAATAATAATAATAATAATAATAATAATAATAATAATAATAATAATAATAATAATAATAATAATAATAATAATAATAATAATAATAATAATAATAATAATAATAATAATAATAATAATAATAATAATAATAATAATAATAATAATAATAATAATAATAATAATAATAATAATAATAATAATAATAATTATAATAATAATAATAATAATAATAATAATAATAATAATACTAATAATAATAATAATAATAATAATAATAATAATAATAATAATAATAATAATAATAATAATAATAATAATAATAATAATAATAATAATAATAATAATAATAATAATAATAATAATAATAATAATAATAATAATAATAATAATAATAATAATAATAATAATAATAATAATAATAATAATAATAATAATAATAATAATAATAATAATAATAATAATAATAATAATAATAATAATAATAATAATAATAATAATAATAATAATAATAATAATAATAATAATAATAATAATAATAATAATAATAATAATAATAATAATAATAATAATAATAATAATAATAATAATAATAATAATAATAATAATAATAATAATAATAATAATAATAATAATAATAATAATAATAATAATAATAATAATAATAATAATAATAATAATAATAATAATAATAATAATAATAATAATAATAATAATAATAATAATAATAATAATAATAATAATAATAATAATAATAATAATAATAATAATAATAATAATAATAATAATAATAATAATAATATAATATAATAATAATAATAATAATAATAATAATAATAATAATAATAATAATAATAATAATAATAATAATAATAATAATAATAATAATAATAATAATAATAATAATAATAATAATAATAATAATAATAATAATAATAATAATAATAATAATAATAATAATAATAATAATAATAATAATAATAATAATAATAATAATAATAATAATAATAATAATAATAGCTTCAAATATAAATGATTTAGAACCTATGCTTTTAGAACCACCAAATCAAGCTGAAGATGTTTTGAATAGCTATAGAGCCTCCTTAGGACCTGGAGATGTATTGTTTCAAATGGTTTTTGATAATTTCCAGGCAGCTTGTATTGAGTTTGAAGGCATGGACCCAGTTTTAAGACCTAGTATACCAAGAGTCCATATAAATAAGAAAACAATAAATGTAATAAGTCATATTAATAATATACTTGAAGCACAAATTCAAAGCTTGCATGAGATAACTTATGTCCAAAGTGTAATATATTGTGCAGCTGTAGCAGTTGCAAGAACTTTGGGGCTAAAGGTTAATCAAGTCCAAGAGGCATCTCAACGGAGAGAGCGCAGGAAACCCGCCTGGCAGGCAAGATTGGAAGAAAAAATTTCAGATCTCAGAGCAAATATTGGTCGCCTTGTAATGTATAAGCAAGGTATAAGATCTCGAAAACTACTACGAAAAATAAAACAAATTGTACGACCCAGAAGACCTGAAGACCTCAATCATATCGACGTGGATATGTTTATTGATAGGTTGACCCAGAAACTTCAGGTATTAAGCGCTCGGTTGAAGAGATATCTTACTAGTCAACAAAGAAAAGAGGAGAATAAGGCATTTAGAAATAATCAAAAGAAGTTTTACGCAAATCTAAACGGAAATAATACAAATCAGTGCCCATTAATATATGATATAACTCCTTTTGAGAGGTTTTGGGAAAATGTGTGGGAGAAACCCCAAACACACAATGACCAAGCGGCTTGGTTAACCACTGCAAAGCAGCAACCACATATGGCGAGCAGTCCAATTACTGTTGAAGAGTTTCGAGATGCGCTCCGGAACTCCAAAAACTGGAAAGCCCCAGGCCCAGATGAACTTCAAAACTTCTGGATTAAGAGATTTACGAGTTCCCACCCTCATATTGTGCGGTGTTTTAACAAAATGCTCGATAAAAAACAAAGAATTCCAGAGTACTTTACAAAAGGAAGAACTTTTCTCATCCCGAAGAACACAGACTCAGAAAACCCAAGTGCTTTTAGGCCAATAACATGTCTAACAACACTATATAAGGTTTTTACATCCATTATTAGTAGTAGAGTCTGGCAGCATTGTGAGGCCCATAACCTGATACCATGTGAGCAAAAAGGATGTGCCAAAAAGTCAAGAGGATGTAAAGATTTGATTACAGTTGACGCTATAATAGCCCAAAATTCTGTTCATCACAATCGCAACTTAAGTGTTGCCTATATAGACTACCAGAAGGCATATGATAGCGTAGGATAATACTCTCCCTCTCCCGGTGAGTTCAATCTTAGTATATGTTTTGCCGTTTATATTTGTTTGAGAAACTGCACACCACTCTTTCTGTTTGTTTTCTCTTTATTTACTAAAATAAATCATCACCGAACACCAGCGATCAGCTGTTACTGCATTCAACTTGTTGACAATAACGCAACGCCACCTATTGGGACATAGAAACAACTTTATTGCTGATTTTCCAATTTGCAAACAGGGTGTTCATTGCCAAATTGACTTAAATCGAAATATTTGATATTTTTAAGAATTTTAAAAATCATGGCCAATTGCGCTCTCTGTGACACAGTCTCTGACTATTTAATTGACTCTATTATGTGTAATGGTAGTTGTCAAAGGATTTTTCATGTTCAATGTATTGACGCTCCGTTCAGCTGCATCAAATTGTTTAAGAATAGGAAATCATTTTTCTATTTCTGTGACGAATGTGACCCGTTCGCTGAAAAAATATTGCTCGTGATGTCCTTCACCATACTAGTCAGCTAGAGAAACTTGAGAAGCAACTACATTTTCTCTGTAGCAAAATGGATAATTTAACTTCAATTGACGACAAAACAACTAATAGAGAAATAACGGCTAAACCAAATAGTAAAATAATAGCTTTATCTAAACGTAGAAGTGATGAACTGGACGAAGATATTTCTGATGCCCCCCAACTATCAAAAAAAGCCGCAATATGTATTTTTAATGACTACAATTTATCTCGACTTGATTTCAACTTTAACAATAAGACTAAAACTTCTTCCTCGTTGCTATCATCGTTAGCTTCAAATTGTAATGTTTCTGTCCCTTTGTGTGACACATCGGAAACAACTTCCTCCGTATCAGCAACAAAGCCTGCGCAAATCTCTCATTACCCGACGAATATGTTGAACAACTCATCTTTAAGACAGCCGCAGCCGAATCTCGCTCCGGATAGTTTAAATGTAATTACCACAGACAAAAATGGAATTTCGTCTCCTATTGTATCAGGGCTCAAAATTGTAGAAGGACAAAAGGTGCTATTTTTATCCAAACTTGACCCATCGACGAATGCCCTTGACATTAAAAACTATTTAGCGGATAAACTTGGTACCTCGCTCATCACAAATGTAGAGAAAATTATTCATCGGAATTACACGAAATATTCATCATTTAAAATACGTGTACCAGATTCAGTTTTTCATGCACTCAATTCGTCATCGTTTTGGCCAAAGGGTGTTATAATTCATGAATTTGTGCATAAATCAAACAACCGAGATATAATTCAAAACCCTTTTCGTCAAAATCGGACAACGCTAAATCGACATCAAGGCAGCTTAAACAAATTCTAATTTACTATCAAAATGTAAATGGACTTCGGACAAAGACCAACATGGTCTACAAAAACATAAACAATTTACCCCACGATGTCATTATACTGACAGAAACTTGGCTGAATACTTCTATTCTTGACTCGGAGCTTTTTGATGCTTCCTATCAAATATTCAGACGCGATCGTCATATCAACGACATCTCAGACACTGTAGGAGGAGGAATTCTTCTTGCCATCAAAGACTCGCATACATGTTACATGATTGACGATTTTCGATCCACGGACATCGAAGTACTTTGTATAAAAATTAAGATGGTATCCGGACATTTATTTATTATATCGACTTACATACCTCCAAGTTCTAACAATGACATTTATGAAAAATTAAACAGCTGTATAGAAAATCTATATACTCTTTTGGAGCCAGAAGATGAAATTTTGATTGTAGGTGACTTTAATCTACCGAATCTAAATTGGATGCAAATTGACGATGATAACTTCTACGTTCCAATAAACGCGTCCAGCTTAAATGAACTTACTGTAATAGATGGTATGTGTTCGTGTGGTCTTAATCAGTTTAATGGAGTAACCAATCGTTTGGGAAGAACACTCGACTTAGTTTTTTTCTCCGATACAGTTTGTACTGAAACCTCAGTAATTGCTTCTGCTGTTAAACTTATAGAAGAAGATCGACATCATCCTGCTTTAGATATTTCACTTAATTTAAATATGTCTTCTCCTAATTATAAATATTCTTATAACAAACTTGAATTTAACTTTAGCAAGTGTAATTTTGAAATATTGTTTGAATTGTTATTTACCATCGACTGGAACCAATTATTTTTAAATTTAAATATTAATGATATGTGTAACGTTTTTTACAATACACTTTTTGACTGTTTCAGTAAAAGTATTCCATTAAAAAAAGCTCGTAAAAACTCGCATGTTCCACCATGGTTCGATTCTCATATCAAAAACTTAAAAAACAAGAGAAACAAAGCGTGGGTAAAATATAATCAAACAAGAGCTGATGGTGATTATAGAACGTTCCTTATTCTTAAGCAATTATTTAATGAATATTCAAACTCTTTATACGAAGATTATATACATAAAATTGAAACTGATCTTAAAACTAATCCTGATAATTTCTGGAAGTTTGCCAACTGTAAGAAAAAAACCTGTGGATACCCTAACTCTATGTCAAGTGCAACATCATCTAGCCATGAACCAAAAGTTATTGCAAACATGTTTGCTAACTATTTTAAGGAAGCGTTTGATGAATCTAATCCAGTAAATACTTCTTCCTCTTCTTCTTCAGTTTTGAACTTTCAGCATTTAAATAATATCAATTTTGAAATAAGTGAACATACTGTTGCACAAAGCATATTGAAACTAGATGAGTGTTTTAGTCCTGGTCCTGATGGTTTGCCATCCTCTATTTTGAAAAAATGTGTCTCTTATTTGTCGTATCCTTTATGTGTTCTCTTTAACACGTCTTTAAGAAGTTCGGTCTTTCCATTTATCTGGAAATGCTCATTTATAACCCCAGTGCACAAGAAAGGTCCTAAAAATAATATTATGAACTATCGACCTATTGCTAAGCTATCTGTGATACCTAAACTATTTGAGTCTATCGTATGTAGTGTCCTCTCCTTTCATTGTAGTTCAATTATTTGTGATAACCAGCATGGTTTTGTTAAAAAACGTTCTACTGTTACTAATTTATTTAATTTTACGTCCTTTTGTTTAGATGTTTTTGAGAAACGTGGACAAGTAGATTGTGTATTTACTGATTTTAGTAAAGCGTTTGACAAGTTGTGTCATAAAACGCTAATTTTTAAATTATCTCGTCAAGGTTTTAATGAAAATTTCTTAAACTGGATCGTATCTTATTTAGAAAATAGACAATATAGTGTAATATTTCGTAATGAATGTTCGAGTCCGTTTATTGTGAATTCTGGTGTTCCACAGGGCAGCCATTTAGGCCCAATCTTATTTATTTTATTTATAAATGACTTGGTTTCGATCATAAAAAATTCGTCTGTCCTTATTTATGCTGATGACATTAAACTTTTCAAAAGAATTAACACTACATCTGACTGTCTACTTTTGCAAGATGACTTAATATTATTTAGGGAATGGTGCAATAAAAATCGTCTCGTTTTAAATGTTGACAAATGTAAGACCATGAGTTTTACACGCAAAAAAGTTCCAATTGTTTTTGATTATATGTTCGATTCTTGTTCTTTAAGTAGAGTATCTGTTTTTACTGACCTAGGTGTAGTCTTAGACTCGAAACTTACATTTACTGAGCATGTTAGCTTTGTTGTTAAAAAAGCAAATAAAGTCCTTGGCTTCATTAAGAGATTTAGTCGCGACTTCCGTGATCCTTATGTTCTAAAGATACTTTTTGTCTCATTTGTGAGACCAGTTCTGGAATATGCCTGTGTAGTATGGGCACCTTATTATTCTACACACGAAATGAGGATTGAAGCGATTCAGAGGAGATTTTTGCGTTTTTGTCTCCGTTTTCTTCCCTACGAAAATTCTCTGCCCCCTTATTCTCAAAGGCTCACTTTAATTAATCTTCCTTCCTTGACAAACCATAGAAAATATTTACAATTTTGTTTTGCTGCAGCAATAATAAATGGAACAGTATCATCACCATCGGTTCTTAATCGTTTCAACTTTAGTTTTAGTCGATCGAGTATACGGCTCCAAAAACCAGTAAATATAATTTTTAGTAGGTCGAACTATGGTGCTCATAGCCCACTCAATCAATTGATAGAAATATTCAATAAATTGTATTTTCTAATAACATCACCTAATGACAATTTTAAAAATTTCAAGTTTAAAACAATGTTTTATAATAGTTTGGATTAAAATTAGATATTAAGTAGTTTTTAAGCATTATTATTAAGCTTTTGTTCACGTTAGTATTTAACGAATTGAAATAAATAAAACCACATTCTTATTTAATAGAGGCCTTACATATTAATGGAGTGGACGAAAAAGTAGTGGATTTTCTTGTGAGTGCTATGGGTCAATGGAAAACGACGATATATGTGGGAGGCAGTAAAACCAGAGAATTATGTGTGCGGAGAGGTTTATTCCAAGGAGATTCGTTTAGTCCACTATGGTTTTGCTTAAGTTTAGCACCTCTTAGTAAATTACTCAATGAATCACCGAATGGATACAGAATTGAGCGAGAAATCAGTATCACCCATCTTCTTTATATTGATGACCTTAAATTGTTTGCAAGGTCCAGGAAACACCTTCAGAGCCTTCTTAATATCGTCAAAAAATTTAGTGAAGATATAAAGATGAGCTTTGAGTTTGATAAATGCAAGGCCTTAGAAATGGTGCGTGGAAAAATTCAAAGATCTGATGGTTTTTATTTTGAGGAAGGTACCATTGAACCTCTACAAGACAATGAGTGCTATAAATATCTCGGAGTCCATGAAATGCGAAGTATACAGCACACCGCAATGAAGCACCAGCTAAAAACATGCTTCATTGAAAGAATAAAGAAGTTGTGTAAAACAAAATTAAATAGTGGAAACTTGACAAAGGCAATTAATACGTACGCGATTCCTCTACTTTTGTATTCATTTGGATTGATTAAATGGAGTGAAACTGATCTGGAAGACCTTGAAAGGCAAATAAGGGTGGTCATGACATCTCATCGAATTCACCATCCAAAGTCGGCGATCGAAAGAACGACGATGCCAAGAAATGAGGGTGGTCAAGGCATCACAGATTTAGTAAGCCAACACAACACTCAGTTAGAAAAATTAAGGCGATACTTCATGGAGACCCAAAGCAACACCAGGTATCAAGCTATCATGGGAATGGACAAAAACTTTACTCCCTTAAAGCTCAGTGATACAGATTATCAGCCGCAGATTTTACCAACCACACATCGGATAGAGCAATGGAAAACAAAAGCAATTCATGGAAAGTACCCGTACCAGCTTAATTCATCAGAAGTCGATAAATGTAGTTCAACTATATGGCTCCAAAGAGGTGAACTGTTCCCTGAAACTGAAGGTTTTATAATAGCCATTCAAGATGGAGTCATTGCAACAAGACAGTACCGCCGGGCGATTCTTCACGAGGACATCGATAGCATGTGTAGAATGTGCCACCAAACTGTAGAATCGGTTGAACATATTTTGAATGGGTGCTCAATTATGGCAAATCATGAATATCTTAAACGGCACAATGATGTTGCAAAGATAATTCATCAAGAACTCGCCCTAAGAACAAAATTTGTTAATTGCAAGAAACCATATTACCAGTATGAAGCTGATAAAGTACTATTAAACAGTGTCTCAAAACTTTATTGGGATCACCAAATGAGTACTGACCACACAATTATGGCGAACCGCCCAGATATTGTGTGGATAGACAAATCGAATGAGTGTGGTTTCATAATAGATATTGCGGTGCCATTAACAGTTAATATGAATCGAACTTTTGGTGAAAAGATAGCTAAGTATACGGATCTGGCCCATGAAATTAAGCAACGAGAAAGATTAAGAAGCATACGGATTATACCTATTGTCATATCTAGTACCGGAATAATTGGGAAAAATGTAATGGAAGAACTAAGGAAAATGCAATGCGACCATCTCTTGCATGAAATATCAAAGTCCATCATCCTAAACACTTGCAGAACTTTTCGCAAATTCTTGCATCAACCGTGATCCAGCCAACCAAAATCAAAGGGCTAGAACACGGTCTAAGCTCCAACAGAGCCTAATTCCTTGGCATAGCCCGGAATAGGTGATTTCCAACTCCATAGGAGTTGAGAAGTTTTCCCTAAAGTCGATAATAATAATAATAATAATAATAATAATAATAATAATAATAATAATAATAATAATAATAATAA